>CM067492.1:21987873-22025031 GCA_034552555.1 Semaprochilodus insignis
GGTGAGGGGGGTGCAGCGTGGGCGTTTGCGTTCTGTTCGGCGCCTGGCCCTGTGCTGAGCCCTGTCGGCAGCTCAGCGTGCAGCTCGGGCCGGCCGGCCGCCCTTAGCTCCGCTTACCCGCCATAATTAGCCACACAGGACCACTGATGTTAACTAGGCCTGCATGCTTCCTTGGTCGGGGGGCAAGAGAATGGGAGGAGGGGGGCTGTGTTGTGTGTGTGTGTTTTTTTTTTTCTTTTTTCCATTTTTTTCTTTCTCTCGCTTTCTGTTCCTTTAAAATGGTAGTTCAGCAAAAAAAATCTCATTTACACAATTTCTGTCTTAGGCCAAGGGTACTGAGTTTGGTTCTTTAGTTTTGCAGTACAGCTATGAGGATAATGTACCATAATTAACATCACATACTGTATTTGCCACAGACCACTCAGTTGAGCCTGCTTAAGTGGTTTCTGACACTGTATATAATACCATTTCTCAAAAACGCACACGTCATACCTAACAACAGTGGTAGCACCTGATTTAATGCCTGAATTTTGTTGATACTTTTGTAGATCTATATACATAATACTTAAAGTTATGCAGGTTCACAAAACCACTCAAGCAAATCTTTTTGAGATGAATTATGTTCTGAAATAGTACCAAGAAAATTCAGGTGTCAAATTAGATTTGGAGCGCATATTTGACTAGTATACTCTAGCTGGGTAGATTACTTAAGAACCTGACACTGTTTGAGACACTTCTTTGATGGCCTAGGCATGGAACTTGCATGATGCTAATTGATAGCTATAAGCTTCCATTAGCCATTTGCTACGTTACCTCTGTAGCACCATTGCAAATTTAAAGAAGCCAACTTCAGACAACAAGTTTATCTTGGCTGATTGGCTACATTTGGGGTAATTCGTGTAAAGGCTCCATCCATCTCGACTTCCATTCTTCACTCTTTATCTCTGCAGTAGTTACTTCAGAATAGAGTGTGACAAAGCAACACCATGTAGGATTTGGGAATTTGGGGACCTCTCTGGTGGAAATATGTAATGGCACGCAACAAACTGAGGAACATTTTGTAACGTCAGTTGCACTTCGAAACCTCACAAGCAGATCATGTAGGCATGTCAAAAGAGTATTCAAAGAGAACACAGTCAAAACTTGGTGTAGGGCTACAATACAAGTGAATGGTGTGTGTGTTGTCATCATATCGTCTTCAGTATAATGTTGATTTTGAGTCTGACCTTGTTTCCGAGTCAGAAATAGTCCCGCCAAATATGTCCCTAGTGCCTCCGACTTACATTACTGTTTCAGGCTTTACGGGGTGACTGGCAGTAATCAACCCTGACTCAGTAATGCTACTTCTTCTAACAAAACATATTGCATATTGCTGTTTTAAGATGAATAATTGAATAATAAACCAAAAGTTTAGGTGGTCAACCCTGTAATCTAACTGTAACCTAGGCCAGTATGAACCATATAGAGTCTATGGCCTCCTTTAGGCTGCCTTCAATCAGGGCCTTTCCTGAAGGGCAATGTGGGCCACATGCTTTCGCCATTGACTGTGAGTGACATTGTACAAAGGACAGGGCCTGCCCGCTCCGGCCCCCCATAAAGCATCGACTGGGAGCCAGCCAGGCTGAAAGGGTGAGCCGAAAGCCCGTTCCTCGAGCTCACCTTTCCATTGACTCTACATAATTGATTATCTGACGCCCATTAGTGGCTATTGTTAAAAACAAATCATTACTGCGATCAATAGCTCTACAGACCCGGCCAACCATTTGTCTGATCGCATTTAGAGAATCTGCAAGGCAAATCCTAATGTGTTTGGCATGTGGGGCAGCAAAAGGAACAGACAGTGGTCTGGGGGTGTGTGTGTTGGGGGGGGGTGCGTGTTGGGGAAGGGGGGCAGGCAGAACGAGCAAGCGAGTGAGAGCCTCATGCATTTTAATGAGCTTCCTGTGCAAATGTGTTCCTGCGGAGGCAAGGCGAGGCGAGGCAGGCGCGGCGCGGAGAGCGGCTAATCCCCCGCGCTCCCCTCATTAAGGGCCGTCCTGTCAGCTCCGCTCCACTCCTCTCTCATCTCGCTCCGGCCTGGCCAGTTTGGTGCACACACACACATACACACACACACACACACTCTTTCCTCACTGCTGCTGCTGCTCTCAGGCAGGGAGCGACGGCGCCGCCACTCTGACAGGTCGTCACACATGAGGGAACAGCCTGAGGTTTAGAGAGCGAGAACGGAGAGAGAGAGAGAGAGAGAGAGAGAGAGAGAGAGAGAGAGAGAGAGAGAGTCCCTGTGAAGTAGAATGAAATAACAAGGAAACTGGACAGTGCAGGGATATGCTGCTCCAAAACATGCCCTACTAAAGCGTCCTGGGTTGCTTTTTTAGGACAGTACAGAATTGCTAAGCACAGTTCATTAACCCCTTCAACTCCAGGCTAATTATTCCGTTATTAACCCACTTTATCAGAAACATTTCCCTGCTCAGCGAGTACAAGGATTCCACTGCTTGGACAGCCCCATGAGCCTGTATGCCTTCTCAGAAACGGTTTCAGAAAAGCTACTGGGAAAAAAAGTTTGGTTCTCGATTACAGTTGTGACCAGAGTCAGAAGTGATGGGAATGTTGCATGTAGTTTCAATTGGGCCATCCTATTCCAGCATGTCCAAAACTTCAGACAAACTCATGCTATATGAAGCTATATAGTTAGCATAACGTCCATTATTATTACCAACAGTAAATGTGAGCCACTGTGTTATCACACTGCTCATGACTGTGACTGTCCCCATGTTTACAGTCAGTGAAAGCAGACATTATGCATGTTATATGAAAACGTGCTTTCAGTTTTCCAAAAAAACTGCAGGAATATTTTACCACGCATCCAAAATATGGACTTAGATGTTGATAGTATTTCCTGCTTTTCACAATCCAAGTGATCCCAAATGACAAATTCCACATCTCACAAAGACTCATTCCACATCTCAGACGTGCAGGCGGTGTTCTAGTGCCTTTTCTTTTCCTTGCTTTTCTAAGTATCAGCTGCACGTCCTTTCAGACCCACAGTGTTGAGATTTTTATTCACAGTGGAAGGAAATATGAAACCGAATCAAGAGTGCAGCTTGATTTTCTCCTCTCTCTCTAAGATGAAAGGTTTAGGTATGGTTTAAGGCCTGATGGGGACTGATTGGGTGGTCTACCAGAACTTGCATGCTTGTTAGGAGCCCCAGTCTCTTTTTTTGAACTCTAGTTTCAGAAAACTCTTGTCATTGTGCAAGTGTATGGACTTCATGCTGGTTTAGGCTGGTCAGTGCTGGTTGACCAACAAAATATTTTTTTCAGTTTTTCAGCAGGTTATATCTGATCTCCTCATTACTAGCTTGTCCTTAAAGGACGTTTTGACTGGGAATGAAACAAATGGAAGGGGGTCAGTGAATTTTGCACAGTACTTTCAGTTCATATCGAGTCATTTTGGACTGTTTTATTGGTCCATTCGTCGTGAAATGTGCACACATTGTAAAGGACAGTCGACATTTTCAAACACAGTGCACAGTTACAGGATTTCGACATTTTACGAGAGTGAGAAAGGGAAGTCTAGGGGGCTAATAATTTGACCGTGGTGAGAGAAACGCACTAAACGAGGAAACCTGCGTGCGCGCTCACTGAATACTGTTAAGAGTCTGGGAAAAACAGTGCGCACACGAACTCAGCACTGCAGCCCGGTGTGTGTCTGTTTGTGAGGAGGTGCGAGGGAGTAAAGTCACAGCAACAAAAAACACCTCCCCTCCCAGCCCCACCCTCCCTTAGCACCCCCACCCCCCTTCCCCTCAACCGCCTTGAGGAGCCAGAGTGAAGCGGTTAAAGCTGTGCCTCCTCCTCCTCCTTTTCCCAAATTGCTTCCTATAAAAGGAGAAGCACGTCTGCCGGGCACGTCTCCTCATGATTACAGCTAATTACGATCGAGCGGACGCCTCACGGCCCCAGTCATGCAGCTTTAATTGACCGTTATTCATCTGCGGGGCCGCGCGGGGCGGGCGCGGAGCTTGGCAGGCCCCGGCCAGCGCCGCCCGGGCTAATTGTGCGGCCTGAGGGATTAGACCAGGTGATTACACACTTCACAGTGTAATTACATAAGCGCGGCTGGGCCGGCCGCCCGGCTCCGCGCCCCAAGGTCACGCGCTGCCTTCCCCGAGATTAATTGGAGCTGCCACCGAAGCGCGAGGCACCGGCGGAAAAGCGGTTATACGATTAGCATTAACATTTCAACAGTGGCCCCGATCGATCAATGATTTTTTTTCTCCCCCTCTCTTTCTTTCTTTATTCCCTCCCCCACTGTTTGCTTCCCCCTCTCCCTACTTCTCTCTCTCCTTTCTTCCCTTTTCCCTGTTTATCTTCTCCTGGTTTTTCCTTTTTTCCCTTCTCTTTTTGTTTTCCTGGATAATGACATGCAAGGGCTATTTAGTTTAGGCATGATGGGAGCGCGTGTCGTGCAAAACAAAAGCCAGGCGCCCCCTCCTCCTCTTTTTCTTTCCTCATTTCGTGGTGTTTTTTCTCCCCTCCTTGTGTTTGGATGTTGCTGTGTTTGTTTTCAGCCGTGCTGCTCCGTTTCTCTCCCCCCCGGAGCAAGGGCTGCTCACAACAAAGCAACAACAGCTCTCTCGCCTCTGTGTGCGCAGACTTCATGCAGCATATACGTGTATGAGGGTCTGTATGTGTGCAGACTTAGTATGGCACATAGAGTATATACCTTAATGCGCGCGCTATACTTTTATGCGCGTGCTATACCTTTTATATGTGCGTGTCCTGGAGCTGCAGTACAGTATTTCATTATTCATTATTCATTATGGTGACACTGGCTGATGCCGTAGAAGCGTGCAATATGCTAATGAGCCTCTAAGCAAATTGTTTACCGTGAACATCCTGACCAATCACAGGTGTACACTGGGTGTTGGGATGAAGTATTCACTAGCGCTGGAGGTAACTTGGTTCCTGTAGACTACTTTTTCCTGTAATGCACATGCCTGCCACCAACGGATAGTATCTGCATGAACTGTATGGCGCGGTCTGGTCAATCGATAAGACCATCCCGGTTCCCGGAGCCCTACGATGTGACACCTCTCCAGCTCTTCCAACTGCTCGAATTGCTTTCAAACTCTTCTCTGAGGCATACTTCACTTGCAAAGGATGCTACCAATGCAACAGCATGAGTCACAATGCACAACAGGACGACCTTATATAGTCAGTCAGGTACAGCGATAAGGACCGTCCTGGCCAAGCATGAAACTTGAATCATTTGTCTCATGATGTCAAACCTACCCACCAAGTTTCATTCCTGTCGCTTGATTCCTTCTGGGTGTAACTGTCTTTCCAATGATGAGTGTAAGTAAACCAATGGCAACTTTACAGGAGAAGGTAAAACACACTTTTAATGTAATTCAGTGGAACTTTTTACTAAGCAATTCTTGGTCATTTCTTTCAGTCCAATCATCAAGCAATTCACACACAATGTAAAGGGCAATGGACATTTACAAGAAACGGAAAAGTGGCATTTTAAATGTGTCAAAACTTTTGCCAGGCCAATTTTGTGTCTTATTTCCCCCTGCAATATGTTAAATTCAGTCCTATGTTAATATGTTAAGTTCATGTTAAAGTGTGTTCATTGTAGAGGTCATATAACTTATTTTCACATAGAAAAACAACAAAAATGGCATGTGAACAGGTGTGCCCAAACTTTTGCATGCGATTATAGAGTAAAATTTTAATAAATAAACAGTTTTGGTCAAAATTAATGCATTCATGAAAATGTCACAATCACAGTTTCCAAAATTAAAAAAAGTAAAACAAAAATGCAAAAATTCAATTCATTCAAAATTCAAAATTCATTCAATGACATTTTGGGGATCAATACAGAATCTTTTAGAAGATAATCGTGATGCATTAAGAATAGATTATTTTCATTGTTTCCATTCAGAAACTTCTACCACATCACCTGGAATATCACAATATAGCTTTCCCCCAGTATCGCTCAGCCCTAGCATATGAATGCATGTATGATACATATATGGGGATTATTTTGAATGCAAATCGCAGAGTTGGCTGTTAACGGGGGTGGGATGGGGCTGTGTATTTTTACGTGGGCAGTAAATGCTTATCAAAAACCCTGCTGCAGGATCCCCCAGACTGACTTCAACCCCTCTTCAGCAGCCATCAACCCACCGCTTGTCCCCTCAACCTTACACAGTGGCCTGGAGAGTACATCTTCATATTTTCTTGCCCCGTTAAAATCTATCTCCGTCTCTCTCTCTCTCTCTCTCTCTCTCTCTCTCTCCTTGCACTCCCTCCCTCCCTCCTCCCTCCACTTCCACCGTCGCCGCTCGATAAAGGTGTATGCAGTATTGAATAAGAGCAGCCCGTATTCTCTGGCCGCACAAAGGGAGAAAAACATAATTGAGGGCCTTTTGGAAAATGGAGGGGTGGCTGCTTTGGCTTTTATTGGCTGAATGAGGCAGAGAGAGGTAGCGAGAGGAGGCTGTGCGTGCGTGCGTGAGCGTGTGTGTCTGTGAGAGAGGGTAGAAGAGGAAGGTCTGTGTTAATTAGGAGGTGCTTCAGCCTGTAGACCAGGCGAGGCATAGGGGCCGCCCCAGCTGTCAGACTATGACATGCTCTTATTGTGTATTCAGCCCTCATTACCAGAGTGGCAGGGCCGCCGAGCGAGCAAGCGGGCGGGCGAGGGAGGGAGGGTGGAAGGGAAGGAGGGAGGGATAGAGCGGGCGAGGGAGACAAGGGGGAGGGGGGGGTAGGCCCAGGGTACAAACAGTGCCGCTGGCCGCAGCGTGACAGGACTGATGAGGGGCTATTGCTGCTCGCATGCACTGGAGGGAGCGATAAAAATAGCCGACGAGGAAGTACACAGCAGTATTAGCATAATACTGGAGCACTGTACAAAAACACACCAGGCCGGGTTCGCGAGAAATCGGTGAGTTTTTAAAGTGGGATGTATTCGGAACACTTGAAGAGATAATCTCAAAGATCTGGAATGAGTGCCTCCTGAGTGTAGTCACCTCAGAACCGCACAGCTCTGTACTTCTGTTGATCTTTAAAGCCATAGTTTGATGAAAAATCAAATTGCTATTATTGTATCATTACGCAAAATGGAAGTAGCCTGTTAAAGCAGGCGCATTGGATACATTTCTCAAACTGGGGGCCAAAAATCTCAGTAGCTGTATCTCTATTTAGTGAGTCAATAAAAAGTTCATTTTGTCAGTTTATTAAATCTGCTTCAGCCAGAACTAAATAAGTTGCTTTAAAAATATGATACTATATATTCTTAGATGCTATTAAATGTTATTAGAATGTGCCAGTCAATCACAATTCACAGCCATACTGTGAACTCCCTTAAAGCCCCAGAGAGCTTACACTGTGTTTTAATTGTGTTAATCTTGTTCCTCTAGGCCACAATATACATGCACAAACAATGTCTTATGAAAATCTTCCTGAAGTCTAATAAATATGTGTTGTATTTGTAGCATGGCATGCGGGGTGGAATGAGAGGAAACCCAGCACTTTTCTCTAACTTCTAGCAAAAACATGCAGAACACCTTCCATGCCGTGTAGCAGTGGTAGTTTAATGGCAGAGTTTCACCGTTCCCAACCACATTACTGTCACAGAGGCTACAAACATTGCGGGAGCCAACATACCGGCATAGTGAGCTACAACTCCTCTCTCATGCGCGCATGCACATTGCATAGCTTTAAAAGTGAAGTTACAATTTCACCATGTTTCTCTCCTCTCCGTGTATCCTGGGCGGTCCCAATCATGGGTAACGCTTCTGTAAGCATTTCCTAACCAATCACAAGGCTGGCATTTCTTGCCCCGCTCACACAAAACAGTTTTAGTGTCAGATAAACTTAGTGAGCTAAAGCTAACCTAGCGTAACTGGAAGCGGGCAAGCTAGACCACCTCCCTGTAGCACATTCATTCCTTTATCCGTACACCAACATTGTTAATTCATCCGTTCATTCATATGTTGCTTTGTCTATCTGTCCATCCGTCTACACGTCTGTTGCAAAACAGTCCATCCAACAGTAACTCAAACCTTGTGCTTATTTTATATAGTGAAAGAAAACTCAGCAGCATAGAGAGCTGTGGCTCATCATGATGACATTGATAAAATGATTTCATTCTTGCCAAAGGGGGATGCGCACATGGCGTATGTCTTCTGGCAGCAGATTTACATGAGTTCATGTGGTTAATCAGCCAAGAAGAGTGGACGAAATCTCGAAGATAGCAGGGAGCATTCCCAGAACTGTGGCTAGCGTTACCTACAAGTTCTAATACAGTTTTACAGAACATGCTTTTGTTCAAAGAACGTTTTAAATGTGTTTTTAATTTCAGATAAAGTTCCTGTAGGGTTAAACGTTAACTAAGGCAGAACGTTTCAACTGCAACATTCAGAGGATGTTTTGAGGATGTTGTCTGGGCCACAGATTATGGTACATGATAACAAAAGAAGAACATTCTTAGCGCGACATTCAGAGATGACAGAGTGTATTTTAGAGAACGTTCTTCTACCTTTAGAAAGAACATTCTGGAAACCAAAAGAAAACTTCCCGCTGAAAACATTAATGGAACACTGCATTGCACATTCGCAGAATGGTTTTAGAAATAAACGTTTCTAGATGGGCTGACGTGAAGATGGCTGGATTGTTTTAGCTATGCAAGGTACTTTTGTCTAGCTAACTGTATGTCATACAGCATCAGAAACTACACTGGCAAGTCTGCTTGAGATTACATTACAACTTGATGCTGTTTAAAGCAAGGGCAGTTTGATAAATGCTAATTGGTGGTAATAAGCATCCATTACTCGTTAGCTCTATTAGCCTTGTAGCTCTAATGCAAAACTAAAGAAGTGAACTTCAGATACTTATCGCTTTAATGTCGCTTGGTCCATTTGAGGGTGCTTTGCATCTCAAACTTTGTCTTAGGCATATTTAGCCAAAATGTTTCTTTTATACCTGTCCAGTAAACTGGATGTCTGTTTGTGTTCACACAGAGAGATGTCCCACCCTCCTCCGTTGCTGTCCCCTCAGAACGCCCCTCATATCACGCTGGGCCCTCACCTGCGGCCGCCCTTCCTGGGCATGCCCTCTGCACTCTGCCAAACGCCAGGTAAGACTCACTGTCTTGAGAGTTCATTTAGGATCCAGAGGAAGGCTCAATAGTGTGCACATTATCTTTGCACCATAGGTACGATTTACTGGAATGTTGGTTTGCATAAATTATGTGGACAAATTAGGATCATTAGGAGTAGGTGAATCTACCATCCACCTCTAATGTTCTCATACGGACTGTTTCAAGGTGATATGCTGCTTTCATTAAAACCTTATGGAAACGTAGTGATGGAGGACTTTTATTTCATTCTAGGCATAGAACTATAAGATAAAGAATATGGGATATGCATTATGTATTCTGAAAATATCTGCACGTAAGTTTTTCCGTGCACACAACTAAAGGGAAGAAATGATCTCTGTGGGACTCACGGGATGAATACAATGTTCTCTCTGTTTATTCTCCATAGCATACGGTTTCCTGCAGCCCGCTCAGGCTGAGATGTTTGCGCGTCAGCAGGAGATGCTTCGCAAACAGAACCTCGCCAGGTACTGCATTATTAGTGGCCTATGTGCATCATTCAGCACTATTCACCACACAGTGTCAACAAATGCGCTTTATTGCTCGCTCTATTGTGGCATTTGTTGCAATTTCCCCCTATTTCACTAACACTGAGATTAAGATAAAGCGGATTAGCAAATATAGCTATCTCAGGGCTTTTTTAGCCCCTATGGAAACAGCAGCTGCCCTTTGCATTTTCTGAACATTTCATGATGAATGGACAAACAGTCTTGTTAAATTAGCAAGTGTTAATAGTGTTTTCTCCTTCTCCTAGTAAATTACACTTTCAGAGACAAAAGTGTTGCAAATAACAGATACAGAATGCTTTTTGTAACACCAGGATCCAATGATCTTTCTTAAACCGTAAATTAATAGCGTAAATTAACAACCTTAAACATGTAAGAGAATCAAGGTTTCTCTTGCTTTTCTTGGTGACTAGCACAACAGAAAAAGGACCTTGTTATCTCGTTACACTGATTGATGTATGATGTATGAGATATGAGGTTTCCTGAACTGATATTTGTACTGCAGGTTGGAGATGTCCGCTGAGCTGCTCAGGCATAAGGAGCTGGAGAACCTGCACCGGCAGCGCCTGTTGGCTGACCCACTGGGCCTGCACCCTGGCCTGCCAGCTGAGCACCCGGCACTGCGCAGCCTACAGGACATCCCCGAGGGCCACCCGCTGCGGGAAGAGATCAACCGCCGCAACGCCATGCTGGTCCTGCGCCACAACAACACGCCGCTGCTGTCACTCAATCACCAGGGGGCAGCAGCCAGCACCTCCTACAAAGAGTCCAGCAGCCGCAAGAGCTCGCGGAAAGGTGGTCCACTGCAGGGGGATCAAGGGGGCGGCCTGTCCGAAGTCAAGGAGGTGCCGGGAGAGGTGAGGGCGCGGGACGGGGAGGCGGAGGGACAGGACGAGGACATGAAAGACTCAGAGAGCGACACGGAGGCTGGAGAGGAGCGGCCGGAGGGGGCAGCTAAAGTCGATGGGCACAGCCTCAACTCTGAGGCGTGCCAAAGCAAGGACGGGGGCAAGCATGGAGAGGGGCTGAAGGAACTTGGGGAGGGCTCAGGCAGGCTCAGCGCCCCCTGCAGCTCCGCTGGGCCAGATTCACCCAGCCACCATCTCTTTGCACCAGGACTGAGCAAGAGCGAAGCCAAATATCTTCCACCAGGGGCGCTGCCCCCCTTACCCACTCTGCCAGGCCAGGCCCTGCCCTTCGGCTTCCCCTACACCAGCCCTTACTTTCACGCCGGTGAGTGTGCTTTATTTTATGGAAGACTGTAATTAACCTTCCTCACACCAAAGAACGTATAGTCACTGTACAAAACAAAGAAATAGTTAATTAATTAGTTCATTAATTATGTCCTCTTAATTGGCTGCCCCCTATGCTTCCAGTGGGGTAGATTATAGAGCACTTTTTCTCCCATTTTTGGCTACTTGTATGTACCAAAACATCATGAATTCATTTTACATGGTTATTTTTGAACCTTTCTTTATCCCTAGAATTAGACACACTGCTTTTGTACCGTTCCTTTGAGGCTGATTTATGTGAATGATGTCCTGTTCCAATTGGCTGCCCTGTATTTTCCTTCTTTTAAAACCAGCTAGATCAGGGGGGTATTCCACAAAGTTAGCCAGATAACCTAAACCCAAATTCAAACCGGTCCAATAGGAAAAGAGCTGAATCACTTTCCTATTGGGCACTCCTCACCTTTGGGTTTAAGTTTTCTGTAACTCTGCTTTGTGGAATACCCCCTAGACTGATTTACTCCTTATGACGTCCAACATGTGTGGGCGGGGCTAAACTACTGCAGACTGAATACAATGATGTGTGTACGTTTGTTGGGAAAAATTTGTGTCCACATACAGACCATATGGAATGATCGGTATATTTTGAAACATTTAAAACTTAAAACTCTTATTTGTTTTTGTTTTTTTTTATTTGCTGATGTTGTTGTTGTTATTGTTTTGCCATGATATGGGCCTTTAAGTAAATGACATGTCTGTTTTTTATATTGAAGTCATCAGCGATTATAAGGGATGAGTTTTAGCCGGGAAATGCACTCAGATTTGAAAGATGAATGTAGTTCGGAACATTGTACAGTTCTGCAATATTGCATAAATAAATGTCTAATCTCATCTAATGGGAAATGTAGTCTAGACGTTTTGAGCTGAAATTTAGAGGCAAGTTGGGAAGTTGTAGTCCAAAGTAAGTAAGATAAGAAATCAGAGATCCCAGATTTTCTCCTGGGCAGACCACCCCAGCCTCTGATTATGTAGCCCAGCAACACTCCTCTCAACAACACACACACACCCAGTGTGGCTGGCGTCTGTGAGATCACGCGCCTGCTCCCATGTTTTTACGACCTGTAAAGGGATCCAAAACCCAAACAAGATCCATCTTCACTGAGAGAGAGCAAGAGAGAAAGAGAGAGAGAGCCCTGAAACACCAAACCGTCTGTCAGACGTCATACTTTTTGTCATATAGCTATTGAACATGTACCAACAGTGCATTTGAATTCACTCCCTAATGCACAAACAGCCACTGTTTTAGCTGGAGATGTGAGATTTTCATGAACTTTCACGTTCACTCACTGCTGTTAAATTAAACCAAGACATTTAAAGCTTTAGTACATTTCATTCATATGTTCTTTCCTGTATGTGTTAGAGTGTTAGAGCTGCTCCCTTTGGCGCAGGTGCATTTAGTGCATGCATGTCGGCAGTCAGTTGTAGTGTTTGCGCTGCGTTTGAGGTGGTGTTGATGACGGTGATATGAAAGATGATCATCTGTCGGCCTTAGTTGGCACTAATTCTGCCTCGTGGGCTTGGTGTGTCTGGGCCCTATAGAGCGAGAGATATACCGTTGTGTGCAAAAGTTTGGGCACCCCTTGTCACATGACATTGTAATTTTCTAAGTGAAAATGCATCCTCTAAGGAGAACCCACTCCTGTACAGTTTAATGCTCAATTATTGGTTTAAAAATGGTATAATGAAACGTGGCCTGTGCAAAAGTGATTGCACATGTCATACACTGTATTGTTTTATATTAACTGAGTGAATAAATAGAAATAGTGCATTACAATTAGCAGAAAACATTAGGTTGTTCTGTGTAGGGGATATTGTTACTAATATACTTATTAACTTGTATTCACTTAGAAAATCAACACAATATACTTTGAGCAAGGGTTCCCAAACTTTTGCAGAGACAGAGAGAAAGATAAAATAAAATGAAAATATTTAGCTAATTGGAAAACTGAACAGTTTTTGTTTACAGTTGCAGGTGCTGTTTACATTTTGTGAAGAGTTTATGAGTTTATGATGAAGAAACTATATATAGATTTTACCAACAGTTACAGTAACCAGTGTTAGTGATGCTTTTCTTGACCATGTACAAGTTACAGTTTCAGCGGGACAAGATTTTCTCATGATAGTGTTGAAGTACTAACTGAAATACAAAAAAAAAGAACTTACATCATTTGAAACCACCAGCTACCATTTACATTGAATGAACAATGATTCATGGCAAATGGGACTGATAGAAATTCCACAAAACTTACATAACATTAACTTACATTTAAATTAAGAACATTAACGTTACCATTTTAGACATACTTAATATTTTTATGGCTATGGCACTATGCCAAATGATTTGTGGTGATATGAAAATCTTGTAAATTTCCTGTTTCCCGTTTTTTGCTCATTCTTTCATTGTTTTATTGGTAACACTTTACTTGAAGGGTGACTACATAACACATTCATAACAGAACGCATCTACACTTCATAACATATTCATGAATTTTTAAATCAACATTCATAAAGTGTACTTGTTTTACAAGGCATTAATATGGAGTATTATATCACTGTAGTGAGAGACATTTTTCAAAATAAAAGTTTTTGTTTATTGTTTTGAAAAACTATATTGTTTTTAATGCCTGTTCCAGATAAATAAAATGACCTCTTTACCTCTTTACCTCTTTGGACAGAAAGTGCATTGACACTTTTTGTGCAGATTTTCAACTTATTTTTTTATTTAAGTCAAAAAAGCATCAAAGCCAGGTAATTTTCATTCCGCCTGTCCAGAAATTAGGAATTTCACCAAAAAATTAAAGTAGTTTGCCAACTAATAAACAAAGACTTTTATTTTGAAAAATCTCTCCCCACAGTAACATAGTCCTCCATAACATAGTCCTCATGTAAAAGATGTACACGTTATGGATGTTGATTTAAACATTCATGAATATGTTATTACGTGTTTATGTAAGATGTTATGAAAGTGTTATGTAGACACCCGTTAAGTAAAGTAGTACCATTTTATTTTACTCTCTCTGAAAAGTCCTATCAAGTTGCCGGTTCAGAGATGTTTTCTTATGTCAGCGCTGAAATACTAAATAACTAATTTTTCCATAATCGAAGCGGCTAAAGGTTAAGAGCTGCTCTTGGAGATGGTATTTCTTCCCCGTTCCCCCAGCGCTGTCACAGCCATCTGAAATACATTACCTGCATGTTGAGCCTGCAGTGCAGGGACCTCCCGTAGGAAGAGGCCCCGTTTCTGACCCTTACTGAACCCTGCAATAGACGGGGTCATTAATAGAGCCATGTGTGGGTGAGGGGAGGGGCGGCTACATGGGGCTTCTCTTCCTAATGATTTATGCTTCCTTTCGGCTCGGCGGGCTGCCAGGCGCCATGGGAGGTCTGTTCGTGGACGGCGAGGAGGCAGCGGCGGCGGCGGCAGTAGCGGCGGAGGACATCAGCAAGTGGAGTGTGGAGGAGGTGTGCAGCTTCATCAGCAGCCTGGCAGGCTGTGGAGAGTACACCCAGGTGAGGACAAGAGCAGGAGCAGAGCGCCACACACCTCCTCTCCCAGGCCCCCTTCAACAGGGGCCACGCGAGAGACGGAGAGCATTTAGGGGGTGTGGGGTGGTGGGGGGAGGAGGAGGAGACCCGGGCTGCAAATTCAATTTGTAGTAGCTATCACAGTGGCTATAGTGGGTAGTTGGGTACTTAGCGGTGACTAGCGCGCTTTGAAGTCTGCTGTTCCAGCGCTGGCCATAGGCCGCTCCGCACTGCTCTTATCTTTGTCTCGCTCACAGCTCTGTCCGTCGCACATATGACACCTCACCAACATCCCAAAGGCCTGCCCCGTCGCATGCTTAAACGGATAGCTTGAGAAAAGATCACATTCATACAATTTTCCCCTTACCTCATATCAGTCAAGACACAATTGTTGGCCAAAGTTTGCACTGCAAAAAATGATATGTTTGTAAGTAAAGACCTTAAAGTTTGATATATATGTAATATTCATCATTATGAGATTGTTGTAAGAGTATAACTATATAGGCAGATCATTTTGTCTGGTCTAAGACATTGTGGAGATAGTATTCCTTGTATAGGGCAAGTAAAAATGGCTAGAAATCGGTTCAAATGTCTCAAAAAAAGGTTCAATATTCTTAAAACAGTCTTAAAATGAAAACTATTAGATATATAATCTAGAATTAAGATGATTTCACTTGCCAGGATATCATATTTTGCAGTGTATTTTACTTTTGAACTGGAGCTAAGAAGCTATTGTGGCTAACAAGTAATAGCAGCTCATACCTTAGCAATTAGTATGTGCAAACTGCATGCCAAAATCACGTTTCATGTTTGCCTCAGCACATGCTGATTTGCTAAGTGATCTCAAATAGACTTGCTTATGTGGTTTTTGACACTATACTATGAACAGAAGTGCGGAGAATAATTCAAGCTTGATGGCTGCTACTGCTGTTTTTAGCGGCGTGACATACTTTTGTCTGTTTTTATTGATGCCAGCGTGTCAGAAACCACATAAGAACGTCTGTTTGGGATTATTTAACAATTTGGTGTGGTTTGAGGCGAGTGTGAGATGATTTAGGCCTGCAATAAGCTACTTGTTAGCTACATTAGCTTCAAAGAAGCCTCTTGTCTTGGTTTATTGAGCAGAGGAAATATTGTGTTAATGTGATTTTTTTTTTTTTTACTGAAGTATAACTTTTAACACATCTTCCATCTTCAATTCCACCACATCTTCATGTGCATACTCACATGCATGCTGAATGAGGACTCGGAACTATTGGGAACTTTTGTCTGAGTGTGGAACGCTTGACTGAAGTGACATCTCTTGTCTAAGGTGTTTCGAGAGCAGGCTATTGACGGCGAGACGTTGCCGCTCCTGACCGAGGAGCACCTGCTCAACAACATGGGGTTGAAACTGGGGCCTGCTCTCAAGATCCGCTCTCAGGTACTGAAGCCCCTCAGTTTCTGGGGGGGCGGGGGTGTTTGAGTCAGTTTTATGGTCAGCCTGTACTATGTGGAGGAAAGGGCTAGGGATGTCCCAATCTGATCTGAAAAACATATTGTACCTGTTCAAAGTAATTTCTTAAGGTTCTTCTGTCCCCATTGTGATCTGATGTAATGGTGACAATATTGGACGTCTGCAGTGTTGAACCATTTTAAGGTGGAAACTGAAAGTTGCCCAACAGCTACTTGTTATATGTGAAACGGCAGTGCTTTGACTGTGGTTAAGATGGTTATCTTTCGTCAAACACGTAAGATTTTAGTGTGAGGCTGTTAGCCTACGCATTTAGCAAGTGGCAAGAATAGTGAGAGAATAGCACAGGCCAAGGTGACAAAAACTGTACGTCCAAAGCTGCAAATAATTGGTCTACTTTGGGCATGTTTAAACAACGTGAACTATGAAAGTGGTATAACCAAGACACTTTCAAATGGTCATTGAAAAGGTATGTCAAAGATACCATATCAGTTCAGAGCGTGACAGAAAAGGAAAGTGACTTTGCTGTACTGTTTTAAAGTAATTAGTAGCCTAGCATATCATCGCCATCCAAAGACAAACATGTATTTTTGGTTTTTTTTGGCTATTTTTACTTTTATAGATCATTCAAACACAGCAGCTGGACATTTACACTGTGCTGAATGGAGCAACAGAAATGGCCCCAACAAAAAAAGTCTGGCTCCATAGACTTACATTAAAGTTCATTTAGGTTTTTGCCCTCTCCTGCAAAGTTGACATTTTGGAGATACTTGTTTTTCTTTCACTGGTGATGATTTTCCAGGTAATTGCTACCCAACTTTAAATGGGAATACTGGACTAAAAGCAAATCAGTTTTTACGTTTTTGACGGAATACATTTCATGATGAATGGACCAAAAGAAATGGCCCAAAATTACTTGAGGGGAAAAAGTCTGGTTCCACTGACTTACAGTAAAAGTATATTTTTATATTATATTATATACAGTAGAAGTTAGCATTTTGGAGATAAGGATAATGTTGTAACCTTATTGCGTTTTTGTCCATCTATGCGGTCTCACTACAATACCCATAATGCAATGTGCAAATACGTCACACAACCATTGGGAATCCCTCTATAGCAGTAAAGAAACGCACAAATGTACAAGCAAATAAATACAAACATGATATTTATCTGTTTTCCTTCTGCTTTTACACAAAAAAGAAACCTTTTTTACAGCCCACCCCTGTAGATACCTTCAAGATACATCATCAGATGTGAGGGCTATTGTTTCACTGCTGTTTGAGGAGCGTTTACAGTAGATTTAACGAGAGTTAACCTTTTCATTTCGGCCTTTGGTGCCCCTTTTTAAATCTGCCTGAACTGCACTGATCAGGATTGGGGCCAAAAAACTTGATCAGTGGATCCCTAAAAAAAGAACCCCTTCCGTGAAAGGAATCAAAGCCTTTTCTTATCCGGTATATTTACAGTGCATTCTCTTGTGTTTCCTGTTTTGCATGTGTTGTAACACTGGCATGTGGTTGCTTTCCTCAGGTGGCCCGGCGCATTGGCAGAATATTCTACATGACCAGCTTCCCGCTGGCCCTCCCGCTGCCGCCATCTGCTCTGCGCCCCCCGGACAGGGACCCCCTGCCCACAGAGACCCGGCCGCCCTCCTCCGGCAGCACCTCTTCCCCCTTCAGCGCGCCTCCGGCCTGCCGCGCCTCCCCTAAGCAGGAGAACGGAAATCCCCCCTCAGCGGGGTCTTACGACTCCACTAAAGCTCTCTCGTAGAGGCGGCCATTAAAAAAAAGAACGCTGACTGCTTCCCCGTATGGTCCGGGGCAGCGCTACAGGAAGGAGACGGAGAATGAGATTGTGGATCGGATGAGGGGGGGCGGGGGTCTCTATAAACTATTCTTTTCTTCCTCTCACCCCCACCAAATACAAAAAACAAGCAAGCTTGAGGACCTTTTTTTCTGGGGCACTTATCATTTTATGGGAAAACGTGGAGCGAACTGTACAGAGTAACGCTGATGACACAATGCAAGCCTAAACAGCTCCACCCAGCGCAGTGGCCGCGAATAAGCCGAATCCAAAGATGAGCAAACGGGCCGCGGGGATCAGACAGGAAAGCGACAGCGTCTGTGCGAGGGAGCAGACGGCAGCGCTTGGACCCCTTTGCCAGAGAGAGGGAGACAGTCACAAACACAGCATTCTTTTGTGGCAGGGCGAGACAGACAGTGCGGGGATGAACTCTCCATGGTACCCGACCCTTTCAGAACGGAGAACTCCGAAAACGAGGGAGAAAAAAGAAAAGACCATTAATTTTCCTGTTTTCTCCCCTCTCTTCCTCCAGCTTCCAGCCATTTCCAATCCTCTGGAGCTGGTTTCGGTTCGGAGAAACTGAATCTCCTGGAGAGGAGTAAATACAAACGCAGAAAGGAACTCATTTGCTTTCTTCATCAGTGCAACTATGCATTCCACAGTCCAATACCAAAGATGAATGGACGTGTGGAATTTTAGCCGATACCCAGCAGTCGGGTCTTGTACCGTTTCCCCTCAGCTTACCTGTGATGAATAGGCAAGGTACAAAGGAGGAGAGAGGAGAGGTGGCCTCAGCAGGACAGACAGATGCAGAGCACTTAACACTCTCGCAACCAAAAGCCATCATCCAAAGCAACAGCCAGAAGATACAAAAGAAGAAATAATAATAATAATAATAATGATTCACTTTGGGGTTCCCTGGTCCCTTTGCTCTGTGAGGGATCAAGTGGTTGAGGGGTATCTGATCTCTACATGGAGAAAAGTCAGAGCCCAGAGGTCACATGTGTTACTCCGGGAGAATGTTACGCTGAATTGTACAAAAAGAAAAAAAAATGCTTTAGAGGAGAATATAGTGAAGGTTACATAAGTGGTACTTTTTGTTAAGTGTTGTTGCACGCATTTTTTATTACTGAACAAAACGTGACTGGCTGACTTGGTGGCACTTTTGTTCAATAATGTTTTTTTTTTTTTTTTTTTTTGCTATGTATTCCAGTTGAAATATTAAAGAGTCCCAATTTCGGATGCTACTCAAGCATATAAATACGAGGGATTTAAAAAAAATATTTATAGGATTTTTTTGTTGTAGCTGGATTGACAAAATACAATGTATAAATAAATCGTCCTCTAAATGAATCCCAAAGAATAATACTTTTTTTTCTTTGTCTTTGTTGCAGGGAAATTAAAGGCACAAAGCTCTTTATGCAAATGTTTGAAATTGTTTTTTTTTTTTCTTTTCTTTTTTTTTTTTTTACATAAACATTGAATTTAAAAAAGAAAAAAAGGGTCTCTAGATTTTCCTTCAATGTTTTGTCTTTATCCTATTTTTCTATTCACCGCTGGGTGAAATAAATCCTATGGAAAACTTCCAGATGCTTTCCCCTCTATTCCTCCTGAGTAATGTGTTTATTTCCAGCCTCCTCCTCTGCAGTCGGGTTAGGGAGTGGCGGCCCGCCGGCCCCGGCGGTAAATCCCCCGGTCGGGGAGAATGCGAGCGGTGGTGGGGGTTGGGTCGGGTCAACAACAGCTGTCAGAGCATGCGGGTCAGTCCTAGGCCGAGGCCTCTGGGACCCCTGTGTCCCGCCTAGTTTCTCTGACCTTCAGGGACATCCAGAGACCACCTTAAAAAAGCACTGTGACGGCTAGCACCAGGTGCCATGCTTAATGCCTGGGCTTAGATTCAGAGCCGGGTTCGTTTGACTGTCACTCATATGCACACTTAGACACAAAAATATACACACATATACACTACGCACGCCAGATCTTCACTAACGCTGACCAGCTGAGGCTCATTCCCGGTGTCCTTATTTGAACTCTGCTTAAGGTTCTGAGCAGCACCTTCAATTCTAACTCCTTAAACTGGATGCTGCGGTAAGTACAGACAATATAGAAGCAGCATCCAATTACAGCACGTTTTACACAACAGGTAAACTAGCTGGCATCTGAAACGCAGTCATATCGGCATATCCAATAAAGCAATAAGCCACAGCATTAAATATGATAAAATAACTACTGCATGGTCTCATGTGGCTTATTGCTTTTTTAAAAACGGCAATATAAAATATGAAATACCACTTTAGAATAAGACTACCCTTATAAAGTGTTTATAAATGGTTTAAAATGAGCTTATGAGTGGTTATTAATGAGGTCCTAAACACCTTTACACATACGCTTATATTAATAAGCAGATATAACACATAGTAATAACAATAATAAACCGGGCAACAGTGACTCTACATTATTTCATACTGTTAAAGCTAAGACGTTAATGTTTACAGATCTTACATGGTCCTTAACATCGGTCTGCATTAAACCTGTCAGTTTCAAAACATTCATATTCATCCAAAATAACAGCTCACTTTAGCCCTTTTATTAATGTGTTATAACTGCTTGTTAATGCTTTTTAAAGTCCTTATGACATTATTAATAACCATTAATTAACTCATTTTAAACTATTCATAAACCTTTATAATGGTAGTCTTGTTCTAAAGTGGTACCAAATATGATAATATACACACGTTTGCAATGAAATACTGAGCATGCTCTTAAGAAGAAGAAACCGTTATGTGTTTGCTTACCACATTACCACCAACAAGCTAATGCTAATTTCTGCTCATCTCTATGTGATTTCTTCTGACATATTAGCCTCCAGGTAGCGATGACACACACACTCGCGTTCCCACACTGGACAGCTCTACCAGTAACATGGAAATTTGAAATGTGTAAGGTGACCAGATTTCTAGCTCACCAGTCATTATACATTCATCATTAAAAGAAAAGTTGCACCCAGAAGGGAGTGGGGGATTGCAATGCTACTGGGAAGGAAGATAAAGGTTACCAGGAACAATAAAATATGATAAATTTAGACTGATATGGGCAATATTTATTAAGCTACACACACACACAAGTAGTGTCTCTCAGTATGCTGTTGGGCCACAATGTTTACTAACGCAACATGCCAGATGTCCCGGCATGGAGTTGTAGAGGTTCCTAATGGTGTCCTGTGATAATCCATCCCATGCAGCTTGAATACTGTCATGCAATTCCTGCAGGTTTTGTGGTAGGGGTGGAGGTCTGGTCAACTTCATTTCAATTGTTAATATACACCCATTCCAGCATTTGAGGCCTGCAGCATGTTGCATAAAAAGTACGGACAGGGCAATTTACAGCTAGTACTGAAGTAATAAAACTAAATAACAATATGACTTCAAAAAGGTGATGTCAGCAGGTGACTGTGATCATTATCTGGTACAAAAGCAGTATCCACAACAGGCTTTGAGGAGCAAAGATGGGCAGCAGATCTCATGTTAGTCAACGAATGCATGAAAAGATTTTTGAATGTTCAAAAACAATCTTCCTCAAAGAAAGATTTGAAGGGATTTATACATTTCTCCCGTGATTCAAGCAACGATTCAAGAAATCAGAACGTGAAGGGTGCAAGCCTAAGCTGAACCCCCAGGATGGCAGTGTATCAAGAAACACCATTCAACAACAGCTAATATAACCACATGGGTGAGGGGTTACTTTGGCAAACCATTGTCAAGCGCTGCAATGTGGAGTTACATTCACAAATGATACTTAAAACTTTACCGTGCAGAACAGAAGCATTATGATAACCATGTCCGGAAGCAGCGTCGACTTCTCTGGGCTCTGAGGCATCTGGAATGGACCACCACATAGTGGAAACGTATGTATGCATTGTACAAGACAATGCAAAATCACATGCTGCACACATTACAAAGGCATGGCTGTGAAAGAAGAATATCCCAGTACCTGACATAAAGCAAAAACATTGACACCTTAAGATATGTTTGTTTGCAGGAAGAAAGAGACTAAATTACACCTGAGGCACTTCATCGCTTGGTATCCTCAGTACCAAAATGCCTTTTAAGTGTTATGAGAAGGAATGGCAACATTACAAAGTGGTAAATATTTCACTGTCCAAACTTTTTTATAATTTGCTGCTTGGCTTTGTAGCTTTACAGTCAAATAGACTGTATGCCTACAAATCAGTCTACCGTCAGTCCCATAACCCAGCCCTGCTTTTAATCCCTGAGTTACCTCGTGTCTTGAAAAGGCGGTTGTGGACTCACCTAACCCTTGGTAGCTTCTGGTTCGAGTTTTATACAGCAGTATTCCCTAAAACTAGGCGAGCAAGTCAGAGACGTGGCTAGTATAACTGGTTTGCAGGCCAAACCAAACAACGTGAGACGTCTGCCCTGTTGCCAGTCCTGTCTTAGGACTTTCCATGGACATTTTGGGGCCAGGCCACCAAAAACAGGGACATCTAGTCACCATATTTTAACCTAGTTATTAAGGAAGTTGTCCACCTCTCAGTTTCAACCAAGCAGGCTTCATACCATCTGTTGATGCCCATGTGAGCTGAATAATGGTAGAAAGTTTAATGAGATGTGTCCATAGACAGTATCATGCCATGCCTTGGAGAATAGCTCAGCCAATCAGATTTTAGAACCAGATCTTTACATTTTAAATCTTGGGCTGACCCCAAGTCATCATGAAAACTGCTTGTAGTGCAATAAATGGTGTGAAATGAGTCATGTGATACGCAACCACATGTAGACAAATCTGTTTTTAGAGTGTATCTCCAATGAAGTAGTTCAGTTACAAACAACTAATTTTAAAGATCTGTAAATAAAAGATCAGTGCTGATATCAGCCCATTCTAAAGGCTCTAAAGGTATAGGAACACATTAAGGTTTAGTGCTGCCTCTAAGGTATATATGGTCTGAAGGTTGGCAAGTAGGAGTCGACCATGGCAAGGAAGACATGAATTCATCCCAGAAATTAGAGGAGCAGTCATTCCATAACGCCCTGCAATATCGCTACGCTCTCAAAGTTACAGCTGCTGTAGTTCTTCAAAAGCAAAAGGCAGTAAAAAGGGAAGGAGTAGCAGGAGTTGTGAAAGCAATGACGAAGGGAGACATTTTGGCGAGAGAACAGCCAGGTCTGTGTTCACCCCCCCTCCACCCCACTCCGCTCTCTCTCCCACCTGTGTGCTGCAGGCTGGCAGACGATCAGAGAAGAGCCTGGCAGCCTGGAGCTCCTGGACAGCCCCGAGTCTCCTCCTCCCTCAGCCTGCAGAGACCCAGGCCACATCAATACTGACATTCACTACAGAGTGGCATCAAACAGGACATTTTCAAATCTCAGATGTATAGAGAATTTCTCATAGTCTCACATTACCAGTACTGATCGCCATCGTCCACCAGCATTCACTGTGGTTCAAAAGTCTGGAACCACTGTTGTCTTTAAATGGACATTTCTGCATGACGTATGTACATCTTTAGATAAGATGCAAAAAAAGTGGTTCAGAGTGGCCTGAGGTGAAATAAGTATTGAGACTGAATTGGTGATACAAAATGGTTACAAATTTGTTGCCACAGATATTGTTCTGAAATAAGCTTTTGGTCTAAAATATTTTCTTTAAATCAATCAATTAATGGTGAAATGGTACATGGAAGGCAAAGAACAAGAATCAAGGGAAAACAGTACCCAAAGAAAATATACCACTGATTTTAACATAGAAAACAGCATCTGTACAACTCAGATACATATGTAAGGCACTTCTACAGACAACAGTGAGAGAATGGGTCACTCTCAGGAGCTCAGAGAATTCCAGCGTGGTACCATGATAGGATGCGACCTGTGCAACAAGTCCAGTCATGAAATTTCCCTGCTAGTAAATATTCCACAGTCAACTGTCAGTGGGATTATGCGTAAAATGACAGAGCGGGGTCAGCGCATGCTGAGGTGTATAGTGCGCAGGTCACCAACTTTCTGTAGAGTCAACTGCTACAGAATTCCAAACTTCATGTGGCCTTCAGATTAGCTCAGGAACAGTGCGTAGAGAGCTTCATGGAATTAGTTTCCATGACCGAGCAGCTACACCCAAGCCTTACATCACCAAGCGCAATGCGAATTGTTGAATGCAGTGGTGCAAAGCACGCCGCCACTGGACTCTAGAGCAGCGGAGATGGGTTCTCTGGAGTGACGAATCACGCTTCTTCGTCTGGGTTTGGCGGTTGCCAGGAGAACGGTATTTGTCTGAGTGCATTGTGCCAAGTATAAAGTTTGGTGGAGGGGAGATTATGGTGTGGGGTTGTTTTTCAGGAGTTGGGCTCGGCCCCCTAGTTGCAGTGAAAGTAACTCTTAATGCTTCAGCATACCAAGAGATTTTGGACAATTTCATGTCCTCGTGTCTGACCTTACAAATGCGCTTCCGAAAGAATGGTCAAAAATTCCCATAAACAAATTCCCTTCCCAGAAGAGTTGAAAACTGTGGGCTGCAAAGGGTGGGCCGACGTCATATTAAACCCTATGGATTAAGAATGGGATGTCACTCAAGTTCATATGCAAGTTTCTACTCATTTCACATCAATTCACTCTACATGACTTTTAGATCCCAGTTATAAAAAAATGTAAACATTAATGACTATATCTATGCAGATATTATGACCCTGGTTCCCATCACCACCACTGTAAAGAAATCGGTAAGGTTCTATTCAATTTTGCATCAGATCATATCAAGTCACTTTACATGACTTTAATATCTCAGTGAACATATTAGAGATTTGTCTTTTATTATAAAGCCATTTTTTGAAGGATCATGTATAAAATGATTCTATTACGATGCTACTACTCTACAACCTTCAACTAATCCATAGTAAGCCATAAAAAATTAAAACAAATCGTGTCCAGAATTAGAAACAGAGCTGTGGACTATTTCTTGACTGAGAAAGCTGCATAGTGATGAAAATGACATCACAACTAAATTAACATCCCCATGGCCTCGTTTTCAGTGATCTAATCTTAAGGCCGAGCATTATGGTATATGCATCTCCAAAATGGCAGAAAAAAATTTATAAAGACTCAATTTCAGGCTATTTCTATTGGTTCATCCATCATGAAAAACAAAATGCAGAACATTCTTTAATTAACAATTAGCTGTGCAGCACTAGTTTAGTGATTCTGGTATACTATAGTATTATTTTTCATATAATTGTCAACAGCAAGCCTGCACAGCAAAACACAGCTGAAGTGTTGAGGCCACTTACATCTGCAAAGGCATTAAAATAAAATAAGTGAAATCTGAAATACATCCGAAATGAAGTTCCTGCACTCTGTTGAAACTGTCCGAGCTCTTGATGTATGGGATGGCCTAAAAGACCATGAACCAAGTTTGTCAAACAAAGACAAAACACTGAAAACGAATAGAGAGGGGAAAAAAAACCCTACCTAAAGATAAATCCAGTCATCTGCTAGCAGGATTTATATAGTCCTCTATGAAAGGAAGTCGGTTCCACCAGCCAAGTATAACATCTGTATAATTCTAAAAAGTGTGTTTAAACAGAGCCAAGTTGCTCACTCAAGGCGCCTCTGGTGCTCATCCACCATGTGATATATTAGGAATCCACTGAGGTGCCACAATAGTGACGTATCAAACTCAGAGACTATATTTCAACAGGAGAAAATATAGATATTTTGGAGTCAAAATAAATATATTCTGACTGATAAAAGACAAAAAGATATATAGACATAACCACAAAACTGGAGGCCACATACATATTTCACCATATATTGTTAAGACAATATATCATACAATGTCGACATTTAAAAAAATGAACACAACATTCATCCTGGAACTGGATCCATGCCCATTACAAACAATACTGTACGTTAGGTTTAGAAACACTGAAACCTCAAACCCAGGTTGACTGCTCCAAGCTGAACTATGGACCAAATATCCTGGAATTTTTTAAATCAATCACATGACTGTATCATCTGCATCATGACAAACGGGAGGTCCAGTCACTGCTCGCATTAGTAGTTTAGTAAGGGCTTCAGTCTTGATCAGAAAGCTCCAAGTCTTCCACCATGTCCTCATCTCCTTCTGCTAGCTCCTGCAGGTCCACTCCAGACACCTGCTTGGGGGCTTTTCTTTTAGATGTGGAAGCCTCCTCCTCACTGCCATCTGTGGAAAAAAAGAGAAATAAGCTTAAAAAAAAAAAAGGTTGGGACCTGGATGACAGTGATGGCCTATCTAACAGCAAATAGAAATACACTAGGGGGTTTATCCATCCAGCTGTTATTTTTATAATTTAATAAATTTAATACATAAATAAATACAAAATTTGAAAATCCAAAAAATTAAAAATTTCTAAATTGAAAATTGAAAACAAAAAATTAATAAAAAAAAAATAATCAAGAAACTCTAAAAACAAACACAAAAATAGATTTTATGCCAGGATGAGGTGGGTAAATGATGACAAATCAAGCTGTAAGCCACATGATTGTGTTCCACCTGATCTTACTGACTGGCACAATGGTGACCTGTAGTGTTGCTATTATAATGTCTCACCCACTATGGCCGCTCTCTTATCAGTTGGTGGCTGAAAATGGCACACAGTTCTTTAAAGGCTGCTTTCCACATTCTGAGATGCTTAATCCAAAACTGGTTTGAAAACTGGCTCTGCACAATGTGCTCCCAGAACTCTGGTGCGTTTAGAGATGCAAGGTGGATTTCAGGGTGGCACAGCTTTTAGCCCGCATTACATAAGCTATTGCTCATCATGCCCAGCGTCTCTGAACTGCAAACAACACAGCCATAAAAAACTGGCAAATGGCTGTAAAGATAATTTCACTTAAAGCAAAAACCCAGTTGAGTCTCCCATCTTGTGTGTTTTGATACAGCCCCCAAGCACGGTAGTCTGTCATCAAAGTTAATTTGCATAACTGTAGTGGATGGAAACACAACTTTTTGTAAAGGTGCAGAAAATCTGTAAAACAGCTGAATGGAAACTTGGCTGCTGGGATTAGATCCAGCACACGGTTGCTGCACAGTTTTGCAAAGCAAATACTTTTTGTTTTTTAAAGCCAATAAAAGTGGAATTACACCAAGGTTTCAAAATGTCTGCACAATTCAACCGTTACGCTCTAGAGAAACTCGTCGACTCAGAACTGTTCACAATGGTGGTGATATAACCCTGAAGTCTGAAGCAATTTATTCCTTCACAAAGCTACATCCCAAAAAGCTGTAACATTAAATGGTTATTAAAATGCTGCCTGATGCTTGACACTCTGCTTTACTATCGGTAATATATTTGGTATATATGCAAGGCACTGGATATATGCAAGGCACTGCAAAGCAATAAAGTATTTTTTTTTCTTCAGATTTAGCACCATTTTACCATAATCAACATTTCCACTAGGGCTGCAACAAACACCTATTTTGATAAATCCAATAATCTATCATTTACTGAAATGAATAATTGATTATTTGGATTATAATCCACTCAATTACCAGATAACCCTTATGGAGCGATCAGCTTTTAAATTTTGCCCGAGACTGTTTTATGCATTTGCTAACTAACAATGAAGACAATAAAAGATGAATACCTTATTCAGAACTTCACTGTTATAATAAACTTTCCTGCTAAAACAAAAGACTAATAAAACTTTCTTTCTGCACTCTGTTGCTACTAAATTCTACGATCACAGGTATTTATAGAAATGAAGGAAATGACATCACCAATCAGTAAAGTACTAAATTAATTATTAATTCATTATTAAATGAACTAACTATTGAATTAGTTTGGTATTAACTAATTTGGTAGTCGACTTTAGTCGAATAAAGTCGATTAATCGTTGCAGACCTCATTTTCAGGTTTTCTATTTTTCCTCAGCATGTTAAATTCAGTAAATACACAGTAACTGTGTGGTAGTATTATTACTTAGAAAATCAGCAGAAACATGTCATTTGTCCAGGAGCACCTTAACCACATTCTACTGTACATGTTTTGAAACAGGATATGCATGGAACCTCGCAGCTAGACTCTACAGGACCTCTAGTCATTGCTGTGCATTTTGTGAGGGCATGCCCACCTTGCCAGCAGGTGCGCAATAAGGACTGTGCTACGAGATGACGTCATCTTGTAACATCAGAGGGTGGCAAGTTAAGAACAGTGGTTTCTGTGGGATAGAGTTTCTGCTGCTGGCATGTATGTTTTGAGTTTGCAGACTGTTTACATGCACTATATAACACATTAAATAAAAAGGGGGGGGCGTAATAGGTTCCCACGAACATACATGAGAAATCTCAACACTTTCTTTAAGTATCAATTTAGAATTTAAGAACATAAATCTCATGACCTCAAGACTTCTTATGGATTTATAGGAATCCTGCAGAACATCAGATGTTCTCCGCCAACATTATGTCCATAAGTATGAGGACTGCTGGGGTAATATGAGGTAACCATGAGCAACTAACTCGGTAACTGAGCTATACCATTAATGTCTTCATACAAATTTAGACCTCATATTGAAATCAGATTCAGCAAGGCTCTCGCTCCAAAACATCAACATCTCTGATTATTCACATCGCACCTGATAACAACAGGCGAACGGCACTGAACCGGAGACTTTGCCTTCTCTCCAGTCTAGGTGCTGTGAACCTTTAAGGTGCAGCTGCTTCAAACCCTGGCAGGAATAAAAGGCTTCTCCCACTAATACTGTATAAAAGTTCCAGGAGAAGCCCCGAGCCTGAACGGAGAGAGGTTCCAGAGGGAATTGCACTCGTCTGTGGAGGACTTTGTATTTCCCATCACAAGGCTGCACACATACGTATACTGTACTCCACAAAACAAAAGGTATTCTCACTTTAACAGTCAGACTTAGGTGCGCTGCGGCTCTTGCGGCAAGACGCTGACTGTCGTACTCAAAGATAAACAAAAACCAAAACACTGACCTGAGTCTCCCTCTACCTCTGAAATATCGTCTTCATCGCCATCGTCATCACTCACGTCTGAGAGGTCTTCAAGACCTTCATCGTCATCACCATCACCATCTGTGGAGCAAGAAGCAGAATTAGTTAAACTTGGACTAAAGTAAGGAAAACACAATGGTGTTCATTTATCCAAGGCTACACATTTACAAGGCAATGAGCACCTCACAGCAATACACAGCCAATGGCTGCATGAAGCTGGTATGGTGACAGCATTACAGGGAAAACGGTCTAGTTTCTGAGGAGAGATTTAGTAGTGTAGAAAAAAAGATATATTGCTGTATAATACTGGTTTTGTCTACAATTCAACAAGAAAAAACAATAAGAAGTGGGGAAGAAAAAAACAAAAAAAAAGGAAATCAACATCCATTTTATTCCATCACTGTTGGGAAAATTAAACTCTTGCCTGAGCGTTCCACTCACAACTGTGGCCTGCAAGAAGTTCCTGCTTAGAGTGGTGGAATTTTCCGTTGCGGGTGCATTGAAAACAACGGAATGCAATGGGAAAGTCATCGCAGCATAACTTCAGAAAAAATGTAAATGTCACTTTGCAATTACAGGCATAGGCTGAGCAGACATGCTCAAGTACTGCTTTATTAATACATTATTCCTTTCTTATGTATGTGTTATGAAGCCGGTATGTAGATAGCCTTCAAATAAAGCACTAACAAGGTTGCAGAATACTGTTCCGTATTTTGAATAACATCGCTATTCGCTGGAAAAAAATCTGTGTACTGTACTGTTGTATAACTACTGACAACACATCTGCTTGTTTATTAACAGGAGCATGCAAAATTTTAACAACCCTGGTCAAATTATACGCTCATCAAAAGAATAGTTGTACAAATAGTTGCACCCAGAAGAAATCAAACGACAGGAAGGAAACTTTGTGGGTAGGTTTGACATTGGGAGACATGCAAATGATTCAAGTTTCACGGTCGGCCGCGCATGTGATGCAAGCAAGGACGTGCCTCATCGCTGTATCTGACCCCACAGGCACGACTGCAGACATTCAGACACTCCATGAGTCATGCTGTTAGTGCCAGCACCATTGGCAGACGGCTGCACGGCGAAGGACTACATGCACGCAGACCGCTATGATGACTGCCCTTAACACCACGTCAACATCGACCAAGACTGCAATGGTGTCGTGCCAGAATGTCATGGAGTGACTCAGAATGGCAGCGGGTCATCTTCAGTGACGAGTTCTGCTTTTGTCTTGGTGAAGACGATCAATGAATCTGTGTGTGGAGGCGCCGTGGTCAGTGCCAAGATGAACGGTTTGTTGTCACGCGTCACACGTTCAAAAGCCTTGATGTCATTCCACCTCCACCCCTACCGCAATCTCTGCAGGAACTGTGTGAGAATATTCAAACTGCATAGGATGTATTAGCACAGGACACCATTAGGAACCTCTACAACTCCATGCCAAAACGTCTGGCACGTTGTGTTAGCAAACATGGTGGCCTGACACCATACTGAGAGACACTACTTCTGTATGTGTAGCTCAATAAATATTGCCCATATCAGTCTAAATTTATCATCATTTATTGTTCCTAGTAACCTTTATCTTCCTTCCCAATAGCATGGCAATCCAACACTTCCTTCTGGGTGCAATTAATCTTTTGATTATGACTGTATTATTTTTGACTATAAAGTTTTTTTGCACTCCAAAATAAAAAGCAATCTATTATCTACTGAACTTATCTACTGAAGTTCACTTGTTAGCCAACTTCCTCCTCTCAAAGCCATCACTTATGGAAATACTGTTTTTACCAGGAGAAAGGGGGTAAAAAAAAACACCCTGGCTAACAACACAGTATAAACTAAGCAAAGAATGGATTTTGTTACCCTAATAAATCTATCAACAATAATTATGAATTAAGTGTGAAAGTTTTAACACCTGAAATTATTGCAATGATGTATCAATTTATTCTCCCATCCCTAGTGTGCGAGATAGAGAGAGAGCGCGTGTGAGCGAGTGAGAGAGCGAGCATTTCTGGGCTTTGAAGTGGGATTTGATTAGCCGCTGCCTGGGAGGTGAGTGTAGCCCAGACGCTCCCTCCCCTCTAATTACCCAGCAGCGCCCAGGAGCCAGAGAGCGAAGAGGCGAGGTAAGGCGAGGCGGGCCAGTCTCCAGCCAAAAGGAGAAAAGCGCACGGCTGAGCACCACGTGTGCACTGCTGAACGCGCACACCCATGCATCTTAATAACACAGGCACGACTGTCTGACCTACACGTGGACTGCATGAGTTCAGCAGAGGTACAAAAGTTCAGGAGCTAACAAAGTTTAGGCTTTTAATAGGACAAGTAGATTAACAGCAAAACACTTCATGGCCAACTAAGGAACGTTTCAGGAGACACGTCGCAAAATGAGTATACTTCTGAACCAGACTAGACAACCAAAGCCTTCAGTCGCATTAACAGTGTCGATCAAAGCAAGGCTGCAATAATTTAATAGAAGTCAATGGAAACAGACTCTCAGAAATTTGAGTCAACACCAACTCAGAGTCCAAGTGATGGGAATCAGTGAAGTCAACTGCAAAGCATAACATTTTTAACTCACGATCAAATCAAGAAAATCAAGAAACAAGTTTCTTTTGTGTTCTTTTATAAAGAACAACTCGCCTTTTATGTGGAACCGTAACAGTACACCGTAACAAAAGATGGCTTTAGTAAAAGGTACTGGTTCTATACAGAACCATGAACATAGTTGCATACTTAAATGACTCTTTGCATGGTGAAATAGCTCTTTAGATTGAGGGAAAAAGGTTGTATTTAGCCCCCAAAAAGTTCAACATCATTAGTTTCTGTTTTCAAATAGGTTCTATATAAAACCACACGATCTGAAGGACCACCGTTTTAAGTTCTAAGTAGACCCTCTGCCTACACTAAAGAAATCCTGAAGAACCATTTCTACTTTTTCTTAGAATCCAATTCAAGGGGAAGGGGTTTAGTGTAAACACAAGCTGGGCTCTTAAATGGTGGCACATTTAAATCTTAATTTACCTGCATTTAAAGTTGGGTGACATGACAATATGTTATTGTTCCATCAGTACATTTTGTTATTGTAATAACATTCTTGCATAAAAACACTCACCAACTGCATGTTTCATAATAAGGAGACCATAAATTAGACCTGCTTTATTGGATTAAGCACAGCAGTACGTAAAACGCTGAATAAAAATCACTGACTGTTTGACTGCAGTTTTTTTTTACTTTCCACCACTCTCGCGCATTAAGTGCAGCACACCATTTCAATCCAATGCACTTTGTGAAACTCAGCTAATACCTCTTAACGGTTTGCCAGCTGTATATTCTGTGCTAGGAAAAAAAACCTCCAGTATTTACTCCAGTATTCCACCATTTCAGGAAATAAGCACCAGAGGATGCTTGTGTGCAGGACAGGGGGAAGGGGAGGGGCTACAAGCTGAACTCCACACATTGTCCACACATTGTGTAGAGATTGCTGAGAAAGAGCCAAAGAGAAGAAGACCTGAAGAACAAATACTAAGACAGAAGTTCTTAGATCGGGCAGCAACAACTATTAACATAACTGCATTACTGTAACTGCTGCACCATTGAATGTGGAACTGGAAAGTTTGAAGATGTAGCTAGACAGGTAGACTGAGGCGCCAGCATGGATCCGTACCGCCATTTAGGGTGGAATAGGACAATTCAAATTAGAAGCTGAGGTGGCAGAATGTAGCCTAACTGCTGTCCAATTTACGGTGGAATGGGACAATTCTAACAAGAAATTCAGGCACCAAAACGTAATTGCTGCAACATTTAAGGAAAAATTCAAACAAGAGGTTGGTGAAAAAGAAGCTGACTTCCGCTTCATTAAGAAAAGCATGCACTGGGATAAGGAAGTTGCTCCGGTTCTGCTTGACAGGTGGGGAACATTAACGTATTTTTGCTCCTTCATAGAAAAATGGTTGAGTAGGTTTTTGCCTCGTTTGCTAATGTTTGTGATGGCAACTGGCATCGCATCGCATCAGCAATCGCAGTGGCAGTTTGCTAACCCACAACCTAGATCAATCTAGATAAAGTTATTTTTACTGCTTGGTGTATGGTTACTCGCTCTAACACTGTACCATGATATTTGTTCTGATACCTAATGAAGTGTTTTGCGAAGTGTTATATGGGCAAAAATCTTGGGAAAAAAATATAATAATAATAAAATAAACAAAAACTTTCATAAATGTGGGTTTATGAATTTGGGGGCGGAGCTTCTGAAGGAGCACTGAAAGAAGGGGTGCAACTGTTTAACTATTGAGTTCAAACATTCTCTAGAAAAGAAGCTGACACGCTTTGGAGAAAACAATGTGCCTTTCCCATGGACAGCAAAACTGCTGCAAAGTTTCTTCAAAACTTCTGTCTTGCAGGGTCGAGTACTGTGAACAATAAAAACATCATGGTCTCTTGTGCATGACTCCAGCAGCACACCACTCGAGAGAAGCAGCAGCATCTGCCCCTTGAGTGCGAGTAGCTGCTACGGTGCACAAGCAGAACCAAGGCTTCTGCTTTTACCACAGATACATAAACATATTGACTGTAAGTCACTTTCTGTTACAAACTGTACATTTCACTTTGTTTTCCACTTTGCCCAGAGCCAATCTATTGATGTGTGCGTCGTGGAAGGATGCATTTTTCCTACTGTCTAGACGTGTTCTTGTGGGTGCGGGCAAAACGTACGTCACCGAATGGAACCAGGTCCAAAGCTCTGGAGTCGGCTCTCTACTCCCAAAAACCTTTTTGGGATTGACTCCCAGTCCTACAGACAGTACTGTGAATGCTCTTTATTAAGAGAGCAAAGTGAGACAAAGCGCCAAAAAGCATAACGTTCAACAGACAAATAATCAAACAATAATCTGCACAGTTTGCTGACAGAAATAATCCTTATATGCTGCTCTAGATGATGCAACTCCTCAATACCCGCTAGTCTGTCCGAGCTACGCTCCGGTAAACAAAGTAGGTGGAACAAAAACTTGGTGAAACTAAACAAGGGGGGAAAAAAATGGCATATAAGCCTCCCCCTTAAAATCAAAGGGCTGAGCTTCATCCTTAGGGAAAAGGAGCTTATAACCATGCACAAACCAAAGCCCAGCTCACTCGCTCACTCACTCACTCACACACTCCTGGCTTCAGCTCAAAATGACCTTTCTGAACATAAACAATAGCGGAACGAGCCGAGCCTCGAGCACAGAGCCAGAAGTGGTGCTGACCTGGCTTACGGTGGAAGAATGTAAATATTGAGACAGTATATGAATGTGTGTGGAGTCCTTAAATAGCACCTCATTCTATCCCCTCCACTTTCAGGACTTTGACGGCGTCCTCCTTTCGCCTCTCTCCTCCGCCTCCGTGCTTTTGCAGCTTCGCTCTGCTCCAGCCTCCGCGCTGGCAGTCAGCAGCAGCTCCTGCAGCGGTGCCAGCCGCTCTCTCCAGGAGACCCCACACGCTTTAATTGTTGTCAGAGGCCCCACTGGAAGGCTTTCTCATACAGCCTCGCTCTCTTCTTTCCATCTCCCCCAATACAGGCGGACGTGACACTGATCCGTCCGATACAAGGACCCAAGCTACCCTTAGAACTGTTAGGCTGCATTCAGATGATGCGTATATGTGGCTCAGAACACCATTTTATCCCACAGTAGGATGCAGATTTTCGTTCTGTTGTGGATCCATGCGGATTGAGTTGGAGAAAAAATAAAAAAATAAAAAGTTCAATGTAAGTGGATAAGAAGTGCTGCACATCGTGTGCCAATTTTCAGGAGATAACTGCTCCAAAAACAGGCTTGATAAAACTGAACCGGAGAGCACGCTTGGGTCGGAACAGCACGACAGTATTGTTGGCAAGCATGTAAAAAAAGAAAAAAAAAAAATACTCAGATGTTTATTAATTTACTGGCATATATAATACACCAGCCTCCATATTTATATCACTAACCTGGCATTCACACTATCCGATGACAGAGCATCAAGCGACCAGTAATTCCCTATGAGAGTTTGCAATCTGTAGCCACATTTTAGCAACAAGTGGCAAGCGACACAGTGGCAGAGCAACAAGTGACAAATCGTGTTAAGATTTTCTCAACTTAAAGAGAATGAATAATGAAGTGGTGAAGCAACATTCTAAGCTCCAAACGATTACTCAGACCAATCGTTGATAGGGCTGTGTATTGTCAAGAACCTGGTGATATGTTACATAATCTCACCAAAAAAACCCAAAAATTTTGCCACCTGTGCTTAGAACATACCTAATACTGTATAACAATACTGTATAATAATACTGAATAACAGCTATGATTTCATTTGGCATGGACTGAACAAGTTTCTGGATGTAGGCCACATCAATGTTCAGACACTCTTGCAACAAAGAATTGCACAGTTTGGCCAGATATCGTGGACGCCTGCCCTGGTACAGGTCTGAGGAGAATATCCTGTAGACTGGGATTGCTGCCACTGCTGGTAGACCCGTATGACCGTACGGTTCCACACACTTGCAAATTCAGCTACTTCTTTCACACTATGGTCTTTGGCATACCCAAATGCAATCACTCCTTTTTTGACAATCATTAACATCTACTTTGGACCCTTTTCCACACACTGAACGAGACGTTCACTACACCGCACCACCTGAAACTAAGAATCATGTCACACACCCTGCAGGTATTTATAGCCCGAACATCCTCGTGCAATAGCATCTGCAGGAGCCTCAAGTTACTACCACCTTAAACACTTTTTTTTGGACAAATTTTTATGATTCATCATTCGTTAAAGGGGTTATGATTCGATTTTGTTGTGATACATTGCGATAGCATCCATAGCATAAAAACCCATCAATATAATAACGTTAGTGGTGTCGCTTTTAAGCTACTTGTTTACTTTGGAGAGGAACAGTCTAATGGTACTAATATCTAGGTTAAAGCACAACACAAAATGCACCAGTGGCTGCTGTAAATCTTTGGTTGTAAAATATAGATCAAAAATAGATGCTGTGTTTGAGAAGTGATACAGTATCGCAACACAAAATTGCCAGTATTCAAGAATTTTAATTTTCTTACAGCCATAACAGTAAACACAGGAAACTTGCCACTGTTGAATCTGGTAGTAAATAAAAAACGTTTCAAAGCTGATTTGTTTGACTTCACTCCCTCAGATTTGATTCACCATCTTAACTTGTCTCAGAACACAATCAGCCAGAATGGGAAATGTTCGGTGGTGAGTAAAGCTGTTATCATGCTAGCCAAGTTAATGTTAACCGGCTCCTCTCGCTTAGCTAGCAGCAGCACTTAACATTTAGCAAATGTTGGACATATGATTTGATGTACACTGACTGACGACGTGAACACTGTGCAATGCATTCTCTTATTTGTTTTCTACACAAGCTAACAAAACTGATCAGAAATGCACAACTTTGCAAAAAGCTTCAACAACAAGGCAAAAAGCTGGTTTACCACTGCCCTTAACACCCCGTCAACGTCGTCAAAGACTGCAATGGTGTCGTGCCAGACTGTCATTGTGACTCGAAATGGCAGTGGTCATCTTCAAGGACGTGTCCCGCTTTTGTCTTGATGGAGACTAGCAACAAATCTGTGTGTGGAGGTTTATTGTCACACATCCAGAAGGCCTGATGTCGCTCCACCTCCACCCCTACCACAAAATCTGCAGGAACTGTGTGAGAATATTCAAGCTGCTGCTCTACAACTCTATAACCGAGACATCTGTATGTTGTGTTAGCAAACATTGTGGCCCGACGCCATACTGATAGACACTACTTCTGCAGGTGTAGCTCAATAAATATTACCCATATCAGTCTAAATCTATCATCATTTATTGTTCCTGATAACCTTTACCAAATAAGAAAAAGTCAGAAGTGTGGGCAAGATAAACAGAATTGATATAAACGTGATAACGCTGAGAATGACTTTTCTTACCGCAAAACAAGACAACACAACAACAACTATCAAATTCAAACGATAAAATATGTCCTTCTCTCTGAACAACGTAATTATGATATTGATTAAAAGTTTAGAATCCACAATTCTTCTGCAGGATTCAGTGAGCTACAACACCAGGCTTTTTATCATATTTCTGAGGGTTACCACAGCAGCCCTGCATTATTAAAAATGTGTATTATGGATTTTTGCAACAACGTACTGATTGAAGTGTAGGTGTGCGTGCATGTGCACGCATGTGTGTGTTCCCTCCAGGTCTAAGGGTTGAGGGTATGGGGGCAGTTAAGCCTCGTGCGGAGGGAGCGACCGCTAACATCTTTCCAGTCAACTGTTTTGAATTACAAACCCCCACTGGGATCCAAGCCTGCAAAAAGAAAAACGCTTCCTGCGAAACGGTGCGAGAGAGGGAGGGTGGGAGGGGGGAGAGAGAGAG
>CM067492.1:22028701-22040343 GCA_034552555.1 Semaprochilodus insignis
AACCACAACTTTATAAAGAATATGCTGTGAGGACTTGTGCTTCCTTGTCAAAATGTTCTACCATCAAAACTCCAAATCTACCTATACATCCTAAGCCTAAGAAAAAAAAAATGTCACCTCGCATGTTTAGGCTCCTGCAGATGACGTTGCAAATGGATGATGGGGCTCTAAGTACATGTGGGGTGTGAGTAACGGGATTCATAGACTGAAAAAAGGTGGTACAGTGCACTGAATGTCTTGTTCGATGTGTGGAAAATGGGTCCCAAAGCAGATATTAATGACTGGCTAAAAGGAGTGATTGTATTTGCATATGGGCGTGCCAAAGGCCATAGTGTGCGGGAGGTAGCTGAATTTGCAGGTGTATGGAAGCATGCCGTCATATGGCTCTACCAGCAGTAAAATCCCAGTCTACAGGGAATTCTAATCAGAATTGTGCCAGGAAAGGCATCCACCAATTCTGGCCCAACTGCGCAATTCTTTGAGGCATATGTGTCTGAACACTGATGTGGCCTACATACATCTAGTCCATGCCAAATCAGATCACAGCTGTTATTCGTGTGCGTGTGGAGGTATTCCACGCTATTAGCAACGTTTCAGTCACAGGTGACTAATTTTATGTCTGGTGAGCTTACCTATGAGAGGACAGAGATTGAAAAACTGTCATGTAAGTTTATAATGATCACTTTTAGCGCATAAATCTGAAGTAGACTTCAGGCCGAAAAAATAAACAACAATATGGGGCATTTTAGAATACGATAAAAACGTATGATATGGGGACTTTGTGAATGTGGCCCACGTTTAATGTTCAAATGTAAATGTAACACCTGCTTATATTATACTGAGACAACTTTTGTATACAACACCAGAACAAACATCTATTGCTTCTTTTAGCATTCAAAACACTAGACGCACAGAATTAAGCATTAAGTTTAAACACTCCTGGTGAATTTACATGTCTTGCTGATTTGATAAGTGAAAGTTAATGCATCCTCCAGAGAGGACTGACTTAAATGCACCATTGTTCTGCAAATTCTAGTGCAGAATTTATTTATTTGCTGGGTTTAACTGGTTCACTCACTCACTCACTCAACTCACTCAACTCACTCAGCAATTATGCCATAAAAAGTCAAGGGTTCCCAAATTGGTGTCTGACTATAATCATTGATCATTTTTATTCATATGGCTAAAATAATGGAATAAATAAATTTTAATTAAAAAAAATAATATTAAAAAATAGAATAAAAAATTAAAAATATATAAAGATAAGTAAAGCAAAATCAAAATCATAATAATAATAATAATCATAATCATCTTATCCAGTACATCAGCGCCACACTGGTGGAACATACAAAGTACGCATCTGACCCCTAACAGGGCAAGATTCAGAGAGGATGCCAGAAAAAGCTTTTGATAGCTTCTGTACTTCCTATTCACTCCTCCACATTGAATGAAATGCTGTTAGTAAGCTTTCCCACCCCTCTGCCTACACATTATCTGCTGGGCTCCAATATGCATTACTGATCTGGGGTCAACCTCATGCGCCTCTGGAAGTCTGGAGAGCAGGACTGCAGCCAGCAGCCACACGCTGGACTAGCCATGAAGTAGGCCATGCACACATGCACAGACACACAAACATGCTCGCATTCCTCAGTGGTAGACTGTGGGTGGTGGCGGTGACCAGCTGACACCTGTATATGATGGAGCGGCTGGGTGAGGCAGTTGTGGATGGGTGGTATGGGCTGGAGCAGTGGGGACTCCGGCATGTTTTTACGACTAAAACTGGCCTCTCCCTGTCTCAGTCTGGACAGATGGGGTCACAACGTCTGGCCATGAAAGTGGTTGGAATCCACAGAGGAAAGCAGGCCAGTCAAGGTTTTAAAGGGGATAGTCATAAAATAAATGGAGATGACATGCTGCGTACTGGCTACGTTCCTTATCTAACTAAAAGCCAACGCAAATGTCATGACCATGGGTACACCACCAAGCTGCAAGAGTGCTGCTGTATGCGTACTCTCTATCTATGCGTTAAACAGGAGGTTGGACACGATGAACCAGAAATATCAAGGGTGCAGGTGTAAAAGGCCAAGCCAAGATAACCAAGAGGTGTTATAAATACATGCACAAACGTCTGTGTGTGTGTACAGGGTGTAAAGTCAGAGCAGTGCGGCGTGACCCGCTCGCTGACGGGGGAAAACCAGTGGTATGTTCAAGAGCTGGGCGTCAGGGCCTGCCGAGCACACATAAATACACACACACACACACACACACACACACACACACACACACACACACACACACACACACACACACATAAAACTTACCACAGCCATAGCGTCAGCTACGCCAAAAGCAGCCTTCTGTCTCCGGCTCGTGATGTGGCCGCAGTTCTCCTGTACCTTCTCCAGCAGCTGGCGGATCTGCTTGCAGTAATTGGCCACTTTGCATTCCTTTAGGAAAGCTTTCAGCTGGAGGCATGGAGAGACGGAGATGGGTCAGGATAAAGGATCTGTACATTCAGTTCCATTCCACTACACAGTTGATTTTTTATTCTAAAAATGATAAATGATAAAGATAAAGATAATGATAAAGAAAGACTACAGGAATTCCTATAGCAACCCCATACAAATCTAACAACCCATTCAGACAGTAAGTATTACAGGACATCAGAGCGCTAGGGTTCAAGGTTTTCTTGCTAGGAACAGCTAGTCAAAAAGTATAACGGTAAAAGCCTCAACGAAGGCTTTTAAAAAGGTATTTATATTTATGGCAAAATTATGATATATGAAATTATCACTGAAATTGAAAAATGACACTTATCTAGAGTTTAGAGAACATGTTTAGAGAATCTCACTGATTCATTTTCTATGCTGTGGTGGTGATGGGAAATAGGGGTCGCAATGCCTTTAACACAAATACATTTTAGACATTTTATTTACTGTTCTGAGTTTTTATACACACTGAAAACAAAGCTAAATAGTGGGCAATCTTTCCTATAGCAATTCTTGGGGGACGTTTTGCCTCACAACACCCTGCGTGTATAACATCTTACAAAATGTCAAACCCTCTACTACTTTTAAAGCTCCATTATAAACAGCTGCCATAATTATTTCAAGTCCATTCAGAGATACTTGTAGCAGAGTGGTTTAAGGTGGTGGTTCATATGGGGTTAACTCTGGGGAGCTGGGGTAAGATGCTGAAAAATACATGCATGTGATAAAATATTTCTGAATGGCTTTAGCCTCGGATACACTACAGAACACCGGCCATACGACTGGTTTCAGCTGAAACTTTACAACTTAGGATTACATGCTACTCAATGTTTAAGGTGCTGATGAATGGAACCGGTCTTTAAGTACTGGGACAATCAAATAAACAGACATGGAAAACCTTACTGCTGATGCTGCCGACATTTGTCCTGACCCACGTGAGGATTGTACATGTAAACATGTTGTCAGTGTGATAGTTTGAGGTCCTCACTTAGTTCATTAGTAACCTGTACTACACATGTGATTATCCGTTCGATTTTTCTCTTTAATTGCTGTGCTTACTTCTTTTCGTGCTCGCAGTTTTGTTGTCCATTGGAGGAATCAATCCTGAGTCAGAACTCAAACATGAAGAGTGCTGTTTTCACATCACAAGAGTTGCAATCATTATTATTAAAACCTGTGTTATCCATCCTCTCAGAAAGTAATAGCATGGAGCTTGCAAACCAACTATAGATGATTTAGACCCATCAAAACAACCCATGTGCTGTGTACACGAACACAACCCTTGTTAACAGGTAGTTTGTCTGGCGGGTTAACTGGCTGTGCTAAAGCCTCAAGCCAAAAACAATGGACACATTAGTCTTTATAGACTAAAAAAAGGTCGGCACTCAATTTATAGGAAATTATCGTCATTTACATCACAATTATAACATTAGTCAGAAAAATCTCATATCCTTCCACCCTACTCCAACTGGTCTGAAATGCATCAGAGTCATCCAGACTGAGAATCGAGCTAAAAGCTACATACTGCAACCCCTGGCTTTTGTCTTGAAACTTTCCAGCATGATGACCTCCCATAATCATCACAAGCAGCTGCATCAGCATGCTGAGCACATAAAGTATCCCACTGACAGTTTTTACTCCAAGCTGTAAATTAACCTTCATGTTAATTAAGTGAGGTCACGTTGTTTAGAAGGAGTTCCAGTAGAGTTGCTGTTTGGATAATTTACAGCTGATTCTGTGTTTTCTGTGTGTTTGGTAGCGACAGTGTGATATTACTCATTAGCAATGTAAAATGTGGACTGCAAAGCCAATCTACTGGTGTCAAATCAAAATCCCTTGCGTACACAGAAAATGTGGACAAGGTTGCTTTATAGAGGTTCATGGTGAGTGGGAAGTTGTGGCCAATACAGACTGAAATGTTGAACACACGTTTAAGGAATGGTAACTCCTAGACAATGGAAGTTATCCAAGCATTTAAATTTTTTAAGCTTTTCGCACAGTCAACGGGGGGCTAATGTTGGTGTAATGCAGGACTGAACGAAATAACAATAAAATAAAATAAAATAAAATAAAATAATACTGATACAACTACATTTATGGACAAAAAAATATATAATAAAAAGTAAGTATTTAAAAGATTTTTACTAGGTGAGAAAAAAGCCTTTTCAAATTATCGATTTTATTTTAATTTTTTTTTTTTTTTGCCGTTTGGCTGAAAAGTTATGAAGGACCCGTTGCGTTTAAAAAAGATTAAAAAAAAATAAAAACAAAAAAAACCCTCCAAAAAAACTCCAACCATAGGCGCAGACGTGTTCCAACAATAAAACTCAGGGATTAGTCGTCGGCAGCCATTAAAAATACCCGCGTGAATCATCCCAGGCCAAAGGAATAAATATTCAGTGCATGACTTTTAACAGCACTGTGGAGGCCTGAGTTTTGGCCAAAAAGCAGGATGTGGCCTATGTGGTGTGTATGTGTGTGTGTGTGCGTCTATGAATGAGCAAGGAGCCGTGGTGTTGCAGAAAGATGCTGGACTGCAGCCTGCTGTTAGAGTGTGTGAGGGCTGAAAGTAGCTGGACTGTGTGTGTGTGTGCGCGTGTGTGTGCGCGTGAAGCTTGTGGCTGGGTGTCCCAGGCATAGCCCTCAGCGCCTCTCAAACAGGATGTGGGCCCAACAGTCGCCACCGCGATAAAAGAAGAGAGGGAGGGAGGGAGACCAAAAAATAAAAAATAAAAAGACAAGTCACTAAAGAAGCCTGACCAGCACTCGCAGCGCTTACGCAGGCCTTCTACAGAAACCCGTCCCTGCACAGGGTTCACAGTTCTATAAAACCCTTTAAACTTGGTTCTCCACTGGCACTGAAAGCAACTTAAAAACATAACAAGTACATTAACTGAAAAGACGAGAGAGAGACATGATTGTGTGTGGTATACCTGGATGATGGTGGGCAGAGCGAGCTCAGGAAATCCAATGGTGTTGGCTTGGGTGTGGAAGTATTCCAGTATGAGGTCATACAGCTGCTCAATCAGACCATCCTGAAACACACACAAATGTATTTATTATACTTGGCAGTAAATAAAGCGTAAGGGATTACTAGCTAGACAACCATCAACAGAAAGTCTTTGTTTTAATGTTTTATTGTAGAACAGAAAAGGAATAAATGCAATTATGATTAATTATGACTGCCTCCAAACACTATGCAAAAACACTGTTCTGTAGTGGGACATTTTGCACATCAGTCAAATAACTTCTTCCAGTCAAAGAAGGCATTTTTCTTGGCCATACTGAGTGATGAAACCAGATAGTGACATTACCGCCTGCTCAACTGCCCAAGCAAAACTGTAATCCGTGGGACAGCAGTGTTGAAAATCACTTACTCAGGCATTTCCAACACCCACCTGGACTTACCTAAACCCTTTCCAACATCCACCACAGACTGATCACACACAGTCCTTTACCATCACTTCAAGCCTGCATTTTAAATTCTTTTGAATTCAATTTAAATTAAATAATTTAATTTAATTATTTCAATGAGACCTCAGTCCTTTTGTAGAGTTGACAATCACATGCTGTTTGATAGCAATCCATGTGTATACACACCCACCGGCCAATTCAGTAGGTATCTACATTCACTGTCCATTTCATCAGCTCCATTTACTATATAGGGGTACTATGTAGTTACACAGTTACAGATTGTGGTCTTTCTGCCGACTTTGTTAACCACTTTCTTTTTCGTTCTTTAACGGTCAGGACCCCCACAGGACCACCACAGAGCAGGTATTATGTGGGCGGTGGATCATTTTCAACACTACAGTGACACTCACGTGGTGTTGGCATGTTAGTGTGTGTTGAGTGGTATGAGTGGATCAGACACAGCAGTGATGCTGGAGTGTTTAAACACTGTGTCCACTCACTGTCCACTCTATTAGACACTCCTACCTTGCTGGTCCACCATGTAGGTGTAAAGTCAGAGACTGTAGCTCATCTGCCGCTGCATTTTGTGTTGGTCGTCCACTAGTCCTTCATCAGTGGTCACAGGATGCTACCCACAAGACGCTGTTGATCGGATAGTTCTGCTGGGTGGACTTTCTTAGTCCAGCCGTGACACTGAGGTGTTTAAACACTCCAGCAGCACTTCTGTGTCTGATCCACTCATACCAGCGCAACACTGCAGTGTCATGGCAGCACTGAGAATGACCCACCACCCAAAAAAACTGCTCTGTGGTGGTCCTGTGTGGGTCCAGCCTACTGACGTACAGAATGAAAGGGGGATAAAGTATGCAGGAAGCAGATGGACTACAGTGCACCTTTATGGTAAGTGGAGCTGACAAAATGGACAGAGAGTAGATACAAGGAGGCATGCCTAATTAAGTGGCTGGTGGGTGCATGTATGGGTGTATAAATTTACATATGATGCCCGTTTGTGTATGATACTGTTTTGTTGTCCTGTCTAGCATTCATTACCGTGCATTTAATGTAACATATTCATTTAACTCTTTGCTATTTCTTCCGTTACTAGCTAGGTGAGATTGTTGACTGCAGTGCTATGTGACCAGCAGTCTGTGCATCAATCCTCCTCAGGTTTAAAAAACCTACACACACACACACACACACACACACACACACACACACACACACACACACACATATACATACATATACACATACATATACACACACACATACACATACATATACACACACACACACACTTATAAAATTCATAAATAAAACAGCCAATCACAAACCTAAAACTTGCATTTACCAGAACATACATAACTGCATAACAGCTGTCATGGGGTGTGACTCCAAGGAACTACAGCTTGGCACGAAAATCAGATTAAACTGCACCTGTCACCTGCCGCCCTGTCCCACTGGAGCCTACCTCGCCCAGCGTGGCTTACTATGCCTGGCAAACCCGCACCCTGCTAATCCTGAACTGGTGTGGGCTCAGGACTGGAGCTAAAGCCTCCTGACAGCCCTGTACCGCTTGCCCACTGTGTTCCCCACACATTCCTTCACTGTGGAAAGTCCCTGTGCTGATGACCGGGACTAGGGGAGAGGGGTAAAATTAGTAACAGGACCCCTGGGTGGAGCGCAGGCTTAGGGGCCAGTTTCTGACGTACATCGAGGCTGGGCGGCTGCAGCAAAAGCACACCCTGCCAAACGGGAAAGCAGGATAATCCCCACGGGCCGCGTGGCAATCCTCTTGGCAAAGGCCCGACGTGCGCTGCTTTAGCCGCTGTAGCGGCATGTTCAGGCTTTCATCTCCTAACCCCAATCCAGTTATGGCCAGCCAGCGTGAAGACATGACAGCCCCACATAGGCACGGGAGGAGCGTAGCGAGAGAGAAAGAAGCTGATTTCTTATCTTTATTTTCCTAAACGTGAATCATGTGACAGGCAAAAATGGTACAACTTTAAATGATGCATAAAATGTCTCATCAGCTACATAAGCACCCAAACTCACCATCCCTTCAAAACGTAGCAGGTAGCAACAGCTGCCTTTCTAAACAGGCAAATCTGATGCAATCTCAGCATAGCAAGATGGAGCATCAGAGAGGGTGACACTGGTATGTCAATAAAAGACTGTGAACGATCACAAAACAGAACCAGCAACCGTGCAATGGTGGCTTTTTTTCATCCTTTAATCTCTCACAGAAATGATCTCTGCATGCTATTCAACCAATGTAAATGGACTGATAAATGATATCGCATTTCTGACTGGCATTTCAAGTACAGAAAGAATAAAGCTGCCTGGAAGCTGGGGAGGAGCTCTCACCTTGTAAGCCTTCTCCTGCAGGTTGGTCTTGCTGAGTTTCAGAATCACAGCAAAGTTAATGGGTTTGACACTCATCCGTCCTGGTTTTTTATTGAAGTCTTCCTGCTGAAAAACCTGAGAAAACAAACAAACAAAAGCACATAAGTCAAGTAAACAAAGACAAGCAAAACCAAGTCACCTTTAGAATAAAGCTGTGGTAAAGACAGATTTCCAATGTCAGTTCTTATGGAAATTTAACTCTACAAAAACTACTACCCAGCTAAATAACATAGGCCCATTTTATACTTTGACATCCGTGGTTGTCAAATAAATGATCACCAAATGATCCATTTCTACACTTTATATTATCTAGCCACACACAACACCCTGAAACAAGTAGTACTCAGGAATTTCATCACCATCAACAAAACATAAATACACATGTCATTCAGCTCAGACTGTGGAGTGCTCAGAGTACGGGCGGGCATCTCTAGGCACCTCCCGATTCAATTTAAGATGTCAGGATGCAATTACAAAACGATTCTCAGTACATCTTTGTTTCATTTCTGTAGCCTATGCTGAATTTGAATATGGTCCATGTACAGCACACTGGTGAAGCCTGTATTACTCTGTGACCATATTACTGTAGACGTTTATACTAAAATCTGACAAATGCAATATTTCAGCAGTGTCCAACATTCCTGAAAGAACATGAACACTTCACTGTAATAAAAAAGCCTGGTGATGCCAACGTACACCATTTTACATTGTCACCAGGAGTGAATCAACTTCAGAAAAGTGAACTGTGTGCAACAAAGAATCAGTCACATATTAACATTTTTTGGCAAACATGAAAAGAACATCACATGGAAAGGACAGACAGGATACAATCATAAATTCACACATAAACATAACTGTGATTCTATCCAAGGTCCAAAAGACCTCCGACAGACAAGGCACAAAGTGGAGAGGGCACTCCCCGAGGGAGTAGGCACAAGTCAAAATCTTGGTCAAATCTCACAGAAGACTTCCAGGTGAGCAAAGATGCAGCATGTCTTTAGGGTGACAAATTTGACGCACACAGTGATAATCTATCTACACAATCCTGATGAGAGCCGTCACTGGCCGGAGGTTAGGGAACCAACTATGTGACTGATCGGTTGCAGGTTTGATCCCATGAACCGACAGGACACAACATGACTGAAGCGGCCTTGAGCAAGGCACTAACCCCCAACTACTCCCCAAGCGGAGTGGACAGGGCTGCCCACTGCTCCGGGCAAGTGTGCTCACTGCGCTACAGAAGCTGAACTCACTAGTCAAAAGAACACTTTCATACAACAGGCATACACAGTCTGTATCAACACTGCTCTCAAGTAAGACAGAACTCTACTAACTCTATCTACAGACTCTACTCTTGTTACTGCTATTCCAGGATACGGTTAGCTCTGGTTCTTGCTCATGGCCACGGCAATAGCTGAAGGTAATCTGCATGCAGGTCTTACGTAGAACTACCAATTGTAGTTTCAAGTCACCTGGATGAGTGGAAGGGAGGCAAGGCAAAAAAGCAGCCAATCAGCCCTGTCTTGAGTAAAAGCCAATTGGCCAAACAGGGCCCAAGCCCCAACAGAGTCAATAGCCACAAGCCTGTGGGTCCACAACAAAAGGTAGATGGTGTTCTCGCATGTTCCGCGGCCGGGACTGAGCTTTGCCGAGGCTATATGACAGATAAGCCAAATCTTGCCATATTCTCAGGCGATATAACTCAATTTTTGTAGGGAGGCATTAAAGAGATCCTCAGCAGCTGGTCCCATGTCAGCAGGACACAGCAAAGAGTTCCATGTGACTAGAATATGAGAACGTGAGCTCCCAGGTGTGTGCCACTGTCATAGGCCTTAACAAGAGCACGGTTCTTGAGAAAATGTAAGGTACTCATCTGGGAAACCAACAGAGATATGGGTATCTACTAGAGACATGCTTTCCAGATTGTAATGGCCAAGGCCTGGTATGGCCACCGAAACTGCTGTTGCTGCCCAATATCCCATGCGGAAAAAGAAAGCTGTGTAGGCATCCTAAGTCCTCCATGTAGCTACTGTAAACAGGAACAGCATAGTGAGAGGCATTAGAAGGTACAGTAGAAGCTGTTTGTAGCATCATGGTTAGGGACTTTTTACAGTCCTCCTGGGAGGTTTCTTTATTTTGTTGAGGACTGTTGCTAATATTTTTGCACCCACTGGGTGCTTCTCAATCTGAAACTTGTCACGAAGGCAGGACAGAATGACGCTCCATCCACGGCTGCCCAAGTTCATGGGAACATTTAAGGTCCAGCTAGCTTTTGTAGCTAACACCATGCTTGAGCTAGGGTTCCTCAAAAGATCAGCAGAACCTTGTAGTGGACACTGCTAAATCAGAGGAGCAGTGGTTAGCGTCAGAGTTAGGGTGTGAGGGCTAAGACATGACCTCACAAGGCTCAGCCCAGGTAGCAGCAGCCTACTGACATCTAACCTCCCCGATAGGGTGCAGGAGGGCTGTGGCTCAGTGAGGCTCAGGGGGCACTCTGTAGGCACTTGGCCCTGTAAAATCGGTTTCTTTAATACGTACATAGCGTCTGGAGAAGCATATTCAAACACCTCTGGTTGAAGCTGAAGGTGATCCGCTCCAGCAAACCTGTTAGCTTGGGGGAGTAGTTGAAGCAGCCCAAGTTAGCAATAATTCTGAGCCCATGAGCCTTGGGAATGCAGTAGAAGAGGCCTGTGTAGGTAGTCATCCCATGAACAAGGACCACAGTCTCAGGAACCAGCAGTAGCAGTCCAAATAAGTGACTGTGGCCAGAGTACTATAAGGTGAGTCATTGCTCTCGCAACTGAGGGAGAATAGAGTAGGATCCCTACAGCACTGGCAGTGTCTCTCAGCTGTATAAGAACAGCACAAGTTAAGCGAGAGGAAAGGGGATGTCTTCCGTGCAGGATATTTTGATCTGTGCACAGGCAAACAACTTGTGAACGGTAACTTCCATGTTCAGAAGCTACTGGAATTATAAAGACATAACATTAGGACGATTTCTGACTGGTTGCGTCTTTGTCCAGGCTTGGCCGAGTGTGGATTCTGCCCATGATCTGCAGTGTTTCCACAGCCTGAGACAGTTGAGAGGGCTTAGGGAGGTCATTTACTGCCGGAGAGGTATGTGCACACGCGAGAGAGAGTGCTCAGGGGCGGCCGGCCTGTACAAACATCGGATGTGGTGTCGGCCTGCGGGACACAGGGGGAAGTGGTGGCGCATGGTCCCAACCTGATACGCTCAGGGGCCAATAGAGCAGGAAGCACCGAATCATAGTGCGCGCACACACAGGCTTGTGTGTGCGGACACGCGGACACACACACACACACACACACACA
>CM067492.1:22040740-22076549 GCA_034552555.1 Semaprochilodus insignis
TAAATCAGTAACATTAATTAAAATGATTAATTAAGTTGTAGTTTTCATACAGTCATTAATCACAGACAGTCATAACTCAGCAATTTCTTGATCATACATAATATGGAACCATGGATTAATACGTATTGTTTGCTATTTAGTGCTAAAGGCTATACAGTTGGTCTTTTTCCCAAAAAAGTATTTCAGAATCTTTAAAACAGGCTGATTACTCTCATTATTTAAATATCCCTATGAGCTAATGAACACTGAGTTAACTACAGGGAAGGCTATTCAGTTAATGTAGGACTGTATGCATGCTTTTTAAGATGAGCACTCTGGTGCTGCACAAAAATAAACATGGCTTATTTCTCTTTAGTCAAAGGAAAAAAAGGTGATCTTTTCACCTCAGTGGATGATGTGCCAACATGTTTCAGCTACACTACTTCTGTCTATCCTGCGTGTCTCTAACGATGGATCCTTGGCAGCGGGCTTACTTTAAGGCCCTCGTGTTTTGGAGGAGCAAAGCGCAATAACACACACACTCGTAGCACACAAGCAAATTTCACATTTCACAGTCCTGTTAAAACACAAATCTGGATTTTCACCCAACTGATAGCCTGTATATTTTCACAGCATACTGAAAAGTATCGAATACCTTAATAGTGATTTCAGTTCAAACAGTTTACAGAAAACCTGAGTACCCGTGCACATCCCTGACTCCGAAAGGCTATGCAAGGTTTGTTAGTGTTAGGCCATCTAAATACCAGATTCATCATCTAAATAATTGTTAGACTAACTGATTACTTAAAAATCAATCATGAAATTCCTAGAATGAAATGTCAGTAGACTGAACTCACTTGATGCAGCCGACGATGACTTGGCACAGAGGGTAGATGAGTGGCTCCAGCACTTCACTGGGGTAAACAGTGCTCAACACCCGACACCACAGATACAAACAGTGCACATACTGCCAGTTATACACTGACTGATACGTCTCCTGCAGATACACACACGCACACACACACACCAACACAAGAAGCCCTTTAGAAAAGCAACAACTTGCAGCTGTAACTGGAAACAGATACTTCAACATGTGGAAGAGACACATGTTCATAGCTCTTAAAGACCGACCCAAACCCTTACAAGCAGTCATGGCTGATTACCTTCTTCTTCATGTTCATGGCGTTTCGTAGGTGGATTGCGAGCTGTCGAATGTAGATGAAGGCGTGCTGGTAAGAGACCTGTGTGTCCAGGGAGTACATCTCAGCCAGGGTGCGCTGCATGAAGTTTATTATGGGCAGCGAAGTGGGAGAGGTAAACTTGGAATTCTGGACGTAGGCGATGTACATTTGCTACAAAACACAAAGTAAAAGTTAATATTCAGTGATGCCAAAAATGCTGTACTTTGCATTACTCTCCAACAACTGTGAAAAAAGTATCCTCCTATCACTCCAACAGGCAAACAGAATGACACTACATTCAGAAGTACACAACAAGTTAAAATAACACTGGCTAGTTAAAATGACCCCATCTGCAACTTTTAGAGCCACACCACACACAATCATTACAGGACATACATACATACATCTATACACACATACACAGATACATATGGGAACCCCTAAAGCACACTTTTACATCAAAAACATCCCAAAATATCAAAATGCACCCCATTTTCTGGTATTAATTAACGCATTGCTTTTGTGATGTCACAAAAAACGAGCATACTTAACTTGCAGTCTTTTACCTCCACCCACTTACACTGCAGCCATAAGGAGATCAGACTGCTTTTTAAATGAGGCACATTATATGGCAGCCAATCAGAGTTAAGTTCCATATGCACTGCTTAAAGGAACACACCTAGTATTTTAAGGTAGTTTTTGTTTGTTTTGTTTGTAAGCAGCGAGTATGATGGGTTTTAACAACAAGCGGGAGTGAGGAGTATGAGGTATGAAAAAGGTGCCACTGAATGGAAAAGACACCAAAACAACAGCAATGAAGATGGAAATGAATATATGGAGAAATGCATCATTCCAAGCATTTCACTCTTTCGTTAAAAGAGACTGAAGTTGACTTCCTATTTATCAACTTCTTCATCTAATGTTTGGTTCCACCTTAAATGCTACAGCTTGTCCAGGCCGTACAAACTGAAATCATTTTAGGAAGTTTTATATTGGAAAACACAACTAAAAATGAGCAAAAAAACCTGTATGATATAGGCTGAATTATAGGCAAATTCAAAAAAGGTTCTATTGGAAGAACATGGAAATATTAAAGTACATGGAATTAATTCTTAGTGGGCATTCATTAGAGCAGCATAGTGACTAGTGTGTTTTTAATTGAAATTCGATATGGATTCAGCTTAATATCTCACTTACCCCTGATTTGCTGATCTGGGATATTAAAATATTACAATTATTAAGTGGTGTCAGAGCACACAGAGTTCTGTTTAGTTTAGTTATTCTGTTCAACATCAGCTATGCAGCCTTTGTTATGGGGACTTTTATTTTGATAGACAGGACTGCATGCTCAGGCAAACAGTGCAAGTCTACCCAGCTAGCAGCAGAGCCGGGAGCTAACCTGAATTATGGACAGTGACCTTGTTTCTTTTGAGAACTTTTTTGGTAACAAGGACATTCATCAGCTTCTTGTTTGAAACTTCCCGTTCCACCTTCAATAGTACAGCTGTTATTATAATGCCTCAGGCACCAGAACACAGCTGCTGTGCTATTTAAGGTGGAATGGGAATATTTGTCCCCTTTTGCAGTGACTGTTGTTAACTTAATACTAGACAGTATTTCATGTGTTTTTTTGTTTTTTTTTCGAAGGATGGTAATTGACCACAGTTTTAATGCTAATTTAAATCTGAAGCAGTAATACTAACCATAAGGAATTTCATTAGCCGTTTCATCACTAGAACTAGAACAACTAAAACAAAATTGCCTTTTATTTTTTGACCCTGACTAAAGTCAAACACCTTCTATGTAGGACAACAGAGAACAATTTATCATGCTGAATAAAGGCATTCTATGGAACCTTCACCAACAGATAATTAAAGGCCACACAAAGTAGAAAATGCTCAATAGTCATTCAGTTTGGGGCTGTAATGACACATAGTACAAAATTACTATTATAGACTTTTAAATCTGAGCACTACAATATTCCAATTTGTGTTACAACTTTGCAATAATATCCGTGTCAATTCCCAATTTAGGAATTAACGTTTACACAGCATGGTGTGCTTTTTTGCAGGGATGACATGAACATCTATTGCTAACTCTTGAGAAGGCATGCACGACGCTTGTTAGTTGTATTCGAGTTGGTTTCGCTTTCACAGACGTGGTTTAGTTTGCGGTTGTAGCGAGTTACAAGTTTGAAGCCTTGTGTGGTTAGAGCTGTTTGTAATGTTTGTAGAGTTGCTTCATGTTGCAGCGCTGTTATTGCTAATAATGCATTGTGTGATCTGCGGTCCACGTTGGTGAACATCTTTGTTGTTCACGGACAATCTGCCAATTTGAGCATTTGTCCAACTCGCCTGTCAGGCAGAAAGTTCAGTACAACACACAAATCACGTAAAAATATCGCTCTTAGAGGCTCCTCCAGTATTATTTATTCATCATTAATGTATTCAATAAACTTATAAAAGTAAATATTTGTAAACACCATAATCATTCACCTAAACCATATGCATTTATTCAGTATTACTACAGGTTTTAAACTACTCCAGATGAACACTGGAAAAGTTATTGTTAAAGTTGGTACAGTTATTTGGTATTGTACTGTATTGTGTCACGTTGCTTGTATCATGAAGGTTAAATGGAACTTATTTCTAACTTCTAATTATTTTAATCAAACAGGCACAAATCAGCAGCACAGGTACATCTAGCATTTAATATAGCTTAAAGACTATTCATCAAATCTGCATATTGTCAAATCTGACTGTAAAATTAATACATTTCAGCTTTCGTCATTTACCCTTACTTTCTCCATGTCACAGTGCTCTAAAATTCTCTGGCTCTCTATCACAGTCGAGTACCTCAGCAAGTCCAAGGTACACCCTAGGTCCGTATCTCTGGTTCCCTAATAGCCATCAGTTAGCCCTTTTTGACCAAAAGAACCCTGGTTCTTGAACTGGCTCCATTCAGGCTTCTTGAAGCCTTGATGCTATGCAAGGAACCAGCCTGTGTTGGCCACCCCGGGTCTTTTTTTGGAACCAACAAACGTCCAAGGACATGTCATCAACAAAAAACTACGGTAGTAAACAGCAGCCACCAGTTGGCATAAGCACATATGTGAGGCTTGTGCCGTTATTCCAGACGATGTTTGTTTTTGTCCAAAAAGCAAGCACAGATCAACTCCTGGTGGTGATAAGAAGCTATAGAAGAGTTTCTCCAGCAGACCACTGGGTGTCGCCCTTGTTGTCTTCTCTGTCCTCAACAACTGACACGTCCCTGGATGTTGTCATTGCTCATGCTGAAAAATCAACCATTCTCTGGTTCCAACTGGGAACAAACTTTTTGAGCTCCAAACTATATTTGGTGGAAATGCACCGAATGGTTCAAAACTAGGCAGGCCAACCGGAATGGAACCAGTTTCACATTGGTGGACAAGGGCCAAGTGAGATTCAGGGTTCGTTGGAAAGGGCATATCACACTCTACTGGACCTGTGTTGGCTTCGTCACAGATTTTTAAAGTCACCTGTTGCAAAGTACTCCCTGCACTTTAATTCATCATGTTATCGGCGATTAGTCGACGCTGACCCAACTTTCATCTCATAATTGTCGACTAAATAAAAATCTGAAGTCATGCAAACCCAACTCTCTCACAGAGTTCTTGCTCATAATGTAATTCTACAAGTCAAAATGAGCAGTGCGGGTCCACTGGTAGAGATAATTAAACTGGGTTGAAGAGGACTTTACCTTAAGCACAGGGTTCAGATATACACTCTGCTTGTGGCGACAGAGCTTGTTGAGAGCCAGGAAGGCCAGCACACTCACAGTCTCCTCGCCTGTGCTCCACAGCTTTATTAGTATCTGCAGACAGAGAGGGACGTTTCAAAGCTTTGGCTTTAAATTTACTTCTAAACATCTCAGTCTCCAAAGCTGCCATGCCAAGACAAGCTGGATTTCAACCCATACACAACTGATATCCAAAAGTCATTAGAAGGCATCTATAAAACACATTATAATACAATATCATAAATACACATTCACTTACAGGAACCTCCCAAATATAAGCAGAGGGAAAACTCCAGTGCGACCGTTCTTACCTTGAGAAGCGGTCGGCACTGTTTAGGAAGACACAGGTAGAAGGGCACCATCTGGTTGGCATGGCGGAGAACTGCAGCTGTTACTGTTGCCTGGGTTAGGCTAGAGAGGAGCTGTGGGCACATTCGGACGTTATTTTTCACATGTCTACATGATGAACCATGCAGCGGAATTTCTTGGGACAATTAGACGCAAACAAACCTGGACAACACCACTTAGGTACATTTTAATGTCAAGCTGATTTTTTGTCCACCTGGGGCTTGAAGAAGGCAATATTAATCTGAAAAAGAAAAAGAAATGAATGAATGAATTAGATGGATTGGCATAAAAACCTCCAGTGTAGTAAAGATGAAGCAAAAGGAAACTGTACAGGTTAAATTAAATAGCAGTAGAAATAAACTGATGGATGGTGGAAGTAAGCCACTTACTTCTTCTGGTCTTTCTGTGGAGCTTTAAGATTTAACAGCTTGTTCAATGCGCCATGTATGTCCCTTATGCAGAAAAGGACCAGGGCATTGAATACTGAAAGAAACACAATACATTTGGTTCGGTTTGACTTCTCACAACACGTATTCCACAACACATATTCCACTGGATTACAGAGAGGCATTTACTTGAACTGTCTGCCACGGTGTAACGGCACTCATCCTGACTCTCTCCTTTTGTAGTTGCCACTGCAGCCTTGAAGGCTTGTGTGATTTCCCTTATCAAGCGTGCAGAGGGTTCTTTCTGCAGGAGAAAAAGACAGGAGTATTTGAACAAACAAATCAAATAAAATAGGCAAATTACTTTTGATCATCAAATAAGTCATCACAGATCAGTAAGGTTTCTGGAGAATGTGCATGAACCTGTAATTCTGGTGCAGATGTGCAAATGGCAAAGACACAACATCACAGAACTTCAAGAGTTTTATGCACAACACACAATAAGCATCGCAATGTTTTTCTTAGGTTTGACAAGCTGGAACAGACCAAGACGAACCAGTAGTGTCACATTTAAAAATACGACCAAAAATTACAATTAAAATAATAAAAAAAATTATATAAAAAAAATTCATCATCCTAATAATACAGAAACAACAGAGTGTGATTATGTTAATGCAAACATGATTGACTTCCTAAAATCCATCTTCTCGGTCCATACAAATTGTCAAGCTGGTAGGTTGTGCATTTCACTATTTAATAGCTTTGTATGTAAAGGCAGATAGCAAAATAGGCAGCCAGCATGGGAATACTACACTGCCCCCAGGTGGTAGATCTTGTAGCGCTGTACTGATTCTTAGAACAAAGTGGTAACACTTTACCTTACAGATTGGTAAAGTAGGTAATGATATGGCAATTTTACAGTAACAAATTGTATTTAATCATTAATTAAATTCCAATTTCCCAGTTGTTACTAAATAAAAACTCAAAAATTGTAATGAGTGTTAACAAGGTCATTATGAAATGGTAAAATAATGGTAACAAGTTGTACTTACCTAAAAATGACCTGCTTATTTTATAGTTCTTTATGTATAATAAGTGAGCAATTGTAGTGGTAACGAGGCAGTAATGTAATAGAGTAGACTGACCTAATCTATTCCTGGTTAAAAATACTTGTCTATAGGTGTAGGTGGGCCTACACGTGAAGCACAAAACCATTTTGAACTGGTGTTATGACCTGATGGGAGGAGCAGTAAGAAAGAAACAAGATGGAAATAAGTAAGTCTGCATTTTATGGCTCTAATACCATTTAGTTTCACTGTAATTACTGCCTGTAACTCACACTGTGTCTGACCACTTAAATACATAACAGGTCAGAAATAAAACAGAAACAAGTGAATTAGTATTTTACAGCCCTGATACCAGACAATTACAGCAGAACTATTTCAGTAATTTTGGGTTAATAACTCTAACATTATATATTATATACATGTACTCAAATATTATTTTCTCTTATTATTCATTAGGAACAATAAAATAAGCAGGTCATTTTAGGTAAATAAAACTTGTTACCCCTTTTTGTATCATTTTACTACTAAATACTGACCCAATGATCTTTTAATTTTTTAATGAGCAGAAGATGTGCATATACTATTTAGGAAAATACAACTTGTTACCATTGTATTTCTATACTGCCTTGTTACCACTACTATTGCTCACTTATTATACATAAAGAACTATAAAATAAGCAGGTAATTCTTGGGTAAGTACAACTTGTTACCATTATTTTACCATTGCATAATGGCCTTGTTAACACTCACTACAATTTCTGATTTATTATTTAGTAACAACTAGGAAATTTGCATTTAATTAATGATTAAATACAATTTGTTACCATAAAATTATCATATCATTACCTACTTATTACCGATCTGTGAAGAGCTACCGATAAGCTTAAACTGTATCCATGATGTCAGAAAAGCATACTGTTGCAATGTAATGCCATTTATCATGATAAACAATTAAGTCTTGTTATATGTCCCATCCACACCTGTCTTATCAGACATACCAACTCCAACTAAACTCTTACCTTACGTTTACACTGAAGCGACATGACATGAATAAGAAGAAGGACGCCATTCATTTTCAATGACAGGTTAAGCGATGTTTAACTTCATGCGAATAAGGAGCAGTACAATGTGGAGATTACAAACAGGAACTGAGAATTCGGCAGAGCGGTACGTGCTTTATCCCTGCCACTGTGAAATGGTACGGCCCTTATTTTAGCTCTTTGTTTATCGTTCCTACTACAGATGTAGTATATTGGTGGTACCTCTGCCACAAACAGACAGCAGTCACAATGACCCAACAGCATGTTCTTTGCCTGCTGAGTGCACAGTGAAATGAATGAAAATGAAGACAAGCAAATACTTTCAAGGATTATTATTTTTAGCAATAATGCATCTTATTATGCTTGCCGTCAGTGAAATCATGTCAACTTATAGTCCAAGTTTAGAAACACCCACACACGACGAGCCACAGCGATTTGGACAACAAGAGGTGAAAAGTTGCTGCCGAAGTGGCTGCAGGGAAGCATCCAACACAAAGTACAGGTATGATCAGAGTAGGAGTGTGGTTTGATCACATATGATTAAATAACATTTGTAGTGTGATCAATAAAGAGTCTAGAGTCCAGTCAGGATTCTGGTCACTGAAGATGCTTTCACAACACACGGAAAGAGAAGGTGTAAACTCCTAAACATCTCTTTGTCCACTTATGATGAGATCAATTGAGATGGATGTTAACATCAATTAACTGCAGTAAGCAATTAATGCTTACCGTGTTAACAAACAAACAAACATTACCTTGAGCTCTTTTTTCCAGTCCTCAATCATCTTAGCTGTGACCTTTATGCTCTTGTTTGCAGATTTCTTGGATGGTTTCTCAATCTCTTCATCGGCTTCATCCTCATCTGAGCTGGCCACCTGATATCACACAAAAACCTCCAGTTAGAAGTCACATTTGGACAGAGACGGATGTTAAATGTAATATGCTTCCCAAAAACCACCGATACATTTAAGACATGTATGAATTAAAACAGCAAAAGTATTGCGCAGTATACAGTACTATAGTAAAATATTATCTTACATAATCTTAGAATTAAAAATGGAATTAAAAATTATTTTTTTTCTTTTCTAAATGAAAATAAGTCATCTGATCCTATGTACGGTAAACAATTAGTGTTTACTTGTTGAAATGAACACAATAGGGAACAAGAATAAAACATAAAATATTATATGGGCCTTAACTTTTCTACAAGCCACATTTTATGCCCACACCCATATTTACTGAATTCAGCAGAAATTGTGCACTAAAATTGACAGTCATAAATAAGTGTGTACTTATTAATTTGGCAACCACTCTTTTTCCTACTCATGTCTATCAGCAAATACAAAAACATTTCAATCACGCATTTTTAACACCTATATGTATGCATAAAAATAGGCAAAGTGAAAAAGCTACCATTAGCAACCGAACGCACTGCTATGCTCATTAACAGTGTCAACAATAAAAATAATACCTTGGCAATGCAGCTAGAGCGGAAAAAACAATAAGGTTTAGAAAGGCTGTACATGTTTGCAGGTGCCACCAGGTGTCAGCATGCGGTAAACACGTTTTGTCTAATGTGAATATACACCGCCTGGCCAAAAACAAATATTTATCAGAAAGGTAAGTGTGTTAAAAAAAGGGTCATTACCATTTTAAAAGGAAATATAAGAATACGCTTTTAAGGCCAAATTATACCTCTAAATCAGTGCATCAGCAAACACATGTCAGCATCATACACAGACGCACACACAGATTTCTGTTAACACAGAATGGAAGCACTAGGGGGCAGTGTCCAAACCAGAATGAAGAATATTATCACAGTTTTTCCTCTCTCAAAATTAAGAATTAATACCTGCCTCGCTATTTATATAGTATCTTGAAGATGGGTCATATAAATGTTTGCAATGGCAAAAATTTTCTGCCAGCTAATTCTTAAACCTGCTCCCATTTCTGGTTTGGGTCAAGTATCGTTTTAGCCTCATCCCGCCCCCAAAGCTACCGGAGAGCCAAACCTATACAGATTTGCGCAAGTGAGAAAGTGCCTCTGTGAGCTACGCTTACTAATAAACCATTTTATAAACCATTGGGCATTGTGCTTGTGTGTGTTGATGCAGACATATTTCACAGGACCTTCACAGGAGCATACACAAGTACTATTAATGGCAAGCAAACTACACTCAAGTACAAACACTCAATGCTCCCTTTTACACCTACTGTTAGGTCAGACCGAACCACACTGAGAAATAAGACATGCCTTTAGCTCAGATGGGAGTTTGTGGTACTTCTGTTCCTCTTCATCTTCTGAGCTATCCGTGTCATCAAATTTCAGAAGCTCCTGGTTGTTCTCCTGCAAAAACTTGTAGAACTCCGGATCTCTGTCCTTTAGTCTGGAGAGCTGCTCTTTGTGTTCAGATGCCTTTCCCTGATTTTTAGACCTTTTAAGAAAGGAAGGAACAAGAATTTGAAAGACTAACCACTCCACTCCTAAAATGTATTACACAGTATAAGAGGAAAAAATCAAATATCTATTTCTGATATTAGTATTATAACACAGCATACAGTGCTTCTCCTTTCACATCTATATTTCACTGCTTATAAATCTATATATTGGGGGTGCCACAGTATGTATATTAATGTGTTCTAATTTAACAACAGTTACAATTTTTATAGCTACGTTGATGAGATGCAATTGTATGTTTCCATTTATTCTGATAATCAATACTCAGTCAATACAGGTCAATCAATACAGGTTTACCAGCTGCGTGTCAGGTATTTCTCAGTGCATATCACAAATTGTCCAACTACTAAATCACAAAACACGTGAAATACCGATCCTTCTTANTTCTGTCTATTTCTAGTTTTTATTTAAACCATCACGTCATTGCCTTATACAATTCTAATTACATACTACAAATACAGTACATATATTTTATTATATTACTGTTCAGCTTTAACACCTGTCTGTAAAGCACTTTGAGCTGCCATTGGTATTAAAAGTGCTCTATTAATAAAGTCATTCATTATTTTTCTTACCATTCTTATTATCTGTGTTATTATTATCGTTATTATTATTATTATTATTACTACTACTACTACTACTACTACTATTATTGTCATAACTTATTATTATTACTATTACTATTATCATCATATCATCAGCATCATCATCAACTTCATCCCGACCATCATCATTAATAAAAACATGAAACACAAATATTTATTTTAAAAATGAAAAGGAAAAAAAACTGATTTGATTAGCCTAAGCCTAAAGCTAGTACTATCATAACACCCCTATCATATGGATAAACATATAGTTATCCATCATCAATCTCTATGTCTATGTTTTTGCATGTCTGAGACGAATGTTCCAGTTCAGTGACACACAATACATTGGGAAAGGACACGAATCAGTCATCCTGAGACAGACAACAGATAACAGTGAATGCGGTCATTTCCTCAGGCTACATAACCAAATACAAACCAAAAAAAAGAAAAAAAGAAAAAAAGAAATAAAAAAAAGAAAAAAACTTACTTCTCCCGAGATACAGCTTGCTCCTCAGTTGTATCCTCTTGGGTTGAACCCTCATTTTCAGAGTCATCACCCTCAAAAGAATCAAACCCAGACAACAGGAACTCATCGACGCTGAGATCCTCCAGCTTCCTGCAGCACAAAAAGATACAAGTGTGTCAATCGCTTGAGCATAGTTCTTAAAAAAAAAAAGATTTAAAAGAGGAAACGTATTCACATATTAGATATCTAAAATATATCCTTAAATGCCCACCCCCCCAAAATAATTGGTAGAAGACAGTTTCATCATAACGTGCCTAAATGGAAAAAAAAAAGCAACAACAGTGATTTTGTTCCCTAACGTTTTCCAAATCATGGTTAACTAAAATCCAGCTACAGATACACACAATGTATATAGCTGCATGATGTTGCATCCGTGTATGAGGGCAGCTAAATTTAGCAAACTCAAGAAAATATTCTTGCTTAAATGATCAGGTAATTTGTAATTTAGTCTAAAATTCTTTTTTAAAGTGGCTTAGTTGTATGTCCATCCTGTTGATGTACAGTTGAAGACTGCTGTCCATCTATTGCCATCCTCAGGCGCAGTGGTCTCCAATCCTCCTCCACAAGATTTACCTTGCGGTAGAGTTTAGTTCCAATCTGCTATAACATGCTACACTAGTTTGCCTAACATGAATGCATCTGATCCCGCTGATCGAGAACATCTGAATTAGCTTACTGTGGCAGATTTCAGTTGGAGCTGAACGGACTCTATGACTGGAGGTAGATTTCCAGGATCAGGGCTGGTGACCTATCTTTCTTATAAATTGTGCAAATATGACCATTAAACTACTCTTGGCTGGTGAACCACTCTCAACCTTGCAGTGAAACGTGCTCCTATATACACAGACTACATGGACAAAACTTACACAAGCCCAACAGAGCTTTTCTGTGAAGCTGCTTTGAGACGTTAGTTGTAAAAAGCGCTATACAAATAAATATTGATTGATTGATAAAGCATTGAGATTTCCTTCAGTGAAACTAAGGCTGCTAGGCCAGCCCCTGAAAAACAACCCCACAGCATTACCCCTCCTCCACCAAATTTTACAGTTAGCACAATGCAGTCAGTCAGGTACAATGTCCAAAGCCAGACTCATTCATCAGACTGCCAGACAGAAAAGTGTAATTCAGCACAACACAGAACACGATTCCAGTCCTGTGGTGGCGACTTTACACCACTCCGTCCGACACTTGACATTGTGCTTGGTGATATAAGGCTTGCATCCAGCTGCTCAGCCATGGGAATCAATGCCATGAAGCACCTGGAGCAGTTTTTATGCTCGTGTTAGTGTTAGATGAGGTACTCAGCAGTTATTGAGCCAGCGGAGTGTTGATGACTTTTATGTATTATGCCTCTCAGCACTCAGAGACCCCGCTCTGTAACTTTAGGTGGTCTGCCACTTTGTGGCTAAGTTGCTGTGGTTCCTTAATGCTTCCACTTGATAATACCACTCACAGTTAATCATGAAATATCTAGGAGAGAAAAAAAACTCATGAACTGACTTATTGCAATGGTGGGATTCTATTACATTACCACACCGAATTCACTGAGCTCTTTAAAACAACCAACAACTCTTTCACAAAAGTGTCTCAGCCATTCTTTCTATGTGAATTCAGGCTGCATGGCCAGGTGTAGATATGTCACAACACTTTTGTTCATATAGTGTATCAATAAACAAATTAAGCCATAGCATTATTAATTACCAAGGAAGGACACATTTGATTCTTATTTAATGTATTTAAACACATGTGTTTAACACTCTAGGGTGAGTTAGTTTGGTCAATTTACTGGAAAACCCCATCATGCAGGTTCACCTTGCTGGTGAACAACAGACTGTTACCATCCTCTAGCTCTAGTCATTTACTGATCACAAATGACATGACATGACCATGTCAAAATTGAGCCACCACACAAATATCAAAACAACGGTAATACTATGGTTACAGAACTCACCAATGATGAACTGACCAATGAGGCTAAGGGTGATAAATGGTATAGGACAACAGATTGTACTAGTAAACCTACACAAGAGGCCTGTAAGCCTGGTGGACCCCATGATGCGGTCACACAAGGTTAGCACAATACGTTTTATAGTGTTTAACACATTACCTCTACTTCACACTGCTTAACATTTTCTGTTCTTAAGAATCATATACTCGTAAGCTACGATTACACTATTCCACACAGTTATGGAAGGACAATGAGTTGGTGAAAAAATAAAGTTATGTGTTCTCAAAGTCAGACCCCAATGACTATAGAGAGAGTAGTTACTTCAGTAATCAGGAATCACTACGAATACTAGGTCGGGGCTTTAGTAAATGCGAAGTAGCTTAACACCAATAAATTTCGTGCCAAGCAGCAGCAACAGAAGCTGTTACTACAGTATCACACAGCTTACGCTTTAATGACTGTCCGTCAAATGTATGTACAACTAGTAGGATAACGCCAAACATTCGATCTACCTGTTATAATGCCTTTTAATGACTGGACCTGCAAAAGATTTAAGCGTACCTGAACTTTAAAACTCACAAGTTCAGCTAGCGCGCTAGCTGTTAGCGATTAGCTAAATGGGAGAAAAAACACATTCAGGCACCTATGACTTATTCTTGTGAAGTGACACTAATCACTTCCAGCTTGTCGACACGTGTCCAAATGAATTATTTCTATATTTACAGAAATATTAAATGAAAGAAGGCTTACCTCTTGTTTTTCCCTGCCATGCTGGATCACCAACGTGCTTTTCCGACGCGGTACCCACAATGCCTTGCTGCGTTCTGTTGATCTTTTGTGTCACGTATGGTAACATCGCGAGAAACCCGAGAAAGACGCTCAAATCACGAAAGGAACTTCGACAAATTTGAGCACTGCCTCCGACAAACTTTAATATATTGTTTACATGTTTTGTGAGCTAGGTGTAGCACTAATTCACAAAAGAAAGCCAACTCCTTCATTGTGTTCATTGTCCACTGAGAGACTCCATGCAATGAAAATCGTTCGTGCGGGGACGTGAAACAGAATATTAGGTTTGTTTTCGGAGGCTATCCAAGGCACTGAAATATAAGGGAGGGAGCTGAGCTGAGCGTTTCTGGTGCGACATGCAATAAACGCAAGTGCCTGTACGTGCTCGTTTCTGGTCTAGTTAGTTACGTTTGGTATAGCTTAAATACAACACATCGTTAGATTTATGGCCATTGTCATCAGCATCATCGTCCTCGTCCGCAGATAAAGCTGGAGAGAGCTCCTATTCACAGAAGGAAGCACGCGCTGTCAGTCAGACACAAGCGACGTCGTCAGGTGAGTTTATATGGGGTTTGATAGTCTGTGATGAAGAAGCTTAAGCAGTTGCCAGCTAGACATCTCAATGTGCTCTGGCTGCTGGAAAAAGATGAAACCGAGTTAAAGTAAGTGACGTTAAACCTCACAGTCTCGAAACTAACGCTCGCGTCTGCCTCTTTTATTGCCTTTGTTCAAGCTGTGACAGCACTGATAGTCGGCTCGTCTACGGTTGAAAATAACCAGTCAAAAAAACCAAACAAACAGGCAAGAACATTTAATTAATTTTTTCTACATATACACGATATTCCCAGTCCTTTGTCTATACCTCACGCTGTTGCCACCAACGCAGCTGGTTTAAACATTGCTAGGCAGGCTGTCAGTCAGTCAGTGTTTTCCCTAGCTAGCTGTTAGCTTGCTGCTAACTAGCTAACCTAATCATTTACTCCCTCAAACTATAACGGCTGCAGCCACAAGCTGTAAATGTGCATACAGACTGGTACTGTTAGCTATGACTACCAAGACATGTCTGTTTAAATTAAGAGGCATTGTGTGTATAATCCTAAAAATATGGTCCGCTGCTTTTAAGGTGGACTGACTTAGCCCCTAGCTAGCTAGCAAGGCAGCATTCCCATTTTCCCTCACCGACATGACTGAGGTCATATTTGTCCGGTGCTGCATTAGTTATTTTATTAGTGTTATTAGTGCATAAATCCGCATTAAAGCCATGTGAGGGTATATAAGGTGACCACCGCTTGGGCCGTTCCACCTTAAAATGTGATGTCAGCACCCAGCGCTCATACGGTTTGCATTTACGTCAACAGCATACAAAGCCCCAAACTAAAGGGGCTTATACATTTTTCATATGTCCTGCACGGCTCAGTTGCTGGACGCTACGGCGCAGAGCTGGACCGAGTCTGCTTCCTTCATTCATTGCCTGAGGAAAGGAAGCTTAAGCGAGCGAGCATCTATCGTGACAGGTAAGAAGACAGCGTGTTCCCTTTGAGTGTTCCCTCTGATGGCTGTGTAAATCGGAGGGGTGGCGGGGAGGAGGGGGTTGTGTTGGGTGAGGAAATGCAAGAGCAAGTCCTCAGTCCTTTTAAACAGGACTGCTGGGTATCTGCATTGCTGTGGTTCACGCAAGAGGAGACTCACTCATCAGACAGACTGAGATGCTGCTGAAGCTGCGTTTATTCAGAGCTTCTGTTAATGTTAATGCCGTGATCCTGTGGGGAGTACAGTCTGCTGAGTCAGATGGAGGGGTGTTGCTATAATAGAGAGGAGTGGGCATGGTAATGAAGGTGTCTGCACAGTGCAGTGTATCGAACTGAGAGGAGAACGAATTCACTGTTGAATTTTTACTGTTGCATGCAGGTCCATTCCATAAGCGTTCCATTAGGATCACCTAAAGGCACTCGGAAAGTATCACTCACACAAGCAGTTTTTTTCCCCTCTTCGTTACTTCTGATGGAAGAGATAAAATTGTAATAGGACGGCTTGTTTGCATTTTCTTCCCTGTCTTTGACACTACGGAGAACAGAACAGCTGTGGAGACCTTAACCCGACCGCTCAAGTGCAAGTGCCATTCTGTTCTGCTCCATGTGCTTTACACAATGCATTATTTAAGTTTTATCAGGTTTCGCTGCGCAGTGGCGGAAATTTGGAACCAAAGGTTTATCTGCATCTGTAGTCATTTTGTCCTATCCTACATAGCTGGTCATTGTAACACTGAAGCCCTTTACACTGTGCACTAGCACTATGCACTTTCGCCTAACTGCATAATTCGTGATGAACTTACAATGAGTAAACCAGTGCTAAAATGCTTCTCTTCTTAATTGAATGAACTTTAATGAGTGTTAATTTCTGCAAACTATCATTAGGGATCATTATTAGGGATGCACAGATAAGGGAGTCGTGGGCTGATGCCAATATCTGATAGTTTTCATGTACTTACAAGGGCGCTATGAAAAGATATCACATCGGGCCCCACCATCCCACTACCACAGGCCAGGCCAACTCTGAAAATAACACCCTGCAGACATGCATGCAACATTCTGCGTACAGCTGGCTATTTTAAACAATACCACCAGGCTTCAAAATCAGCTAACATTAGCATGCTAATCCCTTAATGTAAAACATTCATCTATGTTTTAAAATATATTTAATTACAGTGTTTGAATTCTAACCATTTTTTTTACCATAGTAATAAACAGACATTCCCACAACCCCCTGCAATTACACCAACTGACATGTCATTTGGCACAGTGCTGTTGACCTTCGTCTTCAGGTGGGACTAAGGCTGGTTAATTGGTGGAGGTATAGTGATGAGGAGACGAGTGGTTCATTGGTGGGGGTATATGGATGAGGAGACAGGGCTGGTTCATCACTAGGGGTATAGGGATGAGGAGACAGGGCTGGTTCATCGATAGGGGTATAGGGATGAGGAGACAGGGCTGGTTCATCGATAGGGGTATAGGGATGAGGAGACAGGGCTGGTTCATTGATAAGGGTGTAGGGTATAGGGATGAGGAGACAGGGCTGGTTCATTGGTAGGAGTATGGGGTTTGGCAGACAGGGCTTTTTTATTAGTATGGGGATGAGGAGACAAGGCTGATTCATTGGTAGGGTATAGCGTTTGGCGTACAGAGCTGGTTCACTGGTAGGGGTATGGGGTTTGCCAGGCAGAGCTGGCTCATTGGGGTGAGGGGATGGGCAGACAAATCTGGTTTATTGGTATGGGGATGGGCAGACAGGACTGGTTTATTGGTATGGGGATTGGCAGACAGGGATGGTTAATTGGTAGGGGTATGGAATTTGGTTGCCAGGGCTGGTTCATTTGTGGCGGTATGGGGTTTAGCAGACAGGGCTAGTTCGTTGGTAGGGGTATGGGGTTTGACAGACAGAGCTGGTTCATGGGTAGGAGTATGGGTTTGGCAGACAGGGCTGGTTCATTGGTATGGGAATGGAGAGACAGAGCTAGTTCATTGGTAGGGGTATAGGGTTTGGCAGACAGGGCTGGTTTATTGGTGGGGTATGGAGTTTGGCCGACAGGGCTGGTTCATTGGTAGGGGTATAATGATTGGCCGACAGGGTTGGTTCATTGGCAGTGGTATGTGAATGGGCAGACAGGGCTGGTTCATTGGTAGGGGTATGTGAATGGGCAGACAGGGCTTGTTTAGGGGTATGGGGTTTGGCAGATGGGGCTGGTTCAATGGTATGGGAATGGGGAGACAGGGCTAGTTCATTGGTAGGAGCATAAGGATTGGCAGACAGGAGTGGTTCCTTGGTAAGGTTATGGGGATGGGCAGACAGGTCTGGTTTATTGGTAGGGGTATGGAGATGGGCAGTTATATTTAATCTCAGATAGTTTAAAAGATGAGTGTGAACAAAGAGTAATGTTGATGTCATACTTACAGCTGTAGAAAAAGCATCCATTTTCCATCATAATACTCTGATGAAAGTACAAATTATGTACAGCTTGTACATGCATACAACACTGGAGTTTCTTTTGTACATCCATTTGTTTGCTCATCTATATTTAAGCCAGTGTCATTGGTAAACAGACTTGCCAGCAATCAGTAGAGCCTGTAGCTATGACAGACTGAACAGCGGTGTTGCCATAAATTGAAAATGAAACAAGCTAAAGTGTCATTGTCCCGCAGTAATCGGATGATTGTTTTGTTATTTTTATTGCATGAAAGCTTTAGTCTGGTTGCCTCCTTTGTTCTTTTAATTCTTCTATTTCTTCTGCGACAGGTCAACCTGGAGGCCACCATTAATGTACTCTGTGCTGACTGTGTTAAAGGGAAATTGAGCATTTTTTTTTGTTCTTCACAGACATTGCGTCATCCTTTTGCATTCTTATGTTGAGTTGATGCTCTTAATGCTGGGCATTTGAAAGCCCATACTTGTGGTCACATAATCAAAATGTATTTATATCCTATTGGTTAGGTGTGTAGAACGTCCCATTGTAAATTAGGCCAATCTACAGGCTGCTTGGACAGTTTTCAGGCACTTCATTGACGTGCTTACGGTGCACTGGTGCCCTACTGCTGTCAGTCTGTGGTATAAGATCTATTACATTTGAACCTCCACTGACTGAAGTATCAAGGAAAATGCCCTTTGAGTTAAATGCATATAGTTATACTTTGTGGTGAACCGTGAACACTGTAGCAAGGCCTTGACTGTTAGTTTGGACTGTGAATTTCTAAGATGAGGAAAATGCACCTCTACAATAATGCTGACTTCTGCTAGCATCCCATGTGGCGTTCAAAAGGCCTGGACTAAGGCCCCTGCTAAAACAATGGCCTCACCCTTTGAAAAAATTCTTCCTAATTGTTAGTGGTTAATCTGAAATGTTGGGCCTTCATGTTAGCTCTTGAAGTCCTGACCAGTTGGAAGGCTCGCTTGGCTTGATATTAAGGTACCATGGAGAAAGAAAATCCTGACTGAATAACTTTGTGTTGTTCATTTGTAACCCTTTTGTTTCCAGCCCAAAGAAGGAGGCTTACTACAATCATTTTAAATGTGAAGATGTTTTTACTTTAAAAGATGAGTGTCCTAATATGAATGGATTGCCAAGGTCCAGACTGGGAAGTGCACTGAATGTAGTTGCAGTATTTCTACCAGGGCTAATGTTGATGTTGACTAGGTCTAGTAATGGTGAAAATATTTCTCTTACAGTTTAATGTGTTGGCATGTTTAAACAGGAAACTAATGTTTTTCAAATGTATTATGCAAAAGTAAGCTTATTAATGTTTGGCTTTGTTTTCCTTACCCTGGTTTACAGAATATCAGTTTACAACATTAACTCCTATTCTTATCAAGTGTTATTCACTTGAACATCAAATTATTCAGAATGCTGCACATCTCTGGTGCTTGATGCACAGGGATATGGATTTCAAGCCTACATCACTTTTTTGGCAGACTTTTTGCCATTGTTTTCTTTTTCTATGCTTAACCAAATATATATAGTTGTTCATTAAACTATATATAACTCTTATGTATACTCAGATGTCAAAATCGCTTAGAATGAAAATGTCTTGGTGTGGATAATGGCGTATATTTGCCACTTAACTGTGAGAACACCACACAGCCTGGTCCAAATTTAGCCTGCTGATGATGTAGGTTGCTTGTCAGTTGTTGTTAAATTCACTGCCAGTCTTGCCTCTTTAAGATCAAAGCCATTAAGGAGGAAAACCTGGTTGAGGTTTCTTTTCTGAGTGAATGAGAGTTAGTGCTGATTAGGCTAAATAAGCTAAAATAATATAAAGGTAAATAAATGTTGCCTTCATGTGTTTACAGTTGCTGAAAGTGAGGCTCAGGCAGCAGCGGGCCTCGGAGCACAGCGCCATGATGGAGGGGGGCATGCAACTGCTGAATCGTGATGGCCACAGCATCTCGCACAATTCCAAACGTCACTACCATGACTCCTTCGTGTCCATGAATAGGATGCGGCAGCGGGGACTGCTGTGCGACATCGTCCTGCATGTGGCCAACAAGGAGATCAAGGCACATAAGGTGGTGCTGGCATCTTGCAGCCCCTACTTCCACGCCATGTTTACAAGTAGGTTATTTTCTACATTCTGTTCTGGCTGTTTTCATCCTAAATAAATGCAACAATGAGGAAACTGTTTTAGATTACTTTGGCTGAAAATAGATAGGGCGCGCCCCCCTAATTTGGTAGCTAAATACCTTCCGGGCACTGTGCCTCTCTCATTACTTCAGTGTTACTTTACCCAGCCATCTCTGTCTTTCATTCTGTCCCATCCGCATAAGCGTGCCCAACTAATTCAATCACAATTGCATTTAACCTCATTTCTACAATGCGTTCAATGTCATTGGAAACGCAACAACAAAACATCTTCATTTGTCACTAGTTATGCATATTGGAAATCGTTCCCAAGTTCATCATTATATTCTTTCAAGCACTCATATTTAAGTTAGCGGTTCATTTCCATACAGTATTAAAGCTCACTCTTGTTCTTGTGTTTTTTTTTGTTTTTTTTTTTTTGTTTGTATCTCCTAGCTGCATAAGCTCAGCCTCCTATTGAAGCACTTCCTGCATTACTTCACCTCCCATTATGTTTTCCATGCTGTATTCTCTTCCCTTTCCGGTCTTAGGTCAGCAGGTGCCGTGTTTTTCCTATCTCTCCTCCTCTCCACTGCACCTCAGGCTAGAGTGTGATGGTATGTCTCAGGACAGTGTGGGCAGAACTGTGCCATTACTATTCTGAACTTACCACACACCAGCACATTGCACCAAACTACATTTAACCCCTGATCTGCACTGTAATTTACCAAGTTAGTCTGAGCCAAAGCAGAATTCCATCCAGAAAACCAACCAGGATTTTATTATTATTATTATTATTATTTTTTTTTTTTTTATTATTATTATTATTATTATTGTTATTATTATTTACTTGGTTATTTATTTATTTAATTGATTTTCTTATTGTTTTTTGACAGCAGTATTTCTCAACCCTGGAATTATTTACACTTTACCCTGCTCACAACCCACCTGATCCAATTAATCAGTACACTAACAATCCCTTACTGAGTTAAAGTAGGTGCGTTAAAGCAAGGAAAATACTAAAATGTGCAGTTCATTGGACCTTCAGGACCAAGGTTGAGAAACACTGCTTTACAGTCTGACTGGCCAAAGCTATTTTTTGTATTTATCTAAAAGAGCCTGAAGCTAACAGCTTGATGTTGTGGAATCTTGTCATTACTGGCTGATATATAAAACTCTATACCATCAGGTTGATTAGATCAGTATTTCAAACTGGTGCTGGATGATGTGTTTATCGTATTCCAGAACTGCAGAACATAACCCTTTAGGTATAAACGGAAAAAAATAATTTGCTAATCCAGCCCAAAAACATTATATTTTCTAAATATGTAGGTATTTATATCAGCTGATATGTACATGGCAAAATAATAGCTTCAGCCCATATCGGCACAGTCCTATTTTTATTAGTCAAAGCTGCAACACAATACCATTGTCTGCTCTTTAGCAGGCTTAAGTGATCTTAAACTTGTTGCTTATGTTTAATAAAAACAAAAAATGACAACACAAAAATTGCTTGTTAGCCCATTTGTGCATGCATATTTTTCCAGATATAGATTGACTGCTTTCTAATTTCAAGACAGGTTTTGCATCTGTTGTATCGGGCCAGTAAGTCTGATAGATAACCTGACTCATAATGTTGATAGCTTGTAAAGTTGTTTGTTTGTTTGTGATTATTGAAGCAAACAGTCACTCAGAATTGTAAACATGGATGGAATTCCTCTTTATGGACTAAACAGGATCAGTCCAAAAAAGTGACAACCTGATATTATTATAACTAGCCAGAACAGGTTTTGCTCAGCTGTTTAATTTAACCTATGTGTCATGCTTTCTAACCACCTTCCAACCTGGCCTTTCCTTTTGTCACATCTACTACACAAAACTATATATGCAGGTCGAGACACTTAGTGTGTTGTTGTGTATGGTTGTGCAGATGAAATGTCGGAGAGCCGTCAGACGCATGTGACCTTGCATGACATCGACCCGCAGGCGCTGGAGCAGTTGGTGCAGTATGCTTACACTGCTGAGATAGTGGTGGGAGAAGGCAATGTGCAGGTATACTTCCTTTAGCGTTCCCGTGAGGAGCATGCTTTGTATGCTTCTGTTTCAGTCTGTGCTTACTAATTCACATGAAGGAACTTGGCGTGATCTTTAGATTGAGTAATCTGTAACAGGTAGGCTTTGTTGGTACATACATACATATATACATACATGTTAGGTGGTGCTATCGCAACCTTTTCGTGACTCAGAATGTTACAAAGTCAAAATCAGCATTTTGTTCCCTTATTTAAGTGTCATCCAGTTATGATATTGGAGAACGCTCATAGTGCATATGTCCACTATGTCTAATCTTGGCTTTTGGTTCCATGGATGGCGTGTGAAGACCCTGCTGCCTGCGGCCAGTCTTCTACAGCTGAATGGGGTGAGAGATGCCTGCTGCAAGTTCCTTCTCAGTCAGCTGGACCCCTCCAACTGCCTGGGCATTCGTGGCTTTGCTGACACACACTCGTGCAGTGACTTGCTCAAGTCTGCCCACAAGTATGTCCTGCAGCACTTCGTGGAGGTATCCAAGACTGAGGAATTCATGCTGCTGCCCCTCAAACAGGTGAGAAAGGACAATAGGGAGTATCTATTGTGAATTGCCAGTGCATTAGGTACCTTGTATCTGCACTCTATGGCCAGAAATGTATGCAAAGTATACTTATGTGTACTTTGTATGTACCATTTTCATACAGTCTTGGTTAAATAACGCTGTTTTTTCCATAGTAATGAATGGGGTGCAAAAACTGCATGACCATCTGTAATGTTGTTCTGACCTGCACTCATCTGTTTGTCATCCATCTTTCCTCCCATAGAGTCCCATTCATTTTTGCTAATCATTCCTTTAAATGACAGCAACCAAATAGCGTGTACTCACTTAGGACAGATCCCCAAACTATGTGTCTAATGCACAGCCATACTAACCCACACTCGTCTGTGTGTTTTTTCATCCCTCATTGTTATTATTGTTAGAGTTGGAATGTAGAATCTTTTGCCATTTTTGCACCCAGAGGAGTTTGCCCTTTGTATTTAACCCGTCTGGGAAGTGAAACACAATGAGCACACTGGCCCAGAGTGCTGGGCAGCCCTATCCACAGTGCCCGGGGAGCAGTTGGGGGTTAGGTGCCTTGTTCAGTGCACTTTAGTCGTGTCTTGTCAGAACAAGGAATCTAACCAGCGACCCTCTGGTTACAAGGCTCCTTAACCTCCAGCCCATGACTACCCCTGCGGTGATTGTTGTTGTTGCCGTCGTCGTTGTTGTTGTCGTCGTTGTTGTTGACATGCCACCACTGGGTCACTGCAGTGCTGAGCATGACCCATACCCTAGGTAATGTCTTCTTCTCTGAAATGGTCCTGTAGAGGGTTTGGGCCATTGAAGGGTGAAAAGGGGATACCACAATATGCAGAGAATCAGATGGACTACAGTCTGTCTGTTTTACTGACCTGCATTATTTTGATAAATTATTTTAATTTATTTTTGGTTTATCTTGATACCTTAATTCATCCAAGCACCCCAAACAAAATTTGTCAGAATGTGTGCAAGACAGTTAAATGTTTTTTGCCCTTTCCTTGGACATGGATTATCTTGTTCTTAGTTAGGTCTCTGTAGAGATTTACTAGTCTTTCTAGTCTAAGATTAGTCTTAATCCGGGTCTGGGAAGCCAGCCTGAAATTAGTTGAGGGCTTATTCACATATTGCAAGTCTGGGCAGCATCACTACTACAAAGGCAAATATTGTGCTAATGATGAAGAAACAATGTGTATTCACCCTCAGTCACTACTGAGCCAGTGAGCAGACCTGGGTGGGTGCCATCCTGCACCATTCGACATGTACGAGTCTGCACAGGAACATCAGTCTGGGTCAGCTCCTTGTCACTCAGTGTCACGAATGGGTTTCGTGATGTCAAATCATCTGTCTGACCAGACCTGAACCACAGGCCGTCAATCACAGGCTGAGACATGCTAAAGCCCTCTCGTTCTCCGAGTGATATCATTTTCTCTCAGAGTGTGATATTTCTCTGGTCTTAATCCTCACTTCTCAAAGCAAAGCTCTCCTCTGAATAATCTGAGTGGTGTTGCTGCTGCTGCACTCGGTTTATCTGCCTCGTTCTCAGACTGAAAGGCTGTTTGCTTCCCTTAAATCCTTTTTCTTCAATCCCTTTTTAAGGCTTGATTGTAGAGTTCAGTGAGTGACAGTGGCTCATGAAAGGGCTGTAGCGCTCGCGCTCTCTCTCTCTCTCTCTCTCTCTCTCTCTCCCTTCCCTCCATCTCTTACTTTCTCTCTCTCTCCGTCCCTCCCTCCATTCCCTCGTCTCTTATTTCCCCCCCCTCTCTCTCTCTCTCTTTTCAATATCATTCTTTGTCTCCCTATCTGTCTGTCTTTTTTTTTGTCTCCCACTACTTTTCTTTTGTTTCTTTGTCTTTCTCCCTTTCCTTCTCTTTCCTGTTCTCTTCTTTCTTTCTTTCTTTCTTTCTTCCTTTCTTTCTTTCTTTCTTTCTTTCTTTCTTTCTTTCTTTCTTATCTCACTGTCTCTCTCCCTCCCTCCCGCTCTCCATTCCCTCCCTCCTGCTCACGCTCTCTATCTATCTCTCTCTCTCTCTCTCTCTCTCTTCTGTTTCTTTCTGTCTCGTCTTTCTGTTTGATGTCACTTTCAGTGCCTTCTTTCTTTCTTTCTTTCCTTCAATGTCTCTTTTTATCCCTGTGTCTTACAACCTTTTTACCACCTCTCTCTTTTCCTTTCTCTTTTGTCTGCCTGTCTGCCTGTCTCTGCAGCACAGTGATATGTAGCTCTGAGCTCTCTGGGTTGTGAGGTCTCCTCAGGACTTGGGGAAATGTGTGTTTGTTATTCAAACACTAACTGTGACCATAACAACGGACACACACGCATGCGGGTACTCCTGATGAGGACAGTGTGGTGGGCAGGGCAGGCATTGACCCCGCTGTGTGTGTGTATTTGTGGATAAATATTCCAGCTGGCGTTATGTGTTATTAGAGAGGAATTGCGTATATGGGGAACTGAGTTACCACAAGCTGGAGGAAGCGCCTCAGAGGAGATGTGTTGCTGTTAGAGCACCCAGACTAGGCCTGACAGCTCGTGACATCAGTGTAAAAGACAGTGGTTAATGTGGGCATGTTTTTCATGTCTGTATCTGCCAATACCGATACATCGACCTGTGTAAAGTGTAAAGAGTTTCAAATGGAGTTGTGTTCAGAATATCATTACAGGATATATTGTAGATAACCTGGTGGCTGTATCCGTGCAGGTTATATTGATACTTTATAGCACTTAAAGTGTGAATGAAATGGCACTGACACATTTTAGAGCATCCAATGTGAGGGGGGGAAACAAACTCCCTGTACTAGGTATAGCCAGAGTTTGTATAGAGAGGAGAATTCCCACTCAGTAATGTCTCCGGGGGTTTTCTAATGCTAGAGGGCGCTCCTGAGTCAGAAATAGAAGGGTTATTGTGAAGTAAAATCATAGGTTGTACATGCTTAATGATTTTAATACAGAACAGTTCAGTAACTTGCATAACACCAGAATAACACATAAAATATTTCGACATTGCTGTTATGCTTTTAATCATTTTTGGACTCTTAGGGTGCTTTGTGTACATTTAAGACAACAGTGAGTGTGAACTGCTCCACTTTGCCAATGAACTGATCAGCACAGCAACCAGCCAGATCTCAGAAGCAGTAACGATTTTTGTGAGGTACTTCATCATACTACATTAAGAATGCGCTTGCCGGCACTCTCTGATGTCCTCATGGTTTTGATGTAACAGGAAGTAGCCAGGCTCCCCTTAAACGTTTAGCTCTTTATTTATTGTCACTGTACAACAAGCTATTGTCCTGTTCCTTTTGCATGTGTATTCAGGAGAAATAGAGTGCAGAGTAAGTTTATTTGGTAACACTTCCTATGAATCCTGTATTCATAATGTTATCTCAATGCATTTATAAGGTGTTATATGGCATACAAAATGCCTTATAATACCAGGCATAAGCTTGTATAATTACTCACAACTAGTTGTAATTACATGTGTAATTATCCATTATGAAACTTATATATTTTATAATGTCAGGTGCCATAATGCACTATAATATCTGTTCCTAAGAGCATTGTAAGCATGGATATTGTACTAGGTCAGCTATGGCTTTAAACAAGCATTGCTTATTCAAGTCTTAAAAAAGCTGAGCAGCCTATGAATCTGGCAGAGCAACATATTCACGTTGTATGTCCCGTATTACCAGTTAGACAATCTCACTTCACTTAGAGCCTATAAAGACTGCTGATAATGCTCTATAAGGTATAATGTACTGAATTTAAGTTTATTAGTTGGCCTGGCATACAACTCTGTAAAGTGTTGCATTGCAAGGTGAATTATGGCATTAGTGTCTATAGTGTACTTATGTTAAACAAGCTTATGCCAAGTATTATAAGGTGTTATATATGCTATATAATGCCTCATAAATGCATGTATCTTGCATTATTACAGGAAATGTCAAAAATGTTTGTTTTTTTTTACTTTATCATGTGCTATTATGTGCATGACTGTAGTAAAAGTCTCATTTTTAAACTTGCTGCTTAGCAGTTTGAAGAGCTTGTTTGTAGAGCTGTTTCGTGTTGTACTGCTGTTAAATACTAAGCGGATGATGTTCCAGTGTGCTGCACGTGGTGTGTGGCACGTGTTAGTTGAACATTTTTTTGTTTACTGGTGATTTTACAGCCACAGGAAGGTCGCTCCTCTGCCTCTCTACACCTAATTTTATTTGGCATGAAAAGCCAGGTGTTGACACACCCAGGATGCGTTGTGAGCGGTTGCGTTATGATCAGATCTTTTCTCAGGTGGTCAATCTGATTTTATTATAATGTTAGAGGAAATGTGTTGGCAGAGTTCTGCCAAGCAAGTGAGATTTTAAATAACGAAAGATGAAGGATGCACTTTATAATGAAGGATACAAGTATGGCCATGTACTCCAAACTCAAGAAAACACCCAAGTCAAGTCCATTTGTACTGCAAAAGGGAAAAGAGTGAATAAAGGGACAGCAGAAATGTGTTTGCCGACTTTGCTTACGTTGCGTGGTGGGAGGCGGTTTGGTGAGGCTTCAATCGGAAGTACAATCGGATCTTATCAGGTCACAACAGAGACAGATTTTGGTCAAAGGTGTCAATGAAATATTCTGTATTAATGAATGTGTATATATTTATTCATTCATGTACTGCAGTTTTTAGAACACATGTTCTGGTAAATATTAAGCTAAAATGTCTGTTGTACATCTGAATTTTGAATTGTACTGTGATGCCTATTACACTCAGCTTTTGTTACAAAGACACTAAAATGAATAAAACGTGGACGTTTTAACAATTAATTTAACATCTAAATGTTTTGCTGTTTTGGAGTATGATGAATACAATATGTAACCAAATATGAGTTCGAAAGGTTTGTCAAATCCAAACAGTTTTCTGATGCTAATCATTTTTAAAGCCAACGTCTGCTGATACTGACATCATTCCAATAGCATCAGTCATACCAAATTTGCATGCCAAGACTTTTACCCAGTCGCCTACTGCTATCAAGTCTAGCCTGGTCCCTCAAACCACAGCATCACTTATCAGATATTCAGCTCATGGTAACTTGCTCATCCATGCATTCATTTCCTTTTTCAGTACTGCATGATGCCAGCTGTGTTACGCTGTTAGTTCTCAGTTATAGTGTGCTATGCGGGCTGGTCAAAACCAGCTTTGTATACCACTGATTGCCGGCTTTAATGACATGTTCAAACAAATGTAACATTTTATGAACTGAGGACTACGTGTTGTTTTGCTGTGTTGTGCGTGTTACAGGTGCTGGACCTAATCTCTAGTGATAATCTGAATGTTCCATCCGAGGAGGAAGTGTATAGGGCCGTCCTGAGCTGGGTCAAACACGACATTGACGGAAGGAGGCAGCATGTACCTAGAGTGAGTGTGCTCCTGCTTGTCTTTTGCATTTTTCTGCAGGACCATATTAGGACTGCATTACTGTTATTTTGAGTAATCAGTGTAAAAAAAAAAAAAAGGCCAGAAAAGTTAAACATGTACATAACTGTACAATAACAGGTTTGTGCAAGCACTTTTTGAAGATTTCGTACTACCTTTCTGGAGAGAAGATACAATAAAAAGCCTTTTAAAAGGCTATAAAAATGTTTTAAAACATACACACAACATATTGGCATTAATATTTATTTATCTATCAAACCAAATAGTGAATATGAGCTACATCCAAAAAGGGTAAATGGTCAAGGAATTACATCCATTTCTATAGATACCACCCTCTTTTTCGGGAGGGGGGGGAGTCTCTAAAGAAATTAAATGGAGTAACAATATCATAAATTACCAGACATCACCAGAGACTGAATTTCCTCCTTGGCCTGCCAGGCCTTTACTGCAGCTGTCTTTAGTCGATGCTTGTTCTTGCAGTTGTGCCTTCAGTGAGTGAAATGCATGCTTGGCTGAATCAAGGTTGGGTGGTTTTCTTGGCCATTGCAGAACATTCCAACCTCATTGCTTTTAAAAACGTTGCTTTGGCAGTATCCTTCGGGTCATCGTTCATCTGGACTGTGTAGCACTGTCCAATGTTTTGAAGCATTTTGCTAAACCTGAGTGGATAATATAACCCTATATACTCTCATCCTACTGTTTTTGCCACCAGTCATCAATAAATACAAACAGGTCCCTTTGACACTCATTTGTCTCCTTGTCATAACACTACCTCCGCCATGCTTAAATGAGATTGTGTGCTTTGTATCAAGTTTGTCTGTATCTGTCCTTAAGATGTTGTTCCAGAATTGTACAGGGTTTTTGTGACTTATGTCTTGTGGTACACACTCTGTGTTTCGGCACCTGAATGGTGGCGTTAATCTGGTCAACTGGGGTTTTTTCTTCACTATTTCAACAGAATTATGGTCCGCCTGAGTTCATTCTTTCCTTTAGGAACATGCAAAATAGTTCATTTGGCCAGACTTGATGTTTTTACTGTCTTTCTGATGGGTTTGTTTTTGCTTTCTATAGAATTCATATTGAGAGTTAATAGAAACAACTGTTGCTAATGCAAATGCTATACTTGAAGTCAGTTCCAGACCTTTTATCTGCTTAGTCATAATGTAATAGAAATAATGAGCCAACATGCACACCCCAGCCTAAGGAGCAGCTGAGCAGCCAATTGTCCAATTACTTTCAAGCCCCTAAATGGGGGGGCTATGTATGTAAGCGGTTGTAATTTCTACACTGTTGATCCAGTTTTATTACTTCAGTGTACTGTGGTAGACAGACCTCTAAGTATTTATTGGCCTAACAGTTATTTATAGACCGAGTCTTTTTCCTCCTTCACTGATCTCTTTATTCTTACACACTCATGTGTTCTCTTTCATCTGTTAGCTGATGAAGTGCGTCCGACTACCGTTGCTGACGCGGGACTTCCTAATGAGTAACGTAGACACAGAGCTGCTGGTGAGGCACCACTCTGAGTGCAAGGACCTGCTGATCGAGGCCCTGAAGTACCACCTGATGCCCGAGCAGAGAGGCGTGCTGAGTAACAGCCGGACCCGCCCTCGACGCTGTGAGGGAGCCAGCCCCGTGCTGTTTGCTGTGGGTCAGTCCATCTGCAAAGACCTGCAGCTTTTCATTCCTTTTCACTATTCTTTTTTTTATTCTGTTTATAATAGAAATCACTTAACAATCATTATCATTCAAGCATTCAAAAGTGTGCACACAACCATGGGATGAAAGTCTAGTGTAGGGAGAAAGAGTCCAACACTTATTATTATAAAAAATCATAAATAAAACTTAAATATCCCCTTGTGGTCTACCTCAGGTGGAGGCAGTCTGTTTGCAATTCATGGAGATTGTGAGGCGTATGACACCAGGACAGATCGCTGGCACATGGTGGCCTCCATGTCTACCCGGCGGGCACGGGTCGGTGTTGCTGCTATTGGAAACAAGCTCTACGCTGTGGGCGGGTAAGGAGCTTTCTTTCCCTCCCTCTGTGTAATGGGAGTGTCAGCTATGGCTGGTTTAATATCAGAAGTTTGCTTCTTTAGCACTGTGCTAAATCTGTGAGGGTTATGTAGTTTACAGGCAGTAGAAGCCTATTCCACCATTAACAGCATGCACATCTTCACACATTTGCCTCTAATTAAGCTGTTAAGTAATCCCAAATAGACCTGCTTATACGTTGGGACAAAAAATATGGAAATGGCCTAATTTAGATTTTTCTGACCATCATGTCAATTTAAACTGTGATCATTGTGCATAAATTGAAGCTGTATATTTTATTTACTTAATTAATTAATTGGCCAAAAAAGCCAGGGTTGCCAGTTGTGATCATTCTATCGTGTACACAGCACAGGAATGTTGAGTGCTTGTTCATTCTTCTAAATGTGGTTCACAAGCTTTGATTTGTTAGCATGTGTTTCTTGATAATTGTGCTGTTTCCATTTGCAATTAGAAACTAAAAATGATCAATATTTTTCCAGTACTTGCCGGGTTTTTGAAATTGGCAATTTTTAATGGTATGTAACACAAAGTGTGTTGCATACCTAAAACAATAGTAAGCAGTCCTTTTTGAGTTGTCAGTATAAACATTTACATGGCTATACTGATATAAAGAAATGCTGTAATTAGTAAACTTTCCATTTAAAAATGTATTGTTCTTTACTTTTTCTTTACTGCTCCTAAAACATAAATAAATGTAAATAAATAAATACTGACCAAATATATAATACGCAACTTGCCTGATGTTGGTGAAGCCATTTCACATAGCTAAAGCACTCAGTGTTTTAATTGTAACGCTATAAAGCTATTTAAGATCTGTCCAGTAGGTGGAGCAGTGGACTCCCTGCTGAACTGCAATCTCCACCTATGAGCGTAACCATCGGCACATGGGCTTGCTTAATTGTCTCCTTTTATTGGGTCACTGGTGCACAGATGCTTGGTTCCACAGACTGAAGCAGACTGAACAGACTGAAGAAACATCTGCTTGTTTCGACACTGTACAACAGTTTCATGAATGAATTCAGCATTAGTGGCTCATACGTTATTCAGGCCATTCAAATCTGTACTTGTTTGGTGAATAAGCATTATTATGCTTGAAGGCGTCTTCCATTTGAAACAAGTCCTTAAACCAGAAATTGTGACTGGCTGTGGACGTTCCAGTAGATTTTCAGCTGAGCCTTAACATGCAGCATGTTTGCTTTTCAGGTATGATGGCACCTCTGATTTGGCCACCGTTGAATCATATGACCCTGTTACCAATGGCTGGCAGCCAGAGGTGTCTATGGGAACCAGGAGGAGCTGTCTGGGTGTGGCAGTGCTCCATGGTCTGCTGTATGCTGCTGGGGGCTATGATGGAGCTTCCTGTCTCAACAGGTAGGACATCCTCAAAGGCTGAGAGGGAAGACAGTAGTGAGTAAACCTCGTAAATGTCCAGTTTCACTGACTATAAAAGCTGCATTGTTGTAGTGATATTCAAAAAGAGGTGCAGTTTCCCCCTTTTTCATGTCTTGTCAGTGTTTCTTAATCCTCCTCCTGAGGACTTACTGTCCTGCACAATTGCAAATATTCCTTTAACCAAGACATCTGATTGAAAGCAGAGAACGGGAAACTGGGCAGGAGAGTGGGTCAAGATTACAAAGCACCACTCCAAAAGCATGTACAGTTTATTGTTATTGTACCAATTTGTGTTTGGATTACACTTTGCCAATTCTCCTGTGGCCTGAAAATTCCCATTTAGGATTTCAATGAAGCCATTCAAGCAAAACTTTCAATTCACGAAATCATGCAAATGTCTCTTTTCTTTCTGTAGTGCAGAGAGGTATGATCCACTAACAAGCACTTGGACCTCCATTGCTGCTATGAGCACTAGGAGAAGATACGTCAGAGTAGCCACACTAGGTGAGTAATTTCTTACGTACTGTAGTTATGTACGGTAAAACGTTTCACTGTCTATGGATATGACATCAGTAGAAAGCATCAGTGTTTCTACCGAGTAAATATGAGTGTGTATATAGACAACTTGTAATCTGAGGTTAGATCAGTTTCACTTTTTTTATGGGGCAACATTCCTCAACATGCTGGTACTGCATCCGTTTCCATAATGTAATTGCTTTGCTACATTTCAAGCTTGCTTGGCATGAATAAAACCTATTTATATCCACTTCTCTCATTTCAGATGGCAGTCTTTATGCAGTTGGTGGATATGACAGCTCCTCACATTTGGCCACAGTAGAGAAGTATGATCCACAGGTACTTGATTCTCTTTACCTAAACAGTGTATAGATACCGGAGTAAACTCTGAAGTCCTTTGACTCCATATACTTGTGTAAATAATGGCATGTTGTATACAGTGTCGCAGACCTCAGCCTCAGGTTTAACATGATTTTTAGGCTTGATCCCGTGTCATTGCTATGGCATGTTATTTTCCCCTTTGCATTTAGAGTAATACGTGGACTGCCATAGCCAACATGTTGAGCCGGAGGAGCAGTGCTGGAGTGGCAGTGCTAGAGGGAATGCTTTACGTTGCTGGAGGCAATGATGGAACCAGCTGCCTCAACTCAGTAGAGCGGTACAACCCAAAAACCAACACATGGGAAGGTGTGGCCCCAATGAACGTTCGCAGGTAAAAAGCCAGCCTTACGAGATTTTCTGGCAGGTGTGAACACACAAAAATTTACTTTAAGTTTTCCTTTAAAAATCACTTCATGAACTGATGAGTGTGAACCATCAGACTCCGCAACACCAGAGAGGTCAGACTATTAATAATCTAATACTATAATCAGCAGCCACTGGTGCCCTGGCCAATCAGCAGCTAATGTAGTTGTGAAGGGGTTTCCTATTACAGCGCAAGCCCTGTTCAAACAGAACACTACTGTTCTAGCATACTGTAGCACCCTTGAGCCCTATTATTAGGGCTGTCACGATTACCCATGTAACTCAATTGATCTGTTTCATCTGTTGGGTTGAAGCAAATGCAAGCATGTAAAAAGTGAGGAATTGAAAACACATTTCATGTGTCTAATGACAGTTTTATGACTGGCTGTAATACATTTAGTGGTGAGTGACAGTTGTTTGTTTAAGCTTGAGCTGTGTTTGGCATCAGCTGGCAGCTACTAGGAACCTAGTAGCTACTACTGACCACTAGGAAGCAAGTTTGCTATTCAGCTAATTTGGCCACGTTAGACTCATACTGATAATAATAACAATCGTCATCGTCTTCGTCATCGTCATCATCGATTATTAATTGTTTATTTACAAGTATTTATATGGAAATTAAGCTAAAATTTATGATCATGACAGTCCTTCTCTCCCATAAGAAATTTTTCCACCAACTTGTGTTCTATGGAACCTCAAGATTATTATGAGGAAACTACTCTTGGAATCAACTCCAAATAATAAAAATAGGATTATATTAATTATTATTAACCTTATTAATGATAATTGCAAAGAAATTGGAAAGAAAAAAATTGGTTAAAAAAAATCGGCATTGGTTGAGCCACATTTTCAACTGGGATGTTATATTTTAAACTTTCTTTACAATATACCGCCTAACTTGGCAGTGGAAATGACATCCCTTCTGTATTGCACTGCACATCGGAAAGAAAATGCATGTACTGGATATTCTAAAAAATGGAAAGATTGTTTTGATATAGCCCAAAAATATGCTCACATTTTTAAAGGCTTCCTTATTTATCATGTTTTACAGTCTCTGAACGTCTGCACATAGCTTTTTATTGTTATTAGTAATTATTAGTAAAACCATTAATCCTGCTGGATCGTGGAGGGTGCTGTACCCTATCCCAGCACTCAATAAGCAGAAGACAGAAAACGGCTTGGACAAGTTGCCAGTCCATCATGGCCCCAGCCGGCACACAGACAAACACATTCACAAATACACTCACACCTTTAGCATCTCCAATCGGCCTCGCCGGATGTCTTTGGACTGTAGGAGGAATCCCGTACAGACATGGTGAGAACATGTAAATTCTACACAGTAAGGAGTCCGGCTGGGGAATCGAACCCAGGTCCTTTTTCCTGTGAGGCAAAAGTGCTACTCACCGTGCCACCCACATTATTGTCTGCATTTTTGGCAAAAAAAATGTCTGTTAACAAATGTACATGTTCTCTTTGTACCTAGGAGCACCCATGACCTGGTTGCCATGGACGGCTGGCTGTATGCAGTTGGAGGCAACGATGGTAGCTCCAGCCTGAACTCCATCGAGAAGTACAACCCACGCAGCAACAAGTGGGTGGCGGCATCCTGCATGTTCACACGCCGCAGCAGCGTTGGAGTGGCCGTCCTGGAGCTACTCAACTTCCCCCCACCCTCCTCACCCACCCTGTCCGTCTCCTCCACCAGCCTTTGACAAAGGGTGAAGACCCGACTGAGCTCCAGTGGCCTGCCCTGCGTGGCCAAGAGACGAAACTGCTCAGTATGAGCTCTGGAGGATGTGGAGCACTCCGTGGGCCACAGTGCCCCCTCTCTGCTGGAGTAGTGCCACAGTATTCTGCAGATAAAGAGAGGTAATTAGATGAAATAAAGGAAAAGAAAACCCACACACTTCTGCCCTCCTCACCCTGCACCTTGCACCCCAGCGCTTGAAAGTGCAGAATACTTTCACTCTGCCACTTTGCAGTCACTTGTACATGATGTTTACTGTAATGTATTTTTGTTTTTGAGAAAATATAATATTGCAATAATATATAAAAAAATTAAATATCTTTTTTTTTCCTTAGGAATGTAGTTCTTGATTGGTTCTGCCATGCATGTTTACTGAAATTTTGTCTTGGCAGAAGAAATAAAGAATAAATGTAGTCCTGCTATGCCACACTAGGTGGCAGTAATGCGCAACGCTGCCCTGTTTCACCCTTGTGCATGGACGCACAACAGCAGAAAGAGTTTTCACTAAGGTTGTTGGACACTTCAGACAAATAAGGTAAAATGGGGTCAGATCGGGTTGACCACAGAGTACATGTTTAAATGTATTTTCTTATTTATTTATGAAATGTAATATATAAACACAACACTTATTTCAGAGATGTTCTATGAACTGTAGAAGGACCACAGAGATAAAGTTTTAACTTACTTACATATCAATGCTGGTAGAGGATGTGTGAGTTTGATTAGTTGTGGAACTAGAGTGTGATGTGAGAGTTCAGGCAAAAACGTGTTCTCAGTGCAGGGATTTGGGTTGTTAAACTGTGATCCAGTGAAGTTCAGTTTCTGTAGCCATGTATTATCTAACGCCTTGAAATGTATTTTCTCTCACTCTCTCCTCATATATGTGTGTGTATATAATAATAATAATAATAATAATAATAATAATAAAAATTTGAATTTCGAATTATAGTTAAATTAATAAGTATTTAAGTGGGTGCGTGTGTGTGTGTGAGAGAGAGTGAATATATGTGTATGTGTGTATGTATACACACACACACACACACACACACACACACACACACACACACACACACACATATATATATATGTATATATATATATATATATATATATATATATATATATATATATATATATATACACA
>CM067492.1:22101249-22176610 GCA_034552555.1 Semaprochilodus insignis
GGCTCTCCATTTGCTGGTGTCAGGCCAGGGTGAAACTGTCCTTTCAGGCCCCCCTTGTTATACGACAGGTGCGCCTGAACTCGCTCAGCTGTTGAGCTAAGAAGGCTCATTCCATGGTCTTTTCACTATTGTAGTAAGGTCATTGCACATTCTACTCACTCTGAACAGGCCTCACTTCTCGTTAATGTTTGTCTACTTATTGTTTGTGAGAACTTTTACTTGCAGTTTGCTTCATCACTTGTTACATGGTTAGATAAATCTTGGAAATGCATTCTTTTCACTGGCTTGAGCGCTCTATAAACACAACGCAATCCACAAAAATGGAACCAGGAACCTCAAACGGTGAGGGAACATGACCAGGATATGAGTCAAATGAAACACTGGACATGTTCAAATACCTCTTTGAAACCACTGTCCAGATGAGTAATCCCATAGTTATGACTCATGGCAAGAAGAAAAGTGCTAGATACTGAAATATGCTTTAAAAAACATGACTCATGACTTCACATTTATTATCAAAGTGATTATATCTGCTCCAGTGTGTAGACTCCAGCAGATTCCCATCAGCTGTGGATGCTAGGTCAAAAGGGGCCAGTTAAGGGGAATATTTACAATCAGCCTGACACAGCATTGACTTTCACTGTGTTCTCATCACTGTGACGAGATTTAACCCGAGCCTAGTTTTCATCCCAAGGTGAAAACAAAACCTAAGTAAGCTGTGATTGGAAATGACAAAGTGGAGCTGGGGGTGGCTGATATCTGTAGTGATATGCACTGGTATGCAGGACTGATAAAGGAGGGAAATTCCAGGTCTGGTGCATTCTTTTTTAGATCAGTTCTGTACACATGTCTGCTTTCCTGCTTTACTTAACATGAGGAATGCAATAATGTTAAGAGTGCTTGAAAGATACATATGGCGTTATCGGTGTTGGTGCTTAGACATGTTATAAGTATCATGTGATGAAATGCAGAGCAACACTCATTTAAGAAATATTAAAATTTCCATTTAATGTACAGTACAAAACTCTTTTAGTTGTAATTATATAATTGCATTATTATAAATGTGTAATTACATAGTTATAAATAAATAATTACATGGTAAGTAATGAAGTTACATTTACATTTGTTTGCCTTTCATCTAGAAAGGTCCAACCTTTTTCAGTTGCTTTTAATGTCAATAGATGATTGAACTATTGAAAAATTAAAAAATAAATAGTACATAAATACAAACAGAACAACCACATTCTTCTTTACTATGTTGTATCATCGTTATAATGCATCAGACTCGGATTTCTAAAATGACTAAAAAATCTGGGATTTGTTTTTTGTCTTGTGTTGATTTTTGCTTTCTACAGTCTGCCCAAGTTGCCCTACTGTCCCCATTATCATTTTTAAAAACCAAAATATATTAATCTTATTCAAATCATAGTAAACCATCTTCTGCTCTTAAAACCTCAACTGTAGTATTGACTGGGAGCTTAAAACAATATGACAATTTTACAAACAGGAAAGCTTAAAAACCCCACCATAGTCACATTTCAGAGCCTGCTACTGACGCCGAAGAGTGTGCATTCCCCTCTTGGCCTTTTGAACCAACCTTTGACCCTATGTTTTTGACCTTCGTAGGTGTCAGCTTGAACCCCATTATCGTGTACTGCTCAAGCCAGGAGGATATGGACAACTGGTTTGGTCTCCTAAAGGAACACATAGAGGCCAACGGTGGCACGGCAATTGCACCAGAGACACACACCAGGATTAAGGTATGCAACTATTAACAGTCATTCACGCAATCCATCCAACTGAACGCTAACAAGGCACATTATAAACGATAATGATCACTTTAACAGCAGGAAGTCAGCAGTAAAGCTGGGTGTATATAATCGAGGTCAGTGTTATTTTCTTTTCATGAGGATTGCGCAGAGGAGTGGCTGGGATTGTGGTCAGCATAAAAGAAATGATTTGCAGCCAGTGCTGACATGTAACGCTGTTGCAAGCAGTGAGGTCACTAAACAAGACAGTTTCACAATGTTTGTCTTTGTTGAACAACAACAGTTTTGTCCTATAATTAGTAGAAGTGTGGAATTAAGAACTGCTTGGGATTTTCCTCTGATCTAAAATCTGAGGCATCCAGTAAATACTACTGCAACGGCATCTTATAAGGCATGTCAAGACAATAAAGACTGGCCTTATCTTTGCATTCTCTCTGTTGTCTGTTGTTGTTTTAATGCAGTAAAGCATTCTCTTTAATGTTTAATGTCTTCTATGTCTATGGAGAAGAAATGAATGTATAAAAAGTGCTAAACAAAGTTTATTGCTGCTAGAACTCATGTGACTTGACATGTCTCTCACTGGGTTTCCTATCCTAAGGTCCACAAAATAGAGCAATCTGTGGAGGGGAAAGAGGAGCTGAGGAACTCCATCAGTAAAGAGCCCATCTATGAGTGGGAGGGGTCACAGCGAGAGAGCCTGGGCCCAATCACCTATGTCACTAAAGTCCGCCTACAGCATCTGCCATGCCAGGTAAGGCAAGATTCATAAATCAGCTTCTATTAATACTATATATGAAAAGGGTATGTGCTCAGATATTGGGTATGTGGATATATGGAGAGCATCAGAACAATATATAAAATATATTATTTTCCGCAACTTCTGTCTCCGGGAATAGTATGTCAGAAATATAGACTCTCAAGTCTGTAATTGCTTATTTTCTCAAAATACTGACTTAAAATTGAGAAATAATAACTTATTTCATCAGAAATATTAGCTTAGTAGTCATTTTCAAGTCATTTTTCTGACATTGTAAGTCTTTATACTGTGATGCAAATGACTTACTGAGAAGGAAACCTTGCGAAATGGGCCATAATTCTGTAGTACAACAGTAAAAGACTAATACATGGACAACGTAATGTTTTCATGCCTTGATGTTTTATTACAAACTTCAGCTGATATATGTGATCAAACATATTAATATCGAATACTCTACAAGAGCTTAAATTTTGTAGAATATTCAATCAAAGTGATCTGGAACTTTTGTAGACCTACCTTTGAAGCGGTGTGTTTTAGCTTCCTGTTTAGTTGTTTAGTTCTATTTTTTAGGGCATGTTCATTCTGAGTTATTATGAGACCCAGGAGAGGAAATGTACAATAAACAAACAAATGCAACTGATTAGCTTCTTTATATATGTACTCCCATTGCTCAGCTGAAGACTTCTTCAACTCTATATCGGTGCTGGGTGCTGCCTGCTGGTTTGGCTGGGGATGCAAATGACATTACCTTACTTGCCCTTGAAAAAACTGTGAAACAGGATCAGCTTACCCTCAGGGTCTCAGAAGTCCTAGCCCCTCATTTGTCTGCAGTATCATCAGCTATTGCTTGCACTGCAGGGGTGCAGAGAGTCGGCAAATGAAATGTAACCAAATCTCTAAACATTTCCCACAGACAGGGGTGAGAACTCAGGCAGGTCTCTCTCTTTTTCTGAGGATGCCATGCACACGTGTGCGTCTTTGTTTGAAATGGGTGTGTAAACCAGTTGCTTTGCTCACGTACGGACTTGACTCACCCCACAGCTGTTTGTCTGACACACCCTGTAATGAGCAGACACACAACCACTGTCAGAGCAAGCACTCCGCTATCGCTGTCCCATGACGGAAGAAGCACTTGTGCCCACGGTTCACACTTAGTTAAAAATATTTAAGCACACTGGAGTGCAGATTGTGAAGCATTACATTATCTTATATTTGCCTCATGTGTCTAAGTTTTCCATTGACTATATTTATTTTTTGAGCAACAGTTTGCAGCTTGTTGCCTTTGGTGTTGTCAAGCTAATCATTTTGTATGAGCTGAGGAGAATGGCAGGAGTGAGTAGGGTAGCTTAAATCAATATGCAAGTCAAAATAATTAATACTTGCATTATAAAAATTACTGTAAAACTAAATGTACCTTCAAAGAAAACAACTTAAGTTAACAGTGAAAGTAGCCGAAATGCTACTTAAGTACCGAGTAGCATATAAAACTGCAATGGAACCTCTTAGTAAATCCAGCATCTATCAGCCCAGGAACTGAAGTTTGTATGGCTCAGTTCTTCTGTTTTTCTTATTATTATTACCAAAATAAAATACTAAAGCTCCCATAAATGTGACCAATTGCACAATATAATATAATATAGGCAAAAAGTGGATTCTTTTACTTACTAGAATACTTAAGTAGAAGTGAAACAAAATCCATACTGAAGTACATGTACTACTCTCAACCCACCTCTGCAAAGTGGTCTGCATCAGATAAAGAGTAAGTTTTTTAAAAATCTTTATCTTTGAGAAGTTAAGGAGAAAATCAAGCTGAAGTTAAAAACCCATCCATCCTTCCACTATCAGAAGGTAACATGACTAAATTGACACTGTGGATCTGTATAGCTGCCAAGAAGCCATTCATGAGAAAAGCAAATACACAAAAAACGAAGGAACAATAGACTGACCACCCCAAACTCCAGACCCCAGTCCAAACCTCAACATCAATCACAAACATGAACATATTATTGATGCAACTCTCCATTCTGTCCACAGGAGCAGTATGACAGACTGCTGGTGATGTACCCTACTAATCTCATTATACTGTCTGAAGAAAATGATGGTCTCTTCTACAAGGTAAATTAAACATTTCCAGTTTCATAATTCATATACTATCTTCACAAACACCGCTTTTCCCCAATAAAAGTGTTTGAGCAACCTAAAATCTTGCATGTTGTAAATGTGATTACAGGGTAAACTTCCTCTCAACATGATAACAGTCACCACCCCATGCCAGGACATCAAGCCAAACACATTTATGATAGAAGGTAGGTTAATCATCAGGCCATTTCCTTTGTTTTATTGATCATGTGAACTCTCTGTTAATCATGGGCACCAGACCATTACAGGACTGTTTCACTGACATGTGTTAGACCTAATTTTAATTTTAAAACACATCTATCATTTATCATTGAACTAGCCCTATCGGGTTAGCAGCTTCAGGCTAACCTCTTTCTTCTCCTTGCTTGGTAGGCAAGCTGATCAACCCCATTGTTGTGTCATGCCCAAATACAAGCGAGTTCCGTGAGTGGATCCAACACTTCAAATGTGTGGACGTCCCCATCCTCAGCCCACCTCCTCCAGTCTATGACATCATCTACACTCCGACTCAGAGAGAGGTAAGCACTCTCCAGGCTCACTGACCTCTTGACATGATAACTCAGTGTGATTCAGTGCCATGCATGGTAGGTGTGGCATCCTGCTGGTGAGAGGTACTGATCCTGTATAGTGAAGTAACTATTGTCATAAAAGGCACAATCACACTAACGGTTGGTGATCGGACCCCCAGAATCTTTATTGGACCCCTTAAGTCTCTGTTTCTGCAATTTGGAGCCCGTATGACTTAGGAATGTGCCTTCAATAGCCTTTATAGTATAATAATTGAAACCTTTAGATATTAACATAACTATTATAGCTGTTAGCTATTAGCATAGCAGTCGTGAGTAAACAAAAGGACATCACTTTTGTATTAATTGAAGATCATTTTCAAATGAATGTTTACATTTCCACTGCAGCCCATAAGCTCAGAGTCACACCACTGACCCTGTTCTTTCTCATCAGGCCCCAGAGATAGATGTCCGATGGAGCAGCGGTAGCCGCGGGGGTGCCGCCCCACTGCAGCGGTCCCAGAGTGGACAAGGATCTCGTGATCTGCAGTTGCCCCGGGGCGATGACAACCCCCTTTCCCCTGGTTACACTGAGCCCCTCTGTGTAAGTGGCTATCCCTTACTCCTCAAACCCATTAACTTCATGCTGCCCATTATAGTGTTTGTACAGCTGCCCAGTATTATTATAACTCTGACTGTCTTGCTAAGTGAACTGTTGTCAAGCTGCCGCCATATATGCCAGTCCGTGATCATTTTCTTTGAGCTATTACCACTTAAGCGGCATAACAAGCGCTCACTTGGAAAAGCAAGCACTGTAAATAGTCTATATAATAAATAAGTCTACATAAAATACCATATAACAATATTATAATATAGACATTCTTCTTCCTGAACTCTTTACTCTCTACTTTACTTCCTGAAGTAGAAGGTGCCAGTTTGCTTTAGCGCAAGGCTATTTGGGTCTCTTTACCTCTAAATAACATCAAAAAGCAAATAATCTACCAAGCTCAACACCCACCTAATGTCCTGCTAATCAAAGCTTTCTGAAATACAGTTTCATTGCCTTATCTGATGTACAGTAAGTGTTTATTTTGGAGGAGCAGTGCCCAGTCACGAGTTGGAACAGTTTCCGTGGTTGTGGAGCTATTAATTATTAACTCAGCGTCCAGCCCATGCTGCTCGTCTTACTATGTAAAAGAATCTTGTTTGTAGCTGTACAGATTGATCTTAAGTTGTTTTGCTGAGTGCCTCGGCTTGTGGCTCCGGGTCATGCTGTCTCGTAGTACGAAAAAATACGCTCACTCGAAAGACATCCCATGAGCACTCTCAGATGTTTTCTGTTATTAGAAACATTCCATGATCGGATTCACCCACACAGCACTACATAACTTAGCAGATGGCCTGAATGGTGAATGGCTTTGAAGTTACCATCACATGAGGCCGGTGCCAGGACATTCTATCTCCCTCCCAGCCTCCTATTCAAAAGCACCGAGCCCAATTAATTTACCAATGACAGGATACTGTGCCCAAAGAGAGCTCCGGTGAGGGTGTAGCTGTCACAGCATGCTCACTGCTGATAACAGTGCGCCTTCCTTTTGAGCGTAGTATACGGACATACTCTACCTTCTTTAACTCAGTCTCGTATTCGTTTGAAATGGATTGAATGGAACAGTTCCCTGTCTGTTTTTGTTGTTGGGGTTTTTTTTGCATAAGGATTAATACTGTCATTTGATAAACAGTTGATTTAGAGTATGTCGTTATGTAAATGCAATTATGTAATTATTACATAGTAATTACACAATGGATTACATTTAGATGCCATTTTTGGTGTTGCCTAACTAATCGGCTTCTTTTCATCTTTTGGGTGCATGCAGTACATCTCCAGCAGACCCACCTCCACTGACACACAGTATTCAGTGCGACTGGGCAGCAGGAGCAACAGCATGTCATCTCAGACCAGGCCGGCGACTGACCACATGTCCATGCGCTACTCGTCCCCTCAGCGTTCCTCAATTCTGTCCAACAACGAGCCCATGTCTCCAATTTACAACACTCCCTACAGCGGCATGCACCACAACACCCCTGTGCAGCGTTTTGAGAAGGCCCCACTTATCAAGGTAGCTCAATCTTCACCTGACCTGCAGTTTTCACTTATGCATTGTATTATAAACAGCACGTTTATGCTATTTCTGAGTGCAGGCATGTCCTTTACCTGTGTCTTATTTACTGAACACGAAGTCTTATCATTATAAACTGAACAATTAGCCTGCAGTTATATATTATGGTATGTTCTTATTTTTTTGTATTTTCTTTGTTCAGTCCAACAGCTGGAGCACTCCCCCAAACTCCGTAAAGTACCAGCTGTCCGTTCCCCACCGCCACTCAGAAATGCTGGGCTCCCGCAAGCCTCTCTCACCCCTATATGACGACCCTACCACCCCTGGGATGTACCCGCTGGAGGAGGGATCAGCAAAGGCATTGGTAAGTGGGTCAGGACATCAGAGCTGCTCTCTCACTTTACACTGTGACCTAGCACATGGAGAAAAGGGGTGCTGAACTGACTAGCCTAAGCTTCGGAAAGTCCTAACAGCCTGATTACTAATTGATTGATCTAGATGCATAATGGAGGAGTTAATGCTACAGGAATGAGATTGCATTAAGGACCAACTTGCATTGATTCTACTGAGCAGGCATTTGAAAGAAGTTTTATGGATGTTGGCCATTCCTTTCTTAGTCCTGTAGTTTACACCTTAGGTCAATTGTAAGACTTATTATTTAGTAAGTAATTCTGCTTACTAAACAGTTTTAGGCAACTTTCTTAGGTGGCCTTCCCACAGTCATTCTACGTATTCTACAGCTAAAATTAAGACATTCATTGAAGTTGTGATTAACACCAGTTTTATTTCCATTCTGAATAGCAGTCCTCACGGGTCTCAATGGAACAGCACTGCCCTCCTCTCCTCCCGGCTTCCTTCCGCCTGTGCACCCCTCCTCCAGGCCGCAAGAACAGAGGCATCCAATCCCAGGACTCTGAGGAGGACAACACTGCTTGGGCCCTGGAGCAGCGCATCCAAGCCGTGTCCAGACTGAAGCTGCTGACCGCTCCCAATGCAGCACCACAGCACAACCACATAGCACAGGTAACCCTACCGGCCAAGCGTGTGAATTTCAATGGGCAATAGAACAAAAGAAAATGAACAGAATCTGCCAGGAGCACATAGCTTAAAATAATCCTTGCCATTGAACAGACTTGCCCGTTCTGGGTTTAACCAGCATTAAGGCAACGGTGCTGAATGAATGCATGTTCTCTTGTCCTTTACAGAAACCTTTCCCAGGACTGTCTGCTGCAGAGACGCTGGCCATGCCCTACAGTCACTCACCAGGTGAGAATTCTTGGCATGTGAAAGTTATATGGCTTCCATGGTTTCACAGTGTCATTCAAATGCACGACTGGAACTAGATAGCCTAGGGCAGCTTGTGGGACCGCATTTTGAGTTTTAAAGGGCCCATATCGTGGAAGACTGGATTGTCTTCAGTGCATTTGTTAACATTGGTACAGTTTCAAACATTCACTCCTGGTTCATACAGCCCCAAACCGATCATATAGAAACAGAGCTCCAAAATGAGCCAGTTTTGGAGGAACTGATTTTGTAATGTCACAAAACCAACAGATTTGCATTCACCCATACTCAGCCTACGAGGAGTGTTCAACATCGACTGCTTATTAAATGAGACACAATACAGGGCAGACAATCGAAACAAAGGCCATTTACATAGACCAGTCTTAGTCAATTTGTTTGTTTAATTCTAAGGGATAAAGAAATAATTAGAACTAAGTTTATTTGCTATAATCATTAACATTCTTAATAATCTGTAGTATTAAATGAACAATAAGTCTGAGGAGTAATTATTGAACCATAAGCCTTGAGTTTAGAGGGTTGACATGTATTAGGAATTAGTCTTGGTGTTTGATCATAACTTACCACCGTAGTAGTAGTGTTTTTCGATTGGGGTCTATATAAATATGGCTTTCAGTTGTGTGCACAACAGACAGTCGATCCTGTTCCTCAGCTGCGCTATGCTAACGTCATTAGGTCTCAGGTTTAGAGACAGCTCAATAGGAAAAAGTCTGTGGTGACAATATCCTAGAAATAGATAGCACTGTTCAAGAAGACACAGAGCTCAGAGGATGGTTTTAGAATGACCTTCTCACACTCACACACACATGCACTGAACATGGAGAGTGGCTAGTGTGAGTGTGTGTTTCAGTCAGAGCCTTTAAAAGTCCAGGAAAAAAGTGTGTATGTCTGTTTGTAATGGAGCTCAGCACAGCAACAGTCCAGATGACAGCCCTGCAGGTGGCACATTAGGGGAAGCCCAGTGAAAGGACAGAATTACCACTGAGAGTGATTTAAAGCTCACGACCTGGACACCCTGCAGACCATCAGTCAAGTGAACCCACTCATTAGCTGTAGGATCACTGTAAACTACAGTAATGGAGCAGGCTAGCATTTAGCATGCTGTGCAATATATTATTATTATTATTGCACTTCTGGTTATTTATATTTTGTCACTATGTCATATATAAAAGCAAAATGTACTTATGAGGCCTAAATAAAAGCGTTTCTAAACTATAAAAATAAGGATTTAGCAATTAGCATTGTGATTTTTTTAATTGCATAATTTGATCTACAATATGTAAACAAATAATGCTATATGGCCGAAAGTATGTGGACACCTGACCCTTAGACTTATGTGAGCTTGTTGGACATCCCATTTTAAAACCATAGACATTTATATGGAGTTAGCTTTCCATAACATTTTGGCATGTGTCTGTGGAAATTTCAGTCTTTCAGCCAAAAGAGCATTTGTGAGGTCAGGCACTGATGTTGGATGAGAAGGCCAACGGTGATCAGTGGGTCTCTGCAGGCCACTGGAGTTCCCCCACACCAAATTCTCAATCCATGTCTTTATGGACCTCTTTCTGTGCACAGGAAGCACAGGAAACATAGTGTAATTTAAATAGGTTTGATGTGGAATGGCTTGTTGTAGAAAAACTGACCAGGGGTCACAATGCCTACAACTAGAATATAGGCCATTTTATTTATGTGGAAAATACATTTCAGGCCAAAACCTTCTCACACAACTATCATAAATCTATGCCTAAGGTATCAATCTGTACATTTTTGGTAATCAGATTCAGTGAATTAGCTGTAAAAGGCTTTAGATGTCTGGTTCCTATTGCCACCACTGTGACCAGTTCTGACTTGCCATGGTTCTTCAGAACTCTCTAAAGCATTTCAATCCATCCTGAATGACTTTATATACATCTTCATGATATATATTCATATATAGTCATGATTATGCAGAAACCATAGAAATATCTGTGGATTTCAGCTTCAGTGCCCAGTAAATAGTTTTTAACAGTTTTCTCAGTTGGCCTAAAATCTACTGTATACTCTGCTACTGTTCAACTGTGATTAAGAGCAGTTAGATTAAATCTAGCATATCTCCAAAGAATAGCAGTGGCAGATAAAACGTTAAGCGTTCTGTAATTGTGCGATATGCAGTGACAAGGTGCCCACTCGGTGCACTTTATCTTGACTGTACAGTCCGCTTTCACGTCACTGATTGTAATCTGTGGAATGTCCGTTCTACAGGGCATTTAACATCCGATGCCTAGAGTCTGAAAGAATGTAGAATGTTCATTCCTCAGTGTTAAAGGGTCTGATTAAGGACGCCTCTCACTCTACAGGCTTTAAAAGGACCAGGCTAGCTGGCATACCATAGTACTGATGTGTGCCAGTACTGATGTGTGCCAGTCACATATTTTACATATTTGGCATTTTTAGGTGCTATATTTCTGTGTATATCCTGAGTTCAAGTTTTGAATTCCCCTTTTTGCTCTCACAGATGACAACTCTTACCTCAAACCAGTGGAACCGGACGACCAGGAAATAGACTATGACAACATTTGGGAGTATGACTGCAGTAACGGGATGATTCAAGGCCTGCCTGGAATTTCACCACACCGGACGCAGCCTGACTTCGCCACTCGAGGCTTCAGTGCTATGGCAACACAGCAGAGATGGTCATAAAGAGGAACAATGGGCTTCCACCCGTCTGGACTTGTGCACATAGCAGGATAATCTGGGCCTTACTGCACTCTCTCTCTCTCTCTCTGTCTCACACATGCATACGCCGCCAGCATTGAGAAAAGGCTTTATATGAGGCCCAGTTACCCCACTGTATCTGAATGATCTCCAGGGGAAATGTACATGGGCTGAGCAGGTTCATGTAGGCACTGGAGCACTAAGCTCTTTTCTTTTCCCACAAGAGTCTCTCAATACCTTTGAAATCTCAATTCCTTTTTTTCCTCCTTTCTTTTTTGTAGAAAGGGTTTTATTATTATAATAATTATATTTTATTTATTAGGAACTTAAGTAAGCTGAACTTAAGTAAGCTTGTACCTACATTTCTGCATCCTACACTACTGTTTATGTTAATGTGAGAATACAGACAGCACGCGGACGCCCAGTCATTTGTTAGATGTAGCATTTGTGCTTATAAACCTTTACGCTGCTGAAGAAGTGAGGGCTCTTTTTGGACACTGCCGTTTCAGATGTGTATATAATGTATATAATTATTTTTATTGACTGCCTAATTTTTTTATTTTGCACTGCGGTTTATACTGTTAATGCATATTTGTATTATTTATATATTGTCTATTCAGTCACATACTGTGTGAATGCTGTTCATTTGATAGCCATTCCAGCAACATGAATAAGTCAGCGTTTGTTACTTCCACATGTTACAGGTTAAAAGAAATCACTGTCTGTGCATAGGCAGGTTTGTTTTTGAACATATCACATACGCATAGTCTCTGCAGTTATGTGTGAATGTTTGTTGTATTCCTTCAGTTTGGTGTGACATGATGTTCTCAATGAAAAATAAAAATTAAACAATTAAAAAATAATAATAGTTCTCTTTTTTGATAAATTGAGTGGTTCGGTTATATAACTGGAAACACTATGAATGAAGTCCTTCTCTGTCAGAATAACTGAAATTTGGGCAGATCCCTTCCCTCTCTCTGACAGTTTTCCCTCACACTACCACCACGTGTTGAATGCACAGTCTAAAGTTGCAACCCAAATTTAATATGATCAGGACAAACGCCATAGAACTTTGTATTTAGACCATAGAAACGTCATATTGGCCTAAAACAGGTTGCTCAAAGTGCGAGGATACAGTGAGGTGCATAAGTATTCAGACAGTGACACAGTTTATAATATTGCCTCTGTACACCATCACAATAGATTGTGACCTTCTCTCTTGTTATTTCATGACCAATTAAGGAGATGTAAATAGGTCTAGAGTTGATCGCAACTGTTGAATACGTATTTGGTAGCTGTTCATGGCACCTCTCAATATGCAGACTGAAGAGGTGTCAATGCAAGTGATTAAAAAAACAAAACAAACCAATCAGAGAGATAGCAGAAACTTTAGGAGTGGCCAAATCATCGATTTGGGACATTCTTAAAAAGAAGGAATGCACTAGAGACCTTGATTCTTTGGGCAGGATTCACCTGTTAACCTCTACCAGAATGATGGGAGGAAAAGAGCAAGGAGAATGAAAGGAGGGGCTCATGATCTGCAACATTCCATATCATCTGTCAAATATGGTGGAGGCAGTGTTATGGCAAATGCATGTATGGCTACCAATGGAACTGTGTCACAGGTGTTTATTGATAGAAGTGGCTGATAGGAGCAGCAAGATGGTATCTAAAATGTCTATAGAGATATACTTTCTGCTCATGTTCAGTGAAACGCAGCAAAACTGATATGATGGTGCTTTACATAACAAATATAATTTTCGAATTAAGAACTGTTGGCCAATTGTGTTTGCACACAGAAGAATTTATCTACCGCATTTAACCCATTCATGAAGTGAAACACACACATACACACAAGGGGGTAGTGAGCGCCCTTACCAGGAGCAGTGGGCAGCCAGGGAGCAATTGGGCTCAGGTGCCTTGCTCAGGTGCACTTCAGTCATGTCCTGTTGGTTCAGGGAATCTTCTGTGACCCTCCGGTTACAAGGCTGATTCCCTAACCTCCAGCCCACGATAATGACCCAAAACACACCATGAAAGAAACACAAGAGGTTCTTTGTGTTCTTAAATGGACAAGCGAGTCACCTGACCTCAACCCATCTGAGCATGCCTTTCACTTCCTGAGGAAAAAACAAAGACAGAAAATCTCACAAACAACCAGCAAATGAAGACAGCTGCAGTAAAGACCTGGTAAAGCATCTCAATTCAGCATTTGGTGAAACTCAGCATTTGCTTCAGACTTTCTAGACTCCAAAATATTAAAAATAATCCTTGTATTTACAGGTGCCATTTGTCCAATTATTTTTGAGCCTGTGAAACTGGAGGAACTATGTAAAAAACACAATTTCGTTTATTTGCTGAGTTTGACGTGTTGGAAAAAAGAAAATAAATAAATTGCGTGTGTTTTATTTTTGTACTATGTTAAAGTGACCAAAAAGCAGCAATTGTGCATTAAATGTGAAGAAGTGCATTCTCTTTAGAAGATGTATAAAGTTATTAGAAAATCATAAAACATCAACAAAAATCTAGTAAATCAGAACTCCATTTGAAACTGTGAGGAACAGTTTGTGGGTTGTGTATAGCGGTGTGAAGCTCTCTTCTGCCACCTGCTGGTAACACTAGGAGTCTACATTAACCCACTTAATCCCACACTTTAAATCTTCAGTACCTGAATTTTACTTCTTGGATAGTCCTATGACACAATACATTTTCTAAAGTAGTTTTGGAAAAGCTAATGAATGTCGGTTTTATTCACTGTCACATTCACACTGTTTGTCACACTGTTTATTCACACTGTTTATTATTGTTTGTCACGGTCCCCATTTGTGACAGAGTCAAAAGTTGCATTAATTTATCAATTAGCCCCAAATACCTTAGAAATAAAAATATCTACATGAATAAAATTGATAAATTATTTTAAAAACTACACATAGCTATTGAAATGCTACAGGCATGTAGTGTCTATTGGGCTTTCGTGTTATATCATGTCCACACAAGCCAGGATTACCAAAAGAAAACAGTTGATAGATAAGATTACCAACAGCAAATGTCACTATTCACATGTTTACACTGATCATGAGTGAGACATAATTGAGGTATTACAGTTTTATTAAGAATAGAGCTTCTAAGGATTATGTACCAAATGTTGTATGTGTTGCTGCATACCCATACTGGGTGACCAGCTAAACCAGCACCAGTTCAGCATAAATCAACTAGTCTTTTTTCATCAGGGCTGTAACAGCTTTTGCAGTGCTTTGATCGTTTTTCTCAGGTGCATGCTTGAAGTAAAAGTTTCTGGTCATGTGACGTGTTACACCATTCACATAAATGCAGGCCTCCTGAAAGAAAGTTAACATCTTGAAGTCTGTCAGGCCATTTAATTTCCCTTAGTTTACCTTCTTTTAGGTGCTCACAGACTGCAAATAACCTTAGGTGACCCTCAGTACACAGTCCTCCGACTACCTCTTGTGGTCAGAAAGGAACACTGCAGCCACAATTGCAAATCAAATTCAAAATGCTTCTTTATTTCACTGAAATAAAACCATCTCTCTCGAAAAACGAGAACAAATAGAGAGAGAGAGAGAGAGAGAGAGAGAGAGAGAGAGATAATATAATGATCACGCTGCAAATGATACTTATTAAAGCAGGTATCATCTACAGTCAATACCCACATCATAACTGGCTGGGCTTAGCCTTGTAGTAGTTGCTGCTCTTTATATTGCACAACTATAGTTGCTCTACAAGCACATTTGTTCTCAGATGACATGAAATATGTGGGGATATATGTCTCATTTAGGTTTGAGTGTTGCACCATTTTACCACATATTGCTAGAAGCAAAACTTTTGCGGTTGGACCCGAATTCCATCAACCTGTTCATCAGTGTACATTACAGAGTCTCCCTTCTTACTTCCATTAGGCATAACCTCTTCCAGACACTCAGTGTCTCCGTCAGTGCACTCTTCTGAATACCTCTTTAACACATGCCGCTTCCCTTTGTCTACAAAAACCAAGCCTGTTTGACACAGTCAAATATAACAGGTCTTTCGTTAGAAGAAGGATTTTGGTCATTTCACTACTGTACTGCATGATTACAATATGCCACTTAAAGATCACCAAAGTTAATGCCCCTTATCTAAAGACATATAAAGATGGCACCAGCTACAAATATGCATAGAATTGGCAGATAATGTCCATAAATAAGAAATGAGCAAACGTACAGATGATAATGACAACAACAAATGACAGTATCAGCAATAATATTCACATCATATGAATTTCCTGCATGCATAGTTTAGTGACTGGAAGGCAATCTTAGTCGTCAGCAGGCTGAGGTGAAGTTTATGCAGGCTCGATCTGACGTAGTGGAGCTTTCTTAGCTGCCTCATCCCTCATGTATCTCCGGAGGTATCGGATAGCGGAAAGTGCACTTATATTCGCCAGCAGAGCTGAATAATAATGATGCAATGGAAATCAGTGAGTGGCAAATACATCATATACTTTCCATCATTTACCATTAAGCCTTTCAAGCTACTTGTCGTGCTCCGGTAAATGTCAAAGGAGCACAGGCATTCACTGTGTGATGTGTAAAATTAACGCAAGTTATTATTGTTACTTTTGTATGTATGTTGTATGATGGTAAATGGTTCCAAATGAAAGGAGGTAAATTACCAGCTTTCCACATATCTGCCCCTTGAGGGTTGGCTGACTTTAGGACCCACGAGGCAAAGGCAATGCAAACCAAGCACATATCCGCCTGCTTCAGTGGCATCAGTGGTGCATCTATTCCTAGATAGATGAGAGGGGAGATTAAATTACTGTAAAGAATGAAAAGTAGAAGAAAACTATGTAACTTGAAGTAAGAAAGCTAAACTAGCAGATGTTTAACCAACAATAGTATTGCATTGTGAGTGGAAAGTGGCAACAAAATATGCTGGCTAATAACAAAAGTCTCAAATATGATGCAGTTCTCAATTACAGTGATGCTATAATCATAGACATAGTAATCAAATAGCGATGCTTCTCAAAACCTATTCTGAAGCACCATTTACAAACAAGCTCAGACCTACAGTGGACTAGATACATTACTGATCTACTCTGATTAATACCACATATATTAGAGAGAACTCTTAGAATTCTTTGGAAGTGCTTAGGGCTCTAAGCACATTGGGTTAATCACCAAGTACAGCAACATTTTTTCTTGAGAAGGCTCCTAAGAAAAAGCCTGTGTCAGATTCATGACGTGTTCTTACACTGCAGAACTGTCAGCAGCTTTGTGGTCGTGAGTGTGCGCAGGTTTTGTTCTGAAGTAAGAACAAATTCCAAATAAGAAAACATTAGCAAACGTCAGAATCTTCATGGAAAATGCTTGCGCTGAATTTAATAGGACTTAAGAATGACGTTTATCTTGGCAATAATTATGTTTGTAAATGTGTGTAAAGACACCATATATCTTTAGAATAAATGTAAATAAACATAAATGTAGTGAAAAAAACTTAATCAATAGCACATTTGAATTAACATAATGAAGTATTGATTAGCCAATATAAACATATTACGCTGTATATTTGGACTTATCATCAAAAGAATAGTTGCACATAAAAGGAAGTGTTGGATTGCAATGCTATTGGGAAGGAAGATAAAGGTTACCAGGAATAATAAATGATGATAAATTTAGACTGATATGGGTAATATTTATTGAGCTACACATACAGAAGTAGTGTCTCTCAGTATGGCATTGGGTCGCCATGTTTGCTAACGCAACATGCCAGACGTCTCGGCATGGAGTTGTAGAGGTTCCTAGTGGTGTTTTGTGATATTGCAGTAGGGATGGAGGTGGACTGACACCAGACCTTCTGGACGTGTGACACATAGCAACAGATCTTTTATCTTGGTGCTGACCACGGTGCGTCCACACACGGATTCGCTGGTCATCTCCACCAAGACAAAAGTGGGACTCATCACTGAAGATGGCCTGATGCTATTCTGAGTCACTCCATGACAGTCTGGCACAACACCGTTGCAGTCTTTGGCGACCTTGACGTGGCGTTAAGGGCAGTCGTCATAACGGTCTGTGTGCATATAGTCCTACATCATGCAGCCATCAGGGTGACTCATGGAGGGCATCACTGCTCGCTGAATGTCCACAGTCATGGCTGTTGGGTCAGTCAGGTACAGCGATAAGGCTTGTCCTTGCTTATATCACATGCGCTGTCGAGTGTGAAACTTGAATAATTTGCATGTATCACAAGGTCAAACCTACCCACCAAGTTGCATTCCTGTCAGCTGATACCTTCTGGGTGCAACTATTTTTGCAACTACTCTTTTAATAATTACATTGTAAAGCTGCCATTAAAAATTTATTAAGTTTTATTACTGTATTGATATAATTTGACATATTCCCACGTGTAAGTACTATATGGAAAAGCATATCATTGAAACTACTGCCTCAAAGATGTTATGTAACAGAGGTGTATTTGGTTCTGGGTTGATGCTTGTTAAGAATTAAAGCTCATCTATTTTTATGTCCAGTTCAGAGTAAAACATGTGAATGCTTTCTGTCACATGGTAAGTTTAAGAAGCCAGCCAACAGCAGTAGGAACAAGCACTCACGTACAACCATTCCACTGGCGTCAACATACTCCGCCTGCCACTACATGCTCAGAGTCAGCCGCCACTGACAGCTGCAAGTACAGGAATCAACCAAGATCACCAAAAAACAAATAAATGCAAGGAAAGTGGATTTGGAATGGTTTATCTCTACAAAGTGCTCTTCAAAGAGCTAACCTTTATCCCTATACTAAGAAGAGTACTTGCTGAGGCTTTGGAATGACTTTAAGCCACGAAATAACAGGCCACTTCAGGCAACGGATATATGAATCGCAAGCATAAGGCAGACGATTCTGGTCATAAAAAATGAAACCCCACGGGAACACTATGCACACAGAATGTCATGTGAATGGAAAGGTATCAAAACTCTACACAGCTCATGTGCATGCGTGTCTGATGGTAAAAATAGTTGAAGGCTTACTTGGATCAGCAACAGCTGTTTGCATCTCGTTGCATATGTTCTGCTGGTTTGCCAGCTGCCTGAAGATGCGGTTCTCCAGGCTGAAGAGGAGCGGGTCTGGAAATGACTTCTCATCTGGGCCCATGGCATTTATGGGCTGAATTCCTCTTTGAAATGACCGTTTGCTGTTTTTCACAGGTGTCAGAGCCCAAGAGCTGGACTTCTCAGGTGGAGCTGTGAAATCTGAGCGGCGTGTCTTTCTAAAGGAAAGAGGGTTATTTCTCAAGAAGTTCCAACCATAACCAGTCTCAGGAGGAAGCTCCTCATAGGTATCCACTGCTGCCATTGCATTGTGGCTCTTGTGTTCAGCCATGTGGTCATGTCGTGTGACAACCTGTATGACTGTTTGATCGCGTTCCTCATCCTCATCCGAGTGGACCGGGGAATCATCAGGGAAGAAATAATCATACACCTCTGGGAACTGGAGGTTTCTGTTTGCAGAGCGCGAACAGGAGAAAATGGGCACCAGCTCGTCATTACTGCTGGTGGTGGTACTCGTGAGTGGGTAAAACAAACTCCCATCCTCAAACTCTGAGAAGAAATGGTCATATGTTTCAGGAACAGAGGTTCCAGTGCCATCAAGATATGAAGGAGCTGTGTTGTCAGCTGCGGATGTACAGTGTTCAGGTTCATCCCCACCGAACAGAAACTGGATGATCTCAGAGAAAGTAATGCTTTCCATCTCTTCCTCCTCCTCATCTGAGAGACAGACTGGGGATGAAGCATCCACACGATCAAATGGATCTACATAGTCATCCTCAACTTCTGCCTGAATGGAGTGAAGGGAGAGCAGAGAGGCATTCCTCAAGATTTTTCGGATGGGTTCAGCTTCAAGAGCTTGTAGGTTCTGGACACTAATGTTCTTGCACATCTTTCGAAAACACTGCTGAGCATTATCCCTATACAGAGGTGAAGGAAGGGCAGTTTCTGAACTTAGTATGAACACGTCCTCCATTCCGGTCCCGGTTGCAGATGGCTCTAGATCATTCTCCCACATGACATCTTCTGAATTTGGAGACTCTCGTGACCCCTCATCTAGCTTGGCTGCCTCCTGGGTCTGGAGTTGTGCAAGCTCTTCTTCAAAGTCAGATATGTATGACATATCCCCACTGGAGCGGTCTGGCTTAGAGTCATCCAAGTGAGTGAAGTACCCCGAATCCGCTGCATCTGAGATGTCTACAATACCACTGTCTTCTGACTGGAGCAGAACACTCGGGTGCTGGGCTTGGCCAACCAGACGAAGTCTCAAAATGTCATTTATTGTCAGTTTCTCCATTTCGTTCCAAAAGGAAGATATGGCATATACAGGATGTGGGGATTGACTTACAGCATCTATAGTTTCTAGCCTCCTTGCTTCATCCACTGGCTCAGGTGTAGGAGATGCCATACCTTCCATTATCTCACTAGGTGACAGCTCCTGGTCTTTGGAAGGAAAATTAGGTGGCATATTTTGGACTTCACCTTTTTCTTCATCATCAGTATTAATATTAGATAATGTGTGCTCTGCTTCATCTGTTGACTGAGGAGTATGAGATGCCACACTCTGCATTATTGCACTAGGAGACAACTCACTGTCATTGAGTGGACGATGAGGTGGTACATAGTGAACTTCAGTTTTCCCTTCATTAGCAGTGCTACTAATATCACAAGAGATGTGCTCTGATACTAAGTCGTCCCCGAGTTGACTCTCTGGCCCAGTGATCTCTATCAAAGGTTGGTACTTCCTGAAGTGCTCCTTTCTGCTACCTCCAGGTAATTCGGTTATGTGATTTGATCTAAAGGTTGTTTCTTCTGTCCAGTCTTCACTTTGCAAATGCATTGGATGTCTATTGTTGTCAATGTCTAGATTGTTGGATGCTTCCACTGACTTAGGAGCAGGAGAATCCATACCATGCATTACTGCACAAGGTGACAACTCAAGGTCTTTGGAAGGACAGTGAGGTGGTGCATAATGCGCTTTACCTTTCTCTTCTTCATCTCCTGTGGTAGTAATAGTGTTTGAGAGATGGTTTGTTCCATCTATTGATTCAGGAGCAGAAGAGGCAATACCCTGTGTAATTGCACTTAGTGACAACTCATGGTCTTTGGATGGGCATTGAGGTGGTGCATTGTGCATTTCATAGTTCTCTTCATCACCAGTAGTAATAATATTAGAGGAGATGTGCTTTGTGCCATCATTTGACTCAGTAGTAGAAGATAATATACACTGTGTAATTGGACTTGGTGACAACTCATGGTCTTTGGATGGACATTGAGGTGGTACATTGTGTACTTCACAGGTCTCTTCATCACCAGCAGTAATAATATTGGAGGAAATGTGCTTTGAGCCATCGTTTGATTCAGGAGTAGAAGATGCTATACACTGTATAATTGCAGTTGGTGACAACACATGGTCTTTGGATGAAATGTTTGAGGGTACATACTGGACTTTATTCTTCTCTTTATCACCAGTAGTAATCATGCTAGATGACATGTTTTCTACTCCATTCATTGACTCTGGTGTAGGAGTTTCTTTGCCCTGCATCGTTGTAGTATGATCTTTGACTGTGCAATGAGGTAGTACGTATCCCCCTTCATCTTTCTCTTCATTATTAGAGATGTCTTGTAGTTTTACATCTTCCCCAGGTTCACTCTTTCTGGGCTGCAGGCTTTCATTTCTGTTTTCATCAGACAGAGTTCCTACTTTTTCCACATCTATACCTTTTCCACTTTGAAGACAGTCAGTTATGTCCTTTGATCCTATGAATGAGGAGACCACCTCTGTCAATTCTTCACATTGTGAATGCAAGCATAGCCTGTCATTTCCAGTTTCTAAACCTTTGGCTTCTTTTGCTGGCATATGAATAGGAGGTGCCATGATTTGCATTATTGCACTAGGTGACAATTCTTGATCTTTGGATGGACAATGAGGAGGTAAATAGTGCGCTCCATGTCTCTGTTCATCAGCAGTGGTAGTAACATTAGGTGATATGTGCTTTGCTCCGATGTTTGACTCAGGAGTAGAAGATGCTGTACTTGCACATAGAAAATTTGGTGGCACATATTGAACTTTATTTTTCTCTTTATCACCAGTGGCAATAAAATCAGATGAAACATATTCTGCTCCATCTACTGACTCAGGTGTAGGAGATGCTGTACCCTCCATCTTTACACCAGATAACAGCTCATGATCTTTGGCTGGACAATGAGATGCTAAATAGTGCACTTCACCTTTCTCTTCATCACTAGAGGTTAGAGAGACGTGCAGCATTTGTGCATCCTCCCCCATTTCACTCTTTCTGAGCTGCAGCATTTCATTTCTTTCCTCAGTAGCAGGAGGCAGAATTCCTACTTTGTCCACACCTATAGCTTCGCCACTTTCAGGAGAATCTGTTACGTCCTTTGATCCTATGGATGAGGAGACTTCTTCTGTTGAATCTTCATATTGTGAATGCAAGGATAGTCTGTCATTTTCAGATTCTAGACCTTTGGCTCTTTGTGCTGACTCATGAATATGAGATTCCATGCCTTGCATTACTGTGTTAGCTGACATCTCAAGGTCTTTGAATGGATCATAAGGAGGTGCATTTTTCATTTCATAGTTCTGTTCATTAGCTGTAGAAAGAGTAGTTGATTTTAAGTCTTCATTAAGTTGACTCGCTGGGCTGGTGATCAAGGGCTGATATTTGCTGGACTCTTCAAGGGACAGCCTTTCGTTGTTGTCTTCAGCACCAGACAGAATAAACACGGAATCTAATGTCCCTGAAAGACTCTCATTACTTGCAGAGTCATGAGTATTTCTATATGCTGGGGTGACTTCCTTATGAGTCATACTAGTTAAACTCTGTTTATTTTCAGCATTACTGAAAGATACTGAGAGCACCATCGTCTCTCTTATCTCAGGAAATGTTACACAGGAAATGTTAGCTGGTGCTGAGGTTTTCCTCTGACTTACTGCACACTGAGTGTCTGACAAGGTCACAGTTTCTCCAACTTGATTCTGAGCATGAGGGCTATTGGATGCCTTTGAGCAGACTGCAGCATCTGATTGCAGAAGCACCGTCGGTAGTAATGCTGATCTGTTCACTTGAGAATTGCCCGTGTAGTGCAATATTGAAGATCTGCAGTCTTCATTCAGCTCTCTTTTGTACAGTAACAGAGGATTTTCAGTGTTTCCAGGCTTTCTAGCAGTCTGTGATGCCACCTGTACTTCATCACAACTGGTTATGAATGCCGGCAAGGTTTCAGATCCTTTTAGTGCAGCTTTAATTTCCAAAGGCAAATGACTGTTTAGCTGTAAATCACTTCCCACGTTATCTCCAGTAGTGGGTGCTGACATGCAGCCATTATTTTGTAGCATTAGAGTCCCTGTCATCTTAACAGGCACACCAGTTTCAGTAGATGTGAGACTTACCGTTATGGCAAATTGCCCTGCTGATGCTAGTTTCTCAGTGAGGTCACTCTTCCCATGCATGAAGTCTAGTCTTCCTTTGTTTTGTGCTGATGTTAATGTGCTTGGAGATTCGAAACTTTCTCGATGAGTTGTTGGTGAATCAGGACATGCCACTGTGGGATCCATTACAGTCCCTGGGAGTGATTGTGGTTGTGCTGGGAAACTCTCTAAAATCCTGTCTATCTTTGGAGGCAGTAACGAGATATGAGGCACACTGGCTATCTCGGAAACAGTTTCCGAGCCACAGTCTCCAGATAGCTGTATGTCTCTGTCCATTTCTGTTCTTCGCACAAATATGTCATCGTCAGACTCACTCTGCCTGGCTTGGAAATGGACATCATGTCCATGGTCTGCTTCTGCTGGGTCTGTGCTCATTCTCTTTTTCTTCCTTCTCTTTCTTTTCGGGGTAGTGGAAGACGTTTGACCCTGACTGACCAATTCCTTTGTATTTGAATCATGATTACCTCCTGGTACTAGCTGAGAGTCCTCCTGACATGGACCTGTCAGATCTTTACCTTTGACTAGACCACAATATGGAGTCATCCCACTGTTTGATTTGGGCCTCATCTCTTTGCATGACTCATCAGCGCTCCTTTCTACATTCACAGCTGTCTCTTTAGGATCACTGATTTCAACAGACCCTTTCAAATGGCCAGACTTTTCACTTCCCACATTTGAGTGATGCTTTTGTGTTAAAGGATATTCACTGGTTGACACACTTTTCAGCCCCTCAAAGAACACGTTAACAGACTCCATGTGTAAGTCATCTTCACTGCCAGAGAGAATGTGCACAGGGCTGCTCATGCCATATCTACTCAGGTAAAGGTCCACAGGGGACTCTGCATGGTCAGGACTGCTGGACTGGAGCTCTGGTTCAGGCACTCTTCTCTCTGTATCCCTCCGTGCTCTGTAGCTCGCAATCTCATCCATGTCACTCATTCCTGAGTCTTCCATGCCTGCCAACACTGGGGGCAGCATGTTACACTCCTCACATTCCAGGAAGAATGAGTGCCAATCTTGTTCCGAGATGTGCACGCTGTACTCAAAATCATCCATTGAGAAGCACCAGTGAGAGCCACACAACTGCAACAAAATACAGTGAGAAAAACACAGATCAGCAAATGCGAATATATAATTTAGTGCACAACAAACTTAAAGATACACAAATAGAGATTATTGATTACGGTTGCCAAATTCTGATCCTGGAGACCCATCAGGGCTTATCTCCAACCCTAATCTACCACAACCGGTCCAGTTAATGAAGACCTTCAAGGGCATTTGAATATTAGAGCCAAGTGGGTTGGATCTGAACTCTCCAGGGCGGTAGATCTCCACGATTAGGCACCCCTGGTATAGATGGAACAACAATGTTAATATATAAGTATGGTTGCTGCTATATTAAAACTTTGCAATGTGAGAACACACAGTTGTATGCTAATGTAGCAGATGTAAAATGTTATTTTGTTTTATTTTATATAAATCTGCTTTAGGAAAAATGTTTTATAATTTACAACGTGTAATATATAATATATTATCTCTTGTGTTTAAAAATGTGGTTTAAAACAGTTACAATGTGTTAAAAATAGTTCAGATCTAATGGGGATGGTTTTGTTAAAAAGGGCACTGTCTCTTTAAGAGATGTACGTGACTCACAGGTTCACGTTCTAGCCCTCAGTCTGCTCTGAGAATTGGAGGGAGATGTACGTAGAGTAAAGCTGAGTAGTAGAAACCAGAATTAAACACGAAATTTTGTGATAAATGTTCATAAAAAGCCCCCGGTTTTGGTGTTAAAACTATGCTGTATATTTTAACCTGCCTTTTATTTTGTCCTGTTGTTGTAAAAGCGTGTTTTTCTGTTTAGTGAGGAGGTGGTGTTTCTAGCTAACTCGCTAGCTGTAGCAGTAGATTCCGCACTGTGTAAAAACTAAAATACTGAGAATGTGTTTTCTTGTATGGTCTCAGGATTTTCGGGTGGCCTCCTCACAAGCAATGACGAACCATTTTGTCTTTTACAGAACAGGTATGCCGTTTTATTTACTTTTACCGCCCTTTGTACAGCAGGGGGTAGTGTTTAAACAGAAATAAAACTCCAAAATATCGCCTCTTCATGTGTGCTATGTTCATAGAAAATGGAGGATGTCTTTTGTAAAGCAGTATTGCATTGTAAAACGTCTTCTATGTATTTCTGTTTATTTTTGTATTTAAATAAATCTCTTAAGACTTTCACAGAATCTTGTAAAACTGTCTGCTCAGTCTGCACTGAGTGTTGGAGGGAGAGGAGTTTCGGGTGGCCTCCTCACAAGCAATGACGAACCATTTTGTCTTTTACAAAACAGAAATGAATGAAGAAGGCGACAGACTGGCTCCTGAGCTGTTTATCCACACATGCACAACGCAGAGCGGAAAGAGGCCGGTTACACTAAGGTTCGGGCACCCCTAGTCAAATTACACGTTTTGTTAATATTTTTTTTTTTATGTGAGACAAGAAAACACATTTGTACACACTTATGGTGCAACTTTAACGTAGGTTTAAAATGAATTGGTGAAATGCTTCGTTGTAGCACAGCTGACTCAGAGCCAGGGGTTCTCATGTCTGCAACACAAACATTGCCATTTTATTTACCAATCAAAATGACCACGAAACTCACATGCGACTTCTGAGTATTTATATATAATGAGATTTCTGAATTTTTTGTTTTGGAAAAATCACTGGAATGCATGCATTAGGTGGGAACAAAAAGGTAAATGTAAAGTTTACATTTCAGAAAAAAAGTCTGTAGACTATGCAGAATCACAGAGTAGTACATTTGCAGAACAAAAAGCGAAAATAAAAAGCTGAAATATAATGTGGCTGTCTATAAAGTCTGTATTCAATAATAATGTAACTAGCTTATTGCACTTGTTCATTTTTGTGTACATGCATAGAAACTGAACTCACATACTGCAACTACCACATTACATAATGTAAGGTTCTGAGTAGAATGCGTACACAGCATGAGATCATTTACATTCAGTCAATTAAATCCTTAATTATCCTTTAATAGCTATGCAAATTCGTATTTGTGTGGAAAATATATAAAAAAAATGTATTTTTAAATGAACTCTATTAATCCTTTTTTCTGTACAGCAGATCAGGTCATGGGACATTATTTTGTTTTAGCCTTTTTCATTAAGCCAATACCTAGTGGTGCATCGATGTGATATTCCGCATCAATATCAGTCAGACTGGATGAAAACAGATTGGATCAGATTGTGGAAGAAAACAAAAAAGTATTATCCATGCTTAACCAAACTTTTGCATGAAGTTTAAATGTCATTTTGAAAGTTTGATGGTGCTGACCAGTCAAAGACAGTCAGGTTCTAAATGTTCAGCAAGATTGCATTACTGAGTGATGTAGTGGGTTATGAATTTCTTCCTTTAGGATAGTAGAATCTTTGATTCACAGTTAAGATGCATTATTAACAGCTTAGTTAATACGGGATTGACATTGGTATCGGCACATACTCCAGGTTGCGTTATGAATATCGGTATTGGATATGAAAAAGTGGTATTGAACCATCCCCAACACAAGCAGGAAAGTTGCAGAATATTGTAAAGCTGTGTTAAATAGTAACAAAGAAATGAGCACAAAACAGCTTTAAAGTCAACATGACCTGTGATGTACAGTCATACAGATAGCAAAATAAAGAAAACAATTTCAATTAATGGAAATACGTATTTGTCAATGAAATACCTTGATTTTACATTGACTTTCAACTATGACATTCACTCACAACCCAAGTAAGTGGCCTGGTAAATGAACATGGTTATGTGTTATAATTGCTGCACTCTTACTGCTAATCTTCTGCCCCAGATTGAAATCACTGAAGTACATCTGATGTTGGGGGGGTGCTCCTACCTGTTCTGCAGTGTGCTGTGTTGTTGTGGCCTTGCTGCCAGAGCAGGTCAGTCCTGTGTGGTCACTGTGAGGAATAGTGTGTGCCCTTTGAAGGCCGTCCTAAAGCAGAAAAGCCATGCGCTACTCAGGCCCTATGATCGGTTATAAATAGAGCAGTGTTTCTGATCACGTAATACACGCAAAGCTCCTCTCCGTGACACTCCCCCAACAGCGGCCCCCAACAGAGGCATTCATTACAACACCCTAAATAGACTCTCACCCAGCAAGGTGTTAACAGAATAGATTAGTATTGGACATTGCAAATAAAAACCCTGAAACTATTGTCTTTAGTATTAAATGAACATAAAATGAACAGTCATGAGAGCTGTGAGAAAAAGAGTAGTGCCAGATATTTAGCAGTAAGTCATTTATTTTATGTCTTTTTGGGGTATTTTATGTAGTTTTATTGAAATGCTTTGACACATCTTTCCAAAGCTTCTGATATATTGGATGCAATGAAGGCAAGGCATTGTGTTACTTGGCAGTAGAAAGTTTCTAGCAGCTGGGAACGTACTGGTAAGAACAGTAAGACTCTCACACTGCAGGGTCAGCCAAGGTGTGTGTGTGTATGTTAGCTGCCACATGTCTGATGTGATGTCATGAATGGACAGAAATATTGAGCTCTTTTCCTTTCTGGCTCCCAGGCCAATCATGGAGAATAGCAGTTCATGTCTTTGGTGACCAGAGACATGCACAGAATACATTCACATGACAGTCATCTGACCAAGTCTAGTCTGATTCTCTACTCGAGGACATAGATTCAAATCAGTGTGAATGCACTTGAATAAACTTGATATTACATGTACACCCTCACTTCCAAAAAAGTTGGGACGCTGTGCAAGACGAGAAAAACAAAATGCTATGCATCCATTCATTCATTCATCTTCTAAACCACTTATCCTTCTGGGTCACGGGGGGTGCTGGATTCTATCCCAGCGCTAATTGGGCGGATGGCAGGATACGTGCAATGCAGTTATGTGCAAATCATTTAAACCCTATGTTTCATTGAAAACATCTCAGAATGTCTCAGAGAAGTTGGGATGGGGTAACAGAAGACATGTGAAGTTGTGTAATGCTAAAAAAACACCTGGTGGAACATCTCCTACTGGCAAAAGGTCAGTAACGCGACACGGGCATAAAAGGGCATTCCAGAGAGCCGGAGTCTTTCAGAAGTAAGGATGGGGAGGAGTTCGTTCTCAACATAAAATAACTTGGGAATTTCATCTTCTATGTTACATAATATCATGTAAAGATTCAGAGAATCTAAAAAAAATCTCTGTATGCAAGGGACAAGGCCAAATACCAGTTTTGGATAGCCATGATTTTTGGACCCCTCAGGTGGCACTCCATTAAAGCCAGGCTCAATGTTGTAGGGGACATCACTGCATGGACTCAAGAAAACTTTCAAAACCCATCGTCGGTGAACACAGCTCATCGCTACATCTACAAATGAAAGTTGAAAGTCTACCATGCAAAGAAGAGAGCGTACATAAATGGATCCAGAAACACTCCTGCCTTCTTTGGGCCCCAGCTCATTTAAAATGGACTAAGAGAAACTGCAAAAATATTGGATAAAATCATAGATACTGCATCCTCAGGCTAAAGAAGAGTGGGAGCATCAAGCTTGTAATCAGTGCACAGTTCAAAAGCCTGCATCTGTGATGGTATTGGGGGGGGGCATTAGTGCACATGGCATGGGTGACTTGTACATCTATAAAGGCACCATTAATGCCCAACAATATATACGGGTTTCAGAGCAACATTTACTGCCATACACAAACGATGTCTTTTTCAGGAAAGCTCTTGCTTATTTCAGCAAGACAGAGAGTCCCAAACCACCATCTGAAAACATTTGGCGCGTTATGAAATTAAAAGTATGAAAAAGGAGACCCCGAACTGTCTAAGCAGCTGAAACCACAGCAAGCTACAGCAATCACCTCCTCAGTTCCCAAATAATTACAGTGTATTGTTAAAAGAAGAGGAGATGTGACACAGTGGTCAACATGATTCTGTCCCAACCTTTTTAAAACGTGTTGCTAGCAACAAATTCACTCACTCACTTACTTGTCTTTTAAACAGCTTCGTCCTTCTGGGTCATGGGGGGTGCTGGAGTCTATTCCAGCATTCACTGGGTGGAGGGCAGGAAGCAACAAATTCAAAATGGGCATTACTTTTTCAGCATTTCAAATGTCTTTGTACTATTCTCAATTACATATAGGCTTTAAGTGATTTGCATATCATTGCAATGTTCTATTTACATTATACACATCTTTTTTGGGAACAAGGGTTGTAAGGCTAATAATTTAAGGTAAAATTTTTATGCAGGCTCAGATCATTTATTTGACCCTTGGCACAAATGTTTGGTCAGCCCCTTCCGACCAGGGCATTTTTTTTTCGAACATCAGAGCAAGTTACATGAGGGCTACTCAGCACCATGATTGCAACCACAGCGTTTTGTCACATGTATTTTTTCAAACAACACAAAACAAGAATACGGCGTCGGGGCAATGCTACTTCTTGATCCTATCATGTTGGACTGATTTTACTCAACACAACCATGATACCACAAAGTGGTATTACAGACAAGTCAGGCCGGGGCTAGCTGGATAGCATGCATGTTAACTTCATTAGATATGTCTGCAACACAATACAGAAATGTCTTTGACACCCTGTAAAAACTATTGTTTCTTCACTGTCTCTTGATAATTGTAGTTATTTTTTAAATGTTTTATACAAAAAGTCTTACTAACTATACTTTTAACAAGAACCCAGCTAGCATGAACCATTCCAGAGTTTTGTCTAACGTTACCTACAAGTTCTAAAGTTTTAAAGTTTTGAAGTTTTAAAGAAAGTGTTTTAATCTAATGTTCAAAGAACATTTTAAAGATGTTTATAATTGTAAATAATGCTCCTATAAGCTTAAATGTTAACTAAGGCAGAACGTTTTAATTGCAACGTTTGAGCATGTTTTGAGGATGTTGTCAGGGCCACAGATTATGGTACATGATAACAAAAGAAGAACATTCTCAGCGCAACATTCTGAAAAAGTTTTATGGATGTTACTGAGACCTGAGATGATAGAATGTTTTTAGAGAACGTTCTTCTACCTTTAGAAGGAACATTCTGGGAACCAAAAATATTCCTGCTGAAACATTAATGGCACATTGCATTGCATATTCTCAAAACGTTTTTAGAATAAATCATTTCTAGCTGCGAATACATTTTAACAACAGCCAATGCCGTGGTTCTCTATAAAGCATGTGTCCGCCCTTCACAAGCACAACATTTACCCCAATAAAGATGACAAATCAAAATCAGACAGAAAAAAAGAAGCAAACTTAAAAACCCAAACCATCAAGTATCCTCAGCTTAATCATACTGGGGCGTGGGCTGATATTTTATATTACTATGTTTCCTCTAAGTCTCACTTTTACAAAGCTCCTGGCAGATCTTTTGAATATCTAGTGCATTCAGTGAAACATCCATAGCTCATTATTATTATTTTTTTTGTATTTGCTAAAACAAAAACATGTATCTACACTAAGGTAACTTTACATGAGAAGGCAAAAGAGAAGAGAAGGCAAGAGATTTTGAAGCACGTCTATTTGACAGTTTCATTGTGAAAGGTAAAGGGTAGCAGCCATGTTCAATCGATACAGAAAAGTGCAGAAAAACTAACAAACAAACAAATAAAGAAAGCAATGAAGATTTTTTCCCACAATATCATAAATTGGAAATAGCAGTAATCATTGCTTAAAATGTCCACTGATTTCTTGTTTCCTTATTCCTCATTGATAACTGCTGTTATGCTGTAAAAAAATTATAATTGATATTTGTAACCTGAGGTCACTTTATGAGGTCAAATTATTGTACCAAACTTACCTTCAAATAAATTATCAACTGACCAAACCAGGCAGTATTTATCACTGGAGCTAATGTAGTCTTATCAGTTAATTCATATTATTTAATATTGTGCATGTGTCACAAATAAAGTGTTTGTCAAAAAAATGTTTGTGTATTTCCTAACAAAGATCCAGCCATTAGATAACTAACAGGTAAAATCTGCTGCACATAGCGTGCCGGCTCCAGCTGAGCCTCAGGTTGAGTGGCTGATGGCTATGAGGCTGCGTTTACAGTAATCAAGATTATACCTGAATACAATGGGATTAACAAACTAGCCCACCTGACAAAGTGTTACAGAGTCGTTATGATATTGAGATAATGCTTATTATCCTGTTATCTACTCGAATTCAGGCTGACACATACTAATTATGGTTCCTGTTCCCACTCTAATCATCGTCTGCAGACACCCACCAAAACCGCAGTGGAATAGGAGATTTTCCAACCGGAGTGATGTTTACTGTTTTACGGAAGGGGCGAGTTGAGTGATATTGTATGGAAAACCTCAAGGATTTGAACCATTCTCACATCACTGTATTATTGTACCATTTTGTAGAACCAGGGCGGCTCTTTGTTAAGCTAGATTGCAGTGTACCGGGCTTGTCGTGTTGCCCATCTTAGTGGCATTAGAATTCCATTCTTTGAGGTGAGAATGTGGCCAACACTAAACACTTCACATTCTTTCATTTAATTATTCATGACCTTTACAGAGCTGACGCTGCTTAGTGGAGCTAACTGTGGGAAAACAGTGCACCTAATGAAGCAGCCTCAGACTGGCAGTGTGCCCTGTGAGCTCTGTGCAGTGAAGTCTATTGAGAGAGAGAGAGAGAGAGAGAGAGAGAGAGAGAGAGAGGGAGGCTGTTGACTGTGTTTGCACCTGGGGCTCTGGGCTGCCAGACTGTGGGTGGGATTCTGTTTACATCAACAGGATTAGGCCCAATGAGTACACTTCTCGGATTAAGATCTGTTTAGGTTACTTAATAATGGCAATAACGGCTAATACGACAGCATTTCACTCTAATTGAAGCGATGTCGGCTCTGTCAGTTCAACACTGGCTCGCCAAATCCTTCTAAACAAGCGCTACATGCCACAGGTCAGACAAAGTACGTTTGCACCTATGGCACAGGGACTATCTGAGCTATGCAGAATCCTCTTCAGAGCACTAGTTGGTTTCAGAGGTGGTGATAAATGTCAAATTGTTAAACCTGCTGTAATGTGAGAGTGCAGATTTAGTCTGCATTTCGTCTCACCCGAGTGCCAGAGGCATCCCACTGCAACCAAAACAGACAATCATGGGATTTCACATTACTTACCTGCATGTGGTATCAGCTGACATCTTGCATTGTCCATTTAATTGGCTGAACACAATGACATAATGGCACCTTGTTTGTGTGTAATAGAAGAATTCCACAGATTTGTAGTAATTTCTGCATAATTTAATGGCTACAATGTAAATAAGTGACTCAGAGTGGTTTGGCCTTAAATGCTCTATTCTAGAGGAAGTCAATATTGTTCCCAGTGCAGGTGATAGGAACCAAACATCTGAAAAGGTACATATATGCAAATAGATTATTCTTCCATTGTAACTCTACTATGCAGCATTTCAGCTTGAGAACACTAGAGAACTCAAGCAAGTCTCGTAGTTGCGTCAAAAATGATCAATTTCTTTGTTCTGCTACTTGTTATGTATATTTATTGTTATTTATATTTTTTAAACTAGTGGGCAAAAAATGTCAGTTTGCCCACTAGCTGGAACTTATTCACTTACAGATTGCTAAAACTCACAGTCCTGCTAGGATGATGACTTAGTCCGGTGCACAACTTGTGAACATGTTACTCACATTTTGTGTCTATTAATGTTTTTTTTGTTTAATATATTTTTTGTTTGAACTTTTAATTGATAAATGTTATAATTCATGCCAGCATGAATGCAGACTGTGAGTTTGAAGCCCAGCAGTGCGTAAGATGTCCGCGTCTGGAAGCTCAAGAGAAGAAAATGGAGTGGTGTGGTGGAGTCCCAGCTAGTAAAGCAATGGAGTAGAAACGTAAATTCTCTTTAGTTTGCGGAACTTGAAACTGAGTTGGGAGAACTTTTGACTTAACTAAGTTTAAGCTGGGTAAACTCTGATGTCCTTAAGTTAACCCAGAAAGGGCTGTGTAATCAGTAATGTTGTCATTTCAAGCTGATTTCTCATTTCTAATGTACTTTACTCACATTTCAGTGTTTTAACTATGCCGAAAGTTTGAAACATCATTTTACAACCCTGTTTAATCTGTTTAAATTGGGATTTATACAGAACTTCGGCAAAAATAAAAACAAAAACATTGTTTAGCGACCTATTTCAGTTTTTTAAGTTGGTTTAGACCAGATACAGATTAATATTAGCACAAAGCATAATAACTGATAGAGCTGACTTAAAATGACTTGACACCTTTTGCTAACACCTTATACTGACCCCGAGTATCAATCCAATATTTTATTCTTGAAAAGGGTGAATTGCATTACATTTATAATCAAAGCATTAAACTCTAAATATTTATTTCAGTCTTTAATAAGTGTTTACACCAATATAGTAGTAATAATCATCATCATCATCATCATCATCACACTTTTAAAAGAAATCCAGTAAATGAAAAATCCACTAGTGGCAGATGCTGCAGTTACTCAGTTGACCACCAGGTGGCAAACACAGTCCATTTCTGAAGTCAGTCCTGATTCTGAAGGTATTTCTGATTCTCAGAAAGTTTGTGCAGCATGATTTTCCCCTCAGTTTAAAAAAATGCATGGTGTTTCTGTATATTCTGTCCATTTCTGTATATTCAGCTAACAAAATTGAAACGATAAAAAGAAAACCTTTCATCTGAAATCCAAACATTGAGGCAGAGGAAAGCAGTCAAGTTGGTTTCACTTTTACCTTTGAAGGTAATGCAAGAAGCGGCTGAAGCCTTTTCCTACTGAACAGTACAGTGTGCGCACTCATGGACACCATTCAGTGTTAAACTGGGATGTCAGGTTAGTGAACAGCTCTGACTCAGGCTTGGCGGAGAGCCTATATTCCTCAGCGGACAGCGGCTCACTCAACACAGGGAAAGGGACTCTCCCCTCCTCCAGGTCTGTAGGGGATGCTTAGGGAAGGGCTTCAGACCACAGCCTTCCTGCTGTCCTCCGTGACTCATTCTCTGACCAAAGGTCATATATGGACGGGAATAGGATGAGGACGGCTGTTATTTTTAGCCAAATTTCCCTCTTGGTTGATCCTCTTAAGAATAAGGGAATACAGAAACTGGAAGAACATGTTACTCTTTTTCTCTCTCTCTCTAAAGCTTGTACTTTTCCTCTCTCATGGTATATCTTACATGGCCAGCAGTTTGAAATAGTCAAACTGCTATACAAGAAGACTCAAATTTCATAACAGCTAAAACAGAACTGAATATGGCATGTCTTTATGTCCTAAGGCAAGTCAGTCAATGAATACAAATAACGCTTACGTGAAAAACAAGACCCAGAGGTGAGCAAACTCTGCGAGTACATCACGCCAAGAATAACACATTTGGCCTTGGGAACGGAGACTCTTAAATAGCTGAACTGCTAAGATAGAGATCTAAATGCTAGCGCTTCATGAGTCTGGGCTTGGCACAAGACAGGAAATGGTGAATAAGATCCTTCCAGACTCGCGCTCCAGAGGGAAAAAAACACATCCAGAACATCCTCCCATCCCTCCCTCAAACCCCGTCTGTTTGCACAAAGTTAAAACTAACTGAAAGACAACCTGCAAACAGGTCTAACCAGACCATGCCTTCTCCACTGCTGGAAGTGCTGGTTAATGACTGATCTGGTGACAAAGACCTGACAGACTCTCTGCCACACACAGAGCGATGCCGCAGGTCGCTCTGGGTTATCAGTGGCAGTAAAACAATAAGAAGTGGAAGGGGCTGGCTCAGGAACAGGCCTACTCTGGCACTGACACGCTCCATGCCGACAGACCCAAACAAACCTGAGGTGGAAACAGCAATGGCATCGCTCTGCTCGTCACTCTGCACCCCTGATAACAAGGGCAGCCCCGTCACCACTCATTCATTTAAGCACGGCATGAATAGACAGAGACGTGACCTTTGCCCTCTCAGCTCCTTAGCCATTACTCCTCACTGCCCAATCAGCTGTGGACAGCTCCAGCAATGTAGCAGAAACAGAACCCTCAATAAAGGAGGAACACAAATGAGTGTTTGCTTGGTGCATAATAGAAGCAATTGTAAAGGCAAAACCCGTAATCACTAGTCTTGATGGACACTACCCATCTAAACTAAGAGAGAAATATCAACCCTTTTTACAGCATTTGAAAGTGACAGGCACCCTTTAAGATCTATGAGCAGTTTGTGATGAATGGCCCAAAAAGAAATGAACACCATCTTGATACAACAATTTTGCATGACAGGCAAAAATGCATTTAGTTCTGATATCTATGAAGTGTGACATATATATATATAAATATATATCTCTAGATTCACTTTTGAGGATAGAAATTATATTTATTGCTCAATAAAGTGTACAATTTGAAGCATTCTTAGGTCTTTTTAGGGTATTTGGCATGGGCCCCGTCCTGGGCCTAGGTCAGGAAGTGTTTGGACTCTTGCAGATCCTGTTGGATATGGATGGCAGGGGTGGAGCCTACTCCCTGGACAACAGGACTGGGACCAAACTGGTGGTGTGGGGGAAGAAGGAGGAGAACGTCGAAACGTTGACACCTGAAAGTAGTACATCAGGAACATAAGTTGAAACCTTTTAACGTCAGGTGGCAGACTGCGATTGGTCAGAGGCCGGTCACAAGGCTTGTTCCCTAACCTCCAGCCCACAACTGCCCCGTGGCATTTGCGTTGATGCCACTTTTGCCTGAATTGTTCACAGTTGGTAAGGGACACAAAGTTTATGTTTTCACTTGTAGTTGAGATGTGCTTACATAAAAAAATCTTTATTATTAAACTTTAAAATTATTTAGCAAAAAACACAAGAAAGCAGTGCTGTGTTCTCCCCTATATGGCAAAATGAGTTGAAATGGTTCCATGTGGTTGCATGTAAAGCATTTTTGAGCTATTTGTTCCAGATGTTCTGATTTTTTAAAGATATTTTGATCTACTTATCTTCTTTCTTCTTTCATGGATTTGCAGTCTTTTGGTATCCATGATAACCATGATGCCATGTCCAGTTAGAATGTACACAGTAGTTGTGCAAAGCTGTTTGATGTCTCTACCGAATCAAATAGTCTTTGTTACTGTGCCTTCATTTATATGCATGAAACAGAAGTCCAAACACCAGTACAGACACAACTGTCGTCCACAAAATACTTAACTCTGAGGCAGTTTGCACGTTCAGAAACACAATCTAATGGGCGAATTCTCCATAGCTGTTCCTTTTCCAGTCAACACAGTGAACATATCCCACACTGGTTCTCTGTATGTCTTTTTACAATGACCAAAAGTGTTACTTTACTCCATTGTAATGAATCACAACTATAAGAGTAGACATAGTAGTCTTCTTAGCTTCATAAGTCTCAATTCCAAGTGGTTACGGTTGGCCACAATTCAACAAGGCATCACTAAATCATTAAAACTGCTTAAAAAAACTAAGATGGATACATAAACAATGATACTGAAAACAGTCATCACTTATGTCAAAATAAGTCATGAATTGGCACACGTACATGCAGGTTAATGTCTTGGATCTGGAGTTTTCATTACAGGTATTTCCAACTTATTTTAGTAGGGATTGAAAATATAATACAGAGGTATCACCCTGTGTGAGAGACAGATTTACAAGAATCAAGTTTATTACAGTGTACAAGACGAAGGCCATAACACAGCCTTAGAGCACTTTACGTATCCTATTCACGTCATGCATGCTCTCACGTCACACAAAGATATCCAGCAAAAGCAAACAAACAGAGATAAAGCACTGTATCACAGCGTAAGCCCAGCTGGACACGTGCCTCGCTGACCTACCATAACCTTCAGCCCATTGCTACTGACTCGAATTATTATTGCTATATTGCTCTATCTATTGACCTGCACTCTTCACAGTATAACATATAACCTAAAACATACACACAACATTAAAACCACCTCCTTGTTTCAACAACCAGTGTCCATTTTATCAGCTCCGATTCCATATAGGTGAGCTCTGTAGCTGTACAATTACAGACTGCAGTGCATCCACACAGTCTGTTAGCCTGATTTCACCCTGTTCTTTGACGGTCAGGACCACCACAGAGCAGGTATTATGTGGGTGGTGGATCATTCTCAGCACTGCAGTGACACTGACATGATGGTGGTGTGTTTGTGTGTGTTGAGTTTGTGCTGGTCATCCTCTAGTCCTTCATCAGTGGTCACAGGACGCTGCCCACAAGACACTGCTGACTGGATACTGAGTTGTTTAAAAACTCCAGCAGCACTGCTGTGTCTAATCTACTCACACCAGCACAACACACACTAACCCACCACCACCACATTCAGATTTGACTCCCCTTCCTACGAGTAATTATACCGGCCCCAACTGAACATCTCTGGGCACAGCTTCAAAGCTACCGCTAAGCTAACTCAGTAAGAAAAACCATACATAACAAAACATAAACAAATAAATATATTATTTACTAGAATACCTTTATTTTAATAGGTATTTTGCGAGATTTGGGTTGAACTCATATTTATACAGTATTTCTGGTCTTGCCACCATTGCAGTCGCAGTTGCATCGCTGAATCAGCTGCATCAGAATTTGCCAGACATGAAAAGCTCCTTCCTTTTCCATTTCTCATTGCATTGTGGGACAAAATATGTCCATCGTTGCCATATTCAAAAACTGACTGGTTCTAACTATACTCTTTTTTGAGTATACTGTATTTTGACATTTGTAACTGTACTATATACTATATACTCAAAAACTAGTTAGGATTATTTTTAAGTGCGCAACTGGGGCGCACCCATAGATGCAAACCAAGATCCCCAGTTTCTGCTTTCTGAACTTTTCGTCCCTACCAGCATTCAACAGTGTGGTGGTAAACAATGGAAGAGAAGTACTTAACTGCTTAATTTCCCAGTTTATATGATGCATCTTTGCACATATGCACTTGAGGAAAAATGAAGTGTGGAAGAAAGTAGCAGATATTGTTGGTGTCTGGTGTGCTTGATAACTAGCTAGGTTAGCCAGCATGCTAACCAGCCAAAAAAATTAGTCACGAATGCAAGCACTTAGATTCCCATGCAAACTTCTTTGTCAACAATAAAATATGGTTTCAAAAGTAGCTATCTTTCCTGGAACTTGTGCATGCCCACATACAACAACACAAGCAGCCTCAAACACCCACAAGAGACAAACATGGGGCAACCTAAGTGACTTGTTGCATACTAGTGTGAACACAGCGTCAGGCAACTGCTGTTAATTGCAGCGCCATTTAATGTGGAGCGGGGCAGTTTTAACAAGAAGCTGGGCTTGTAGTTTGAGGTGCCAGATTGTAACCGCTGCATCTTTTAAAGTGGAACGTTGACGTCAAACCTTTTCCTAAAACAGGGATCAATGACAACTGTCTGTAGCAAGACAAGAGAAATATAAAAAAGAATAATAATTATGCTCGGTGCTTCTTTGTCCATTTAGCACTAGCCAATGCCTACATCTGAGGTAATAAATGAATGGAAATGTGAATGGAAATCAAAATGTATTGTTTTTTTCTGGGTGAACGACGTCTTATGATGAAATTCAGATTACTACTGGCCCAAAAGAAATACATATGGTTGTGTACCAATGAAGTAGTTGTAAAACAGTTGGATATTTGATCTAATCAAACTGAAGACATAGCACCAATGAACTATTCATAGCAGGCCTACTGCTGTACACAGTTGCAAAACAAACAGCTTCACGATTGGGTTCACTTAAAAGAAAAGTACGTAGGTGGTTAAGGATTATCCCAGAGCTGATTCTTTGTCTGGAGGGGTGTGTAGAATGAACAGCATTCTATAAAATTACTGCACTATGGCAGATTCCTAACTATGTTTCCCTGCAGATGACTCCAGGCTTTTGCTTCAATTCCAATGTTCCAGCACTTTGCTCTCATGATGAATGCTTCAGCAAATTTTAAAGAACCTGGCTCTTTAGATGATAGCTGGTCTGATGCTTAATTCTCACGTTAAGTCCTAAACTGCTTTGGTTTCAAACACACTAGGCTCTTTAATAGACTGCTGACACTCTTTACTCATGACAGCCTCTTGATGGTTAAACCTCACCCTTAGACTTGGCTGGGCGTGTTGCGGGGCCATGCTGCTGCGTTCACATACCGCTGGCCTGTCTCCCCGTGGGGCGCTGAGTGCAGGCAGGCGGCGGAACACAGACATTACTGCTGGAGGGAGTGTTTGAGCGTCTTTGAGCTCGCCGCTGAGGGAGTGTGGTGGGAATGACATAAGGGCTGCAGAGGCAAGCAGGATCAGACACTAAATCACCCAGCATCCACTCCTTCACCACAAACACACCCTGCGCGGCCTGACAAGAACGTGTCTGGATGCACTTACGATGGTTTCCTCTCTTATTCATTTAGTAGACAATCTTATCCAAAGAGAAAAACAATACACCAGAAAAAGTCACGTGTTACAGTGATTTTACCACAGTTATGGGGTTTTCTTACGTGCAGAGTAGTTTCATGGGACCAGAAATGATCTCATAATGAGAACACCATGAGAAATTCTGGACTAAATGTGGGTGGGAACATAGACTTATTAGAGTAAGGAATTTTGTTGCACTCGCCAACATTGTCCAGTGAATAACAAGCCTGTTGTTAGTCCACTGATGTAGTGTAGGTTAGCATGGCTGAAAACCCATAGAGAACATATGCAACAAACAAATGCATATGGTAAAAATGATCATCACCCAGCTAGAAATTGTTGGTTCTAAAAATGCTCTAAGAATATTACCATGCTATGTTCCATTAATGTTAGTTTTTAGCGAGAAGTTTTCTTTTGGTTCCCACAATGTTCTTTCAGAAAGTAGGAGAACATTCTGTAAAAACATTCTTAGTAACATCCATAAGCAGGTCTCGGTAACATCCCTAAAACATTTTCTGAATGCTGTGCTGAGAATGTTCTTTTGTTATCATGTAACATATTCCATGGTCCTGACAGCATCCTAAAAAAACATCCTCTGAATGTTGCAGTTTAAAGCATTAATATGTTAACATTTAAGTTTAGAGAAACATTATTTACAATTATAAACATCTTTAAAATGTTCTTTGAACATTAGACTAAAACATTTTCATTAAAACTTTATTAGAACATGTAGGCAATGGCAGTCAAAGTTCTGAGAATGTTCCCTGCTAGCTAGGATACCTCTTCTAAGGGAAACAACTGTTCTGTTATCTAATTATAGCTTGCATGTTTTGTTAGCTAGGGTGTTTTCTTGTGATATTGATTACTCTGTATGTTAAAAGAGGAATTTGTGGCCGTAGCCTTGGTTGTGAGCCAGCGACAAATGCTGTTCCTAAACATGAACTCTTATTCTGCCAAAAAGACACAAAAGCCAAGTGGTGGAAAACAATATTTAATCTTCTACAATTTGAAAGATAACAATTAAGGAGTCTTTAGACCCAGTCCTAGCCCAGGTCTGGAAGCATTCAGACGCTCACAGAACCTGCTGGTTATGGACAGCAGGGGTGGAGCCTACTCCCTGGACAACAGGACCGGGACCAGGTGGTGGGTGGAGGAAGGAGGAGAACGTGAAAGCGGCAAAACATGAGCATAAGTTGAATCTTTTTGAAGACAAGTGGCGCATTCTGATTGGCCAGAGTAAAGAATGAATGAGTGACGTAGCATTGGAGTCTTCCCGGCAGAACTTGCGCTAAAGCCTTCATTTACGAGACCGTATCTGGCCCAGTAGTTCAAGTTATTGCTAATAACAATTGCAATACTCATTCCTTCCGCCAAGCTACGTAATATGTGAACAATGGGATATGATGATGATGATCCATTATAATTATTCCACAAACTGTGGAATAGTCTTTAATAACTTTCTGCATTAATGATAAATAAAAAGATTGATCGAAAACTGTTGTGTGCAGTCTTTATGCCAAGTATGTTCCGGCTTTAGTCATGGGCCAGCCAGTCAGGTTTTGGAACCAAATCTGTTTTATTAAAATGTGCAAACAGTGGAAGCCGAACTGATACAAAGCACCCAGAGAATATGTGACCTAATAGACTAGAAGGCCCATTATAGTTTGATCTAGTAAATACAGTATAAAGAAATGCAGGCCTTGAGGATTTCATATTCCAGTTTTATGAAATAACTAAAAATGAATACGAACGTAGAAAGCATAGAATGCAGTCGGAATGCAGATATTGGCCTGCTGCTCTGTAATAGGCACTCTTAGGGAGTAGGCTTGGTGCTGCACTGTGCCAGAGCGGTACTTTCCCTGGACTTCCCCCTGCACCATGGCCAGACTTTAGGACGAGGCTTGTGTCAGTTCCAGGTCACAAGCTCTAAAGGATGCCCATTACTGAGAGTCTGTGTTTGTTCACTTGCCTCCTCTGAATCATATGACATTCTTTCATTCGTACAAAACACTTACACAGAAGAAAGATGTATAATCTTGCTTAGAGTAAACCAGTGGTTCCCAAGCTTTCAGATTTTAGTGCACAGCTACTTCAACAAAGAAACTGTCTGTTAACTCTTAGAACTTGTAGTTTTTGCCAGGAGCAAATTAAAGCATGGTGTGATATGATACGGGTTATCTTTCACTTATAACGTAGTAAAATGAGAAGACATTTTAGTGGAATTTCTGTTTAATATTTTAGTTTTAATACTGCCTTTGTGTTTGGGGAGATATTTTATTACAATCCCATTTCCAAAAGAAATTTTGGGTTGGGATGCTGTGCAAAATGTAAATGAAAACAGAATCCAATGATGTGCAAATCATTTATAACCATATATTTAATTAAACATACTACAAAGACAGCAGGCAGGCAAGTCACTTTAGCAGTCTTTTTAAGGAGCCATGCTGTTGTAAAATGTGCAAAATGTGGTTTGGTATTGTCTTGCTTCCCTGAAAAAGACGTCATCTAGATGGCAGCATATGTTGCTCCAAAACCTGTATATATCGTTCACATATGTGCAAGTCACCCTTTTTATATACACTAATGATCCTAGATACTATCATGAATGATGGATGTTGAACCATGTGCTGGTAAGTTGGGTGGTCCTTCTCCTCTTTAGGCCTTTTTCCAATAAAAATTCCATATTTTGTTTTTAATCTTAAATTAGCTCAGGCCCAGAGAAGGTTGTTTCTGTTTCCTGTTTATATATGTTTTTTCCTTTGCATGGTGGAGTTTGAACTTATAATTGTGAATACAGCGAAAAAATAGTGTTTTTTGGAAGTGTTCTGAAGCCCATGCAAGCCCATGATTTCTTAAACAGAATCGTGTCTGTTATTAATGCTATCTGAGCTTCATGCAATCAAATGGGTAACTGATTAATTAACCCTAGCACTAGCAAACATTACTGCTAGGAGGCCGATGTTATGTCTGTATTTATTAGCCCCTACATCAGTGGCTAGACTAGGTGTCAGGTTGTATGACACATGGGTATTGATGTATGCTGGGTATTGTAGTGAAAGAGCACTACATGGATGAAAATACACAAAGTACATATATATGCAAATTCTATTAAACTGATAAGGCTGAGGAATAAAGAATATTACATAGCATTGAGGCAGAAATGAGAACAGTGAGGTCGGGTCTTGGTAGTTTCAGAAAGGCTTTTCTCATGTCTATTCATGACATTAAATGTGGAAACAGCAACTTATAGCCTTCGCGGGACAATTTTTATGGCCAATCAAATCATTATTTTATCAGCCCTCCAATCACTGCTTAGCAGCCACTGCTATCTTTTGCTGTCTTGAAGCATTTAATGAGGAGACTACTTAATCAGCAGTGACTGGTTCTCAGCTGACCTCAGAATAGTACAGTACAAAACTTTACAGGTATGCGGCACAGATGCTATAGGCTAACACACAACATAGAGTTTATGAGCGTAAATAACAGATTACGATTATAAAATGAAAACCCACTGACTATTGGTGGGGGGTGCTGGAGTGTATCACAGCACTTATTGGTAGGCAGGAAACACTTTGGATAGGAATTCAGTCCATCACAGGGAAGACACACAGACATACACACCTAGGAGACAATTAAGCATCCCCAGTTCACCTGGCGCTTGCCTTTAGACTATGGAAGGAAATCCACATAGACATTGGGAGAACACCTCAGTTTAGGCTAGAGACTCTGTAGGTCGCTATATTATCGATGAGTTCAGAAAAGAATGGCAGTTCAAAGACATATTGTGTTACTTACTCATGACATGCTACAACCAACATAAGAACATTGTTAACTAGCATACTGATATCATACTAATTATAGCTAGCATGTTTTGTTAGCTAGGATGTTTTCTTGTGATATTGATTACTCTGTATGTTAAAAGAGGAATTTGTGGCCGTAGCCTTGGTTGTGAGCCAGCGACAAATGCTGTTCCTAAACATGAACTCTTATTTTGCCAGAAAGACACAAAAGCAACCTGATGGAAAACAATATTTAATCTTCTACAATTTGAAGGATAAGAATTCTCAAACAATTAAGGAGTCTTTGGCGTAGACCCAGTCCTAGCCCAGGTCTGGAAGCATTCAGACGCTCACAGAACCTGCCGGTTATGGACAGCAGGGGTGGAGCCTACTCCCTGGACAACAGGACCGGGGCCAAACTGGTGGTGGGGGGAGGAAGTTCAGGCTAGAGACTCCGTAGGTCGCTATATTATCGATGAGATCAGAAACGAATGGCAGTTCAAAGACATATTGTGTTACTTACTCATGACATGCTACAACCAACATAAGAACATCCATTGTTAACTAGCATACTGATAGCGCAGTGTCAGTGTAATTCAGAAATCAGCAAGTGGACACAGAGAGGTAAATTAAATAATGTAAATCTCAACTTATGTAATATATTATGGCATCACCCTAGAGTAGAGGGCACAGGAAACGTATTGCTCCAGACGAAAAAATCTTTCTTTGAACCACTGTCACGCTACCAAATGGCTGATTTCAGGCAGGTCATCCATAACCACACAACTGACCCTGACAGTAGCCACCAACTCTATACCACTACTCCACTAACCAGGCCCACATCCCAGTACAGAATAGCTCCACATTTATTTACATGTTATTTAGTCTCTCTAATCTCAGCTCAGTGCTTCCCACTCATCTATGACTTCACACTAGCCAGTAGCGGGACGCTACAGGATATGGGTTTCAGCATGCATTTTAGATGTAAATAAATAGGCAAATAAATAGTTAAACGATTCATTAAATACAATTAAAGAGGGTAACTGGAATTTACGAAACAAGACTGGAAGGATGGGAATGAATAAAGGAAAGGAAAATGTGAGTAACCGTAACCTCACTAAAACAACAAATAATGACATATATTATACAGTATATATTATAATAATGACAAATATTATATGCTAATTCAAGACTGGAATGCCTCTTCTATGGCGTTAGCGAAATCCTTTAATAAATTGCGTTGGAACAGGGAAAACACCCAATATGCAGTGTCTGGGTTCTCCAGGATCAGGATTAGGAAATACTGGTGTAAGTAATGACAGACAGAGAAGACAATTATTTACTTAAGAAGACTGATTGCCACTGTAGTTCTTATCTTCCCCAGTTTCCAGGCCTCAGAGACCACAGGCATTTCCTTCTCCAGAGAGTTGTGTTTGTGTCCCTTCAGTCCCCAAACAGCTAAAAAAAAATCACTGGCTAATCAGTCACTAGTGACATCACCCTCAACAGCTCAGTAAACGTTCTGTCCTGACAACCTGTGTAGCTGGGTCACACACACAGACTGTTATACATTAACACTGCTTTCTGCACGAACCCCCGATCGATTCTTTCCTTTTATTGCGTTTCTTGTCACTGTAAAAGAGGCCCTGGAGTGGTGCTGGTGCTAGGTCCCCTCGTTGAATGGCGCATTCTTGTTCCGATGCTTTCAAATTGCGCCGGGCTCAACGAGCGCGTCAAGCCGGCAGATAAATTGTGGAGGTGAAAGCAGCTAAATTAACACAACTAGTGAGTCAATGCTTTCTTTTTCGCGTCGAGAGCGTGGGAGAATTTGCATTGAGGCAGCACTATTCTAAAGACAATGCCGGCGGATTCCTGACAAGTGCTGCTGGCTGAGGCCTGCTGTAGAGGAGCGTGCTCTGCTGAAGGCTAATGGCCCTTATCTGCATGACGACAGCATTTGAGCTGAGGACTCCGACCAATAGTGACTGGATGGAGCTTATTTGCCTGAATGTTGCCTCAACAGAGGGTAATAAGTAGTTGCAACTGATGTATTAGCCTGTTTAATGAGGCATGACAAAAGGGGGGAAAGTTAGAGGTCAGTCATGCTTAAAGGTCTTTTCAGTCCCTTCACGGAGGCAAACATTAGACAGGCCGAGTACAGAGAGGCCGCCTTGGACGCTGACATATTTCCAAACGTGACCTGTAACTCTTCAAGGCTATCGTGCTGATGTGTGCCAGCCTTATGATGGCGAATGATAGCCAACTCAGCCTCCTAAGCTGTTAATCTGTGGTGTACATTGCCAACAAGAGACAAGAACCTTTTTTTTTCAGGCCTCCCTGCTGAAACTCCCAGCGCAACTCTCCCACGGTTCGATGTGGAGCAGCAGTGGCTTTGAAGTGATATTTACTCTCTCATTCATTGCATGGGAGCAAAGAAAGAAAAAAAAAGAAGCCAGAGAAAGAAAGAAACACCTGCCAGACAGCAAACAGCTCCCAAGCACCACAGCTCTTTAACTCGGATCCTTATGATGTCATTGCCACCCCATGAGGCATGGAAAGTTCTAAGCTCCTGGACGGCGATCTGCTGGGTGGTCAGAGCAGGCCAGTATGGGTGTAAACCCAGCCAAAGCAGGTCTGCTCTTCAGCTCACAATAGCACCGCCATGCCACGCCATCCTACGCGTTTCTTTCTTTCAGTAATGACAATGCTTTTTGACTTAATGACAATGTGCCGTTTGAAGTCACTGTAGCTCACAATGTAGAAGGTAGAGCAAACAATGGCACTAACATTACGAGCCATTACTGTCCTTTTGCTATACTATTTAAATGGCATTAAGGGATTAAATCATTGATTATGTAGCTAGTTACAGAGAGGAAAAACCTGAATAACTGATTTGAAAATCATAAGTGTAGAAGCTTTCAGATACATGTACTACATGGTAATGATACAATTAAGCAATTAGCATCCTGCCTTGCCCTGTAGCACGTAATAGAACAGTTGAACAGGCCAGGCTGACCTCAGTGACAAGCAGAAAAGCAACTTTAAAAGAGGTTTCATGGATGGCAGGAGCTTCAGTTAGCCAAACTTTCTTTGTTATGCTCTAAAGGCTTGGAAACTGTGGTCAAAAGCATACCTCCCATAATCTTAATGCTTATGTATTATGTGTGATATGTATATGAGAGTAGAGCAACTGTTCATCAGTTGACTGAGAATATCAATGCAGGACGTGTTCAGACTGTACCAGCAGAAACAGTTTGTCTGCATCTATGTAGAAAGTGATATTATGATGGGGTTGCAGTGCATAAACACCCCATTACAAAGACAAAGGCAGCAAAGTAGTTCTAAAACTATGGACACTTATCTACAGAGATGTGAAGAAAAATGATTCATCAGATCATTCAACAAGTGGGCGAGTGCATGTGTGACAAGAGAACAGCCTGAATACTTGACCCTTAGAAGAAAGGATCGCTGCAAATCAATACGAAGATAATCTGACTTTATCCTATAATGGACAATTTATATCCGGAAGAGAGTGATGGGGTCTCTTCCAGCATGACTGGGGGCCTGGACGCAGATTTAGTGTAAAGCTGTTTTGTGAAGACATTGACTTGATCTGACTTGACTTGACTTACTCAACATGATGACTATGCTCCCATCCATAGTGTATGAGGAGTCACTGACTTGTTTAATGGGTATAAAAATGATTGTATCTATGGTTTTCACAGTCACCAGATCTCAGCCCACTAGAACAGTTACAGGATTGACGAGTCTAAAACACTTTCCATAACTCCAGTGCAGCGCCAGAGACTTACAGAATAATCACAACACTTACTGAAGCTGTTTTGGTGGCTCTTGGTTGCCCTGCACCTTACTAAAACACCTTAAGGCTTTTTTTGGTGAGTTTTAGTTTTAATAAGCAATTACATGTATTTTCAACTGTAATTCTGTATCAATATCTAGGGGTGTATATATTCCTGATTTATTTTTATTTCAGTGGCAAGAAATGACAAAAAACATTAGGTACACCAGCACTCTCTACACCGACTTAAAAAATCAGCTCCACTTATCACTATTATTTGTGAGTGGATCAGACACAGCAGTGCTGCTCTAGTGCTGAAACACCTCAGTGTCACTGCTGTACTGTGAACAGTCCATCAACCAGCAACATCCAGCCAACAGTGGCCGGTGGCCACTGATGAAAGACCAGAGGGTGACTAACACAAACTGTGGAACAACATATGAGCGGGACGAGTGGACAGTGAGTGGACACAGTGTGTAAACTCCAGCTGCACTGCTGTGTCTGATCCACTCATACCAGTACAATGCACACTAACACGACACCAGCACGTCAGTGTCACTGCAGTGCTGAGAATAATCCACCACCCACATAATACCTGCTCAGTGGTGGTCCTATGGAGGTCCTGACCATTGAGGAACAGGGTAAAAGGTGGATAACAAAGCATGCAGAGAAACAGATTGAATACAGTCTGTAACTGTAGAACTACATACACCAATATGGTAAGTGGAGCTGACAAAATGGGCAATAAACATAGATACAAGGTAGACCTATCTAATAAAGTGCTCAGTGAGTGTTATCTTCTCTTCTACCTAGTAACACAAATATAGTATCAGTGTTTTAATGCACTTACTCTGCTTGCTTCCACTTGTTGTACTATGAGCAAATAAAAATAAATAATTAAACAAATGCATCTTACATGCACACATATATATATACATATACAGAACCTTGCCCTATTGTGTGGATTGGATAGCGATAGGGAGTCAGGGTTAAAGTAAAACACTTTACACCCCACTATGCTCAGTTCAGTTTTAATCAAACTACAGAGAGAACGGCATGCTGGGAAGTCGTCTCCCCCAACAAGTGCCTGGGATAACATGAGTCTGCATCAGCACAGTTTCATGGGAACAGAATCCAGCTCCTGCACTTTCCCCACCAAACTCCCACTGTGGGCAATATCAGAACAGAGTCAGGGCAGGTCAGGGTCCCCACTACATTATGAAGGCAGCAATGCCAGACTGCATTAAAATCGTTTAATACTTACTGTTGGGGTGTGGTTGCTGAGGTGAAGCAGTCGGAGGGGATGTATTTGGCATGGTGGGGGGGTTGAGTTCTCTGCGGACTCCATTTTATTAAAACACCCCCTCATGGGTGTGACTGCTGTTGCCTCTCAAACGGAGCACAGAGCCGGATATTCTTATTACTCATCATCATTCTCCACAGCTGCTCTCACAATAGGCCTCACTGTTCCAGGCCTCGCGCATGAACACAGCCGCGTGAGGTGACGTCTGCTGGAGACTGTGCTGCACGCAGCCTCTCAGCGTTAGCTTGCAGCCCAGAGGCTTCAGAATGGAGCTAAAACTGTGAGGGTTTATCAGCTTGGCTCAATCGATTTGAGAAACTTTACTGCTGTTGGGCAAGATCGTGTTTAGAATGAATGGATCGCTTATGAACAGCTCCCTTTTAAGGCTTAACAGATGAGGGGACACTTCCCATATCCGCTGTCACATTCTCCTTTGGCTAACCACAGACTAAGAGGTTCTTTTTTGTTAGCCTGTTAAAAAAAATTGTACCAAATATTAAACTGTATGTTCAAGGCTCAGCCAACAATCATATTTACACCATTTTATCCTTTCCTCAAATACAGTTGGTCAGTCGAGTAGATCAGGCATGTTTTGAGGCATGTCTGAAGTTTGCTTCCTTACCTTTACACTGGAGTTTTATGCTAAGCTAACAAGAAATTAAACCTTATAGCCAGGGCCAGAGCAGGGCTCATTTTCAGGCCTAGAGTTAATGACGTAGACCAGCCCATCCTATTTTTCTCTGCTACACACACATGCTTCTTAAATAAAAGAATAAGAGAAAAGCTGGCAGTACATTTAGACACTCTCTTTCTGAAAATTTCCAACAACTTTTTACTGGCTAACAGCTAACTGGCCAGAAAAAGGCTAGTGCTCACATTAGGCTAGCTAGTAACTGTTTCTACACTATGTGCAAATTTGAACCATGGCAATTCAAACTAAGCCTTCAGTTCTAGTCAGTACAGTCAGAAATGTCTCTATGATAAGGACTAAACCCTGCCTCAGGGGTGTTGGGTCAATATTGGTTTTGAGAGCATGTGGAAAAACCTCTATGATAAGGCTGGTCTGGGCCGCCCAGAAAACGCTGAGCAAAACACCACCAGGTTTGGACCACCAGGTTTGCCATTAGTGGGCCAACAGTAGTTCACCATCCTCTTGCTTTCAGGGATCAATCATATTAACAGCTTGACTCAACTCTATGCTTCCTTTTTGGTTTTCCATTAGACAAACCTGGTACCTGTTACTATTCTTGGTATCACCTTTGTCAAGGTTCCAAGCAAGCTGAGCCAGTACTCCCCAGATAGCGAGTATAAATCGATCCACTGACTTGATAATGTCGGCACCCCCCTGACTATTCACCACTGCTTGTCCACTCTAGGGCCAGATTACTGTCCTACATACAAGATCTAACTAGAGTAATCTTCTCAAACAGATATTAAATGTGTACATCCTTAAAATTTAGAATTTAAACCAAGACAAATATTACAAACAAAATGATTTAGTTGAAAGAATTGTGCTGACACAAAAAATGTTTTACTGAACTTGTTCAGAAAGGCTAACCAAAGTAAGAAATGAAGTAAGAATAAATAAACTGGACTCCTAGTGGAAAACGAGTGATGAAAAGTGGCATACTGATTCATACTCTGCTTAACCACCGTCCAGAAAACGCTGAGCAAAAAGACCAGTGGGCCACCAGCTTTGCCGTTAGCGGGCCTGCAGTGGTCCACCAAAGGTGATATAAAAACACATTAGACTACTGATTGGTCAGAGAACATTGTCACTATCACCCTAAACACAAATGCTAATGCTAGCTACCAGGTTAGCAGAGCAACCAGAATCATCTCCTCGTCTGATCTCTGGTGTAGTATTTCTCCTGTAGTTTCAGGAGAAATACTACTTCTGTCTTGCTGCCTGTTCTGCCTGTTTTGTCTCCTTCATGTCACTGCAGTTTCATGTGGCATCACTCTGATGACCAACTACATTGCGGTGGTACTATATCTGCAATGGAAAACGAAATAGCTGGTTCCAAAGGCAAGTAGAGTTGAGTTAAGCCATAGCGTGTGGTGGAAAAGTACCATAGGACTTCCAGAAGGCCTTGAGTCTTCTAACCCAGCTCTTTAAGTCTTAACCAAAATGAGAACTTATCTACCTAGAGACCACACAGAAAAACAGTTCATTCTAAAACTTAACAATGAAATAATAGTACTCCTGTAATACTTAATTTAAATATAACAAAGATTCTAAGTAATAAGTAAAACATGTATTTTTTTCAGTTCCCTGAAATGATTAGGTCTTCTCTGAAGCCCTAGAAGATCCTGAGGGTTCCTTTCTGCTTATGTATTAGCCATAATGAGGTAAACAAGCTGGACAGTTAGTGTTCAAAATGAAAGCTGGTGAGGTTTTTAATTTAAATGTGTCATAGTCACGACAGTTAAAATGATATCATTAAAAATTAAGAACTCTTACTAAGTGCTTGCTAGTGCCTGGAAGCATTTTTGCAGCACACCTGCAAGGATATGTTGTATACTTTGGGGCACTTTTGAAACACTTTGGTATTTTTTTATTTTTATTTTTTTGCCTCGCCATTTTTTCTTGTTTTTCCACTTCATATTATTAATGCATGGAAATTACTGTTAAGGCAAGCAATGCAAAAACACATTCACTCTGTAGACTGTCCTTTGGTTCAACCAGCACCATATTCATCATCACTGCATTAGATTTAAACAGTTTAATCTCTGCCCACTCAGTCAGCAAACAGAAGGGAGCCACTGATTTAATACCTGTGTTATTACAAATATAGATTTTGTTGTAATGCTTACAGTTTGTCTGAAATGCATGGGTTTATATATCGTCACTACCCCAAGGAAAAACGGCAGTGCTGTTATGCCATCTATATTCCGTTTACATTGTGTAAAAAATTTATGATGAGTGTACCAACAGAAATGGCTCAAAATTGCTTGGAAAATAGTCTGTCTGGTTCCATTGACTTACATTAAAATTAAATTAGCTTTTTGCCCTCTCCAGTAAAGCTGCAATTCTGTAAATGCATGTTTTTCTGTTGGTCAGCCCTAACTAGCTTAAAAGTTTAACAGCCCACCGGGAATGTTCCCAGCTTTCTTGATTACCCAATTTGTTCACAGCCATCTGTTAGCATTGTGCCAACACAATCACACACAGGATTTCTGACACTATAACCTTTTTCTCTACAAAAATGGACAAAAGCAAGTTTCTGGTTTTAAGAAGACTGATTCTACTGTGTTTAACTTTTCAGTTTACACAGATAACAATGTGCAAACACCACACTGGAAAATCTATTGGAGTTTACCTAATAACTTAATGTGGTTTGAGGCAAGTGTGTGACGACTTGGTTATTGCTCTTGGACAAATGTCTGGACACCAAACATTTCTTAGCTTGTCGACCACATTTGGGATATAGGAGATGTTGTCCAACAACTGCTTTTAACCACTGTTTTAGGCTAAATGAGTAAATATAAATGGATGTGATGGAGGTCTGGATGCTTAGAGAAGGCTCTCCCTGCTGAGCTACTCCTTTCCAAAGTGCTCCTGCTGTTTTTGGTTTACTCTAAATGGCCCTCCCTCTCAGCTGTGGAGCAGGCTATGGTGTGAGAGCCCTCCTGTGCAGGCTCCACAGGTGAGGGGCCCCCAAGGCACTAGAGCAAACAAACACACAGCACTCTCTCTTCTCTCTGTCCGGCCCCCTGTTAACACGGACCTGCAGAAACGGCCGCTGGCCGCGTATGTTAATGCGTTTTAACTGACGGCCTCGAGGCTCTCCGCTTGCTCTCTCTGCATGACCCTCGTGTCACCTCACTGCCATCCTCTCTGACTCTAACTCACTGTGAGCGTCTCCAATGCATACTGTATGTGCTTTTATCTGAGGCCCTGCGCAATGAATAGGCTATATTGTCTGTTTCATTGAACCGAGGTGTGTTCCTTTTGTTTTCTTCCCTGTTGGTGTCTTCAGAGCGTGAAAGAGAGCGAGGTATTGGTGTGTAGGTCCATATGTGTGCATGCCTAAAGGCAGGGGGATGTAGACAGACACTTCCCCGCGCACCGTACTTCCCCGCTGACTCCATTCCTCCAGTCTGAAGCTATTTCAGAGCTTATTGATGTCTCGCCCAGCTGTGCCACCAGGACTCTGCTAAATACCGACCCGGAGCCACAGGTTACAAGTCCAAATCCCGCTCATTAGAACCTTAATTGATTGTAATGTGGCCTTTGAGAAGCACTACTCGCTATGGGGTTGTTCCACACATGCGAGTGCCCCCACAGTCCCTTTCCTGTTGTCTGCGTCGCACACCAGCGGGGTCTGAGGCTCGGCCACAATCGACCCTCTCAGACAGAATCATTAAAGCGGGGGAATGGCGTCAAGCCTTTCATAGTGGCTGCTTCTGTGGAGCAGCTTGAGCCCAGGACAGTGGCCACTCTGCCGGCCCGGTGGGAGAGCCCCATCCTGGGCCGGGTATTGTTGGCCTCTCCCCTTGACTCGCTGCCTGCTGCTCCGGATACATTGGTTTGGTTTGTATGCCAAGGCCCTGGACTAAAGCCTGCCTCGCAGGGGTGCTGGGTCAATATTGGTTTTGAGAGCATGTGGAAAAATGTCAAAATGTTAAGTTGTATTCACTTCCCCCAGTTCTGTTTGTTTCTGCAGTGAAAGGCCTAGTGGGCCATTAGTGTAAACAGCACTTTGTCTTACGGCTCAACCTCCAGTGGGAGGTGGCAGAACAAAACAGAGATTAAAGTCTGGCCTAAAAATGGCAAAACCGCAGGATTCACAGAGACCTTAAAGTGATAAAAAAAAGCAGAAGATAAAGAAAGAAAGCTGCAATCATCCCCCCCACTACAAAGAGGGAAACGCCCACCATCTTTGGAACCTCTTGTCGAAGTTTGGAGGGAAACGGTTTTCTAGCCAAATGTTTCATCTTTCATTGATACATAATATAGTACATAAATTAATAAAGTACAGCCAATCCACACGGACCAGGCAAAGATAAAGCTCCTGTTATGAGAAACCTCTTCCTATGTGTGCTCAGTGGTTTTCAGCCTTAGTCTTCTTGAGCACTCAAGGGCAAAAATGTAGATGGAGATAAGATTGTGCCAAATGGAAAAAGGAGCTTTCTAAAACAACACATGCTGGAGAAGCGAACCAGCAGACCCTTTTATTACCGTGAAAATTAGAGTCAATCATTCAACTTTCTAGTGAAAATGGAGGCCATTGTGAGAAAGCATCTGTTTTACTGCTGTACACCCCCACCAACGGTGTAGCTTGTCCTTTCTCCTGGCAGGCCTTGGGGGGGCAATGCTCCACTCTCCCTTCAATGACTTCAATTAACATTCAACAGTAAAGCTGACTGCCCCCTCCTCCCGCCCTTCTCGCTCCATCCCGCTTTCACCGTTTTCTGCTGTGTCTGCTTACACTGCCATTTATTGGCCAGGTAGCTTTTGTGTAGCTGCTATGAGACGTTTCCTCTAAAGAAGAGAAGGAGGTGCATTTTGATGAGCGGCAAAGTGAAATTCATACTGGAGGGCAAAAAAAAAAAAGCTAAGGAGGAAGTCTGTGTTGTTTACTGGGAAGAACTCTTTTGTATTCTGGCTTTTTTTAGGGTGTTAAAGTTACAGTCTGTCCAATAAAAGATGCTGTCGCTTCCATCTTTAACATCTGTCACAACTTCAATAACTACAACAATCTATTAATAACAAAATACTCTGTGGTTTATTTGATACAGGTCATACGTACATTATACTGTTAGGAGTGATATTAAGACTTTTATCTCTCACCCACACTCTTAAAACAGGTTTGTTAGAAGCAACAAGTGCTGTTTTTAACACATTTATGCATTCAGGTGAGAATAACACATTTTAGGTTACTTTAAGCACAAACTACAGAACTTTGGGTCATGAGAAGCAGAAAACACAACCAACCTCTAAGAACTTTGGAGGTGTGGAAGAATGATCTCTGCAGATTTCTTTGAAAACCTGCAAGCAAGTCTCCTGAAAAGAAAGAGAGCTATGATAAAGGCAAAGCATGGACGCTGTAAACACTGCAACATGTTAGATTATGTGTAGGTTTTGAGGCTTGTGTGCAATATATATATATATATATATATACACACACACACACATATATATATATATATATATATGTATGTATATATATATATATATATATGCTGGAAACTATGCATGGGAAAGCAGCTTTAAGTCATTATTTTACAACACCAAATTAAATTGTGTCATATTTTTGGCATGTATTTGATGCATGTTCCAAACTTTAGACATATGTAAATAGATGCTGCATTGGCCAGTTCAGTCCATTGCTGCAACACATCAATCCATCTGCTAGGTCGGTCCAGCCCTGCAAAGAAAAAGCACTGGATAAAAAGCACTATAGCGTTCTCATTTTACACTTCATTTTTATATTCAGTGGTTTATAATCTCCAGTTACTTCGAATCGTGATAGTCATAATCGTTGCCAGATGCTGAAGAGAGTAGTGTGTATAAGCATTAGACTGAATTACTAACATGAAGGAAAATAATAAAACTCACGTTTGTCAAGCTTTGGATTTGGCTTGTTTTCCTTGGTCAGTACTTGTGGAGGGGTCATTACGTAATAAAATGTAAACATAAAAAAGTGAAGTAAAACTTTTTATAGTGGACAGTTTTTCTGTCTACATGTCCACCATCTTCTCATGACTTCCCGTCTACTCCGGCTCATTCACTTTTTGAAACATTGAAAAAGTATCAATATAATGCATCTTCTTAAAACTTCTTCCTCAATTGTTTCCCACTGGCAAACCTTTGAAGTGTGAGAAAATCAGTCGACACAAGTAGCTTATCCTGAAAGTCAGTTTTGAAAAAATGCTAATATAGATGAAAATCTCAATCATGTGCAATAGAGTTTATATGATATCAGTCTCAACTTTCATAGCTTGCCAGTGTTATTGCTAACGTTAGCTATTAATGGTCTGGCCAACTAGCTAGTTCTCAAATTTATGTTATAATTGCTAAATACAACTGAAAACAATTGTTCAGTCTAACCTGTGACAGGTAGTTTCCCAAGATCTGAACTGTGTGACTCTGTGACTATTTGTACTGCCCCCAACTGCGCACAACTGTGCATCTCTTTTTCCAGACCAGTCTTAGTTTGACATTAGTCTGAGAGTTATGAGTCACGAGAGTTATACCAATATGGTGGCATCTATGCGTATGTGTCTACGTTCCAAACCACCTGTTGAGGGAGCTTTGGTTAGCATACACATGAAGGTCTGGAGGTGATAAGACGGCTTTATATAGAGGCCTTGTATTTGGTCAAAGACAAAACCGAATCCTGTGTCTGGAGTCAATATTAGCTTGGTGCAAACAGACTGTAAATGTATCCGTCCTCGAGACAATATAACAGAGGCTATGCTGAAGACAAGCACTATAAAGTGAATTCCTCTGCCTCTCTGCCTGAAGACGTTATGGCAAGTGTGCACTCATGCACCGACTCTGGTGTTAAAGGGTAAACAAAAGGTGGCTTAAACAAAGATGACTTTAACTGACTCAGCTACATGCCTCATGGCTGCTAATGGGCTACTTAACATGCCGTCACAGAGCGTTTAATCACCGTTGCCTCCGCCACACATTGTTGTTATTTGTCTCACCTAGCTTTGAGCAGGCCTGCCAGAGATTAGACTTCCCACACTTCGGGCGTTAGCCAAGCGCCTGCAGCCGACACCTCTGTATAAACCAAGCGCTGAAACGACGCTATGATGTTTGCTCAGCCCTGCCACTTCACGAGCAAATAACATTTACATGGGCAGCGGCTCCACTGAGGTCATGTCAGCAGAGCGTGCTCCTCTCAGACTATGTGTGTGGGCTACATGGAGAACACTGCAGAACTTTGTATAGGGGGGCAACACTTTAAGTGAGAATGGATGGAGAGTGGCAGTTGAGTTTGGAAAAACCTACTTCTTCCTGGTGCAAAAATGCAGTATGTTAGGGTGAATCAAAAAAGGATTAATCATGCAACTTTATGATTTGGTACAGATCATTCTTTAAAATAAAGGTGTAAAAAGGGAGTGAGTCCAGTCAAAAATGACCTTTAAATAAGTCATATATTTTTTTCAGGAGGTATTTCTGAATAAGGAAAGACAGTTAAACAAGATACAAAGAAAACAGGACTCGGTAGACCACCAGTCCTGTTAAACAGATAAACAGGCCTTAAAGCTTTCAATTTCAAGAGAGAGTAACTGTCAAGGAACAAATGTCTGAGAAACTGGACATCTGAGATGTGGAGTAAGATTTTATGGGTTGACCAATTTCTTATTGAGATTACTTGGATTGTGGGAACTTCTAAGACTGAGCTGTTTACAAGAAACAAGGAGTATTTAGGTAATTTGCAATATATTTATATTGCACACACACACACACACACACACACATATATATATATTACAAGTACATTTTATGTCATTAGTACTTCAGTGTACTTAATATACATATAGTAAGAATTTACGTATGTAAGTATACTAATTAGCATATTTGAATATACTAGAAATGTACTCTTATATGTACTTAAGTATATTTCAGTGAATCTTAGTGTTGTCTCAAAATAGTACAGTTAAGTACAATTAGTTCTATTTAGGTTTTTATTTTTATAGTTTATTTTTAGCAGTAATGATTATGTTTAGCATGCTAAATATATAGTTAGTATATTAAAAATAGCACATTTTCAGTACATTAATCATGATGACTTAAATTAAGTAAACTTCAGAGCACTTTCTTTCTTCCTGGGTGAAACTGAAAGTAAGTCTTTTAAAAAATGTAAGCTGTAACAAAGTATGTAGCCATTACATAATGAAAAACATCATACCATATTTACTTGATGATGCCTTCACATTTATGTTAAATATGCTTTAATAACAAAACGTAATGGACATTTCATGAATTGAAAATGAGATAAATAGCGAGTGGTCTCTAACATATGCACAGCGTAACACTCATTGTTTTGCTTCCACTATAAGCAACTAGCTTGGAAGCATGTCTACCACAGCGCGAACCACCCAAAACATTACATTCCTAACAAATAATTTGTGGTTTGCTTGATTTGTGGTTTGCTAGATAAAGATCCAGCTCCGTCTTGCATTAAATTACACCATTAAAGGTGATACAACTTTGGTAATCCGTTTAATATCAGTACTTAGTTTAATTATGCATGGAGAAGTTGTTATTATATCATATTAAGTGAAATTGTAGCATCTTTTGTAATATCAGCATTTACGGCTGTGATGTCTAATGCTCTCCCGCAGAAAGTCTAGTTTGATTGCTCTGGATCACAAGCTGAAGGAACACACTCACCCAAGTCAGTGTGGAGCAACAATCTGTCTGGGTTGAATGCCCAGAGTAACCAGTCTGACTGGACCTGGTGCACTCCTGTTGAAAGGAGCTAGACTGGACCTGACAAATCTCCTTCATCACCAGCGCTTTTATTCACCCTGCGTAAGACAGGCTGTGAAGACTCTAAACTCAAGCCGTGTGTGGTCAACGTTTCAAAGGCGAGAACACCCAGCCGCTCGTCAGACTGGATTTTGACTCACGTCATTCATGTCTCGGTGAACGAACATCAAAGAGAAAAACCTGCATGGGAAAAAATGACTTAAGCATAAGTAGCTTCTGCCATTATTAGAATGGGCCCGACTATGTGTAGAAGTTAACTCTTTGATGTTGAGCATTATTACTTTTTTTTTGTTTTTATGTAACTTTGGCTCTGCGTAACTACCCAAGTAAAAAATAAGTATATTTGAATGTACTACAAATGTACTTTAATACCAGCAAGTATATTTCAAGCACATAATTGACTGAAAATGTACATTTTACCTCAGTAGTACTTAAGTGTACTTAATATAAATATACTAAGTATTTAAGTATATAAATATACTATATAAATATACTAATTTTGCTTTCTTTTAACATACCAGAAATGTACTTTAATGTGAATTATATGTATAATGTGAAGTATATTTAAGTGAATTTTGTAATGGCACTAATGATCATATTTAACATACTAAGTACATAATTAGTATATAAAAACAGCACACTTTAAGTACATTAATCACGAGTGCAAGAAGTATACTAGGAATACTTAAATTAAGCATACTTGAGTATACTTTTTTTTCTCCTGGGTAATGAGTTAGGCAATGGATTGCATTTGTAAATGACTTACTCTAATATTGCATAGGGTTGACCTTTTAGATTGCCAACTATCTGATTGAACTGTCTTACAACTCACTCAGGTTGAAGACTCTCCAGAAGGGGTGCTATTAGCACTCCAGTAGCATTTACAGCTTAATAAGAGTAGCGCTTTGCTTCAGTGAGATGTTCCTGTTTTTATTTGTTTAATGCAAAAAATGATAAATGTTTGGCATAAATATCTTTCTGTCTGCAAACCAAATACAGGAATATGCATTTATCACATTCAAATTACAGTATAATATCCCCTGTACTTGTTATATCAAAGTGGTCAACAGAAAAGCTTGAATTTGAACTTTCAGGAGAATTTCAAAGAGCTAAATTTCAATTTGTCATCATCAGCAACTTTTAACAATTAGGAAAAATATGGTAAAACGAGCTCAAAGTGAGCAAATCTTGGTTGTGATCAGCAAACTAGTGAACCATGCTCAAGTAAAGAAAGGCAGCACTCGAGTGAAACAGTCCTCCACTGTTCGTCCTCTGAATGGTGACAAAAAACACAGTTCCAGGTGGACAAGCCATCATAAGGGTTCCTCTCCTCCATAAAGAAGAGGTCTAGGAACAAACACACAAGTCTCCAAACTCTGTCCCTGCTGACCAGGGTGGGAAACCAGAGCACCTCTGAATGGAGAGTGTCTGGTCGCACAGTTCCGTCCCTGGAGAACGACCGAAAGGATCAATTCAACCAATACAGATCTGTTCTCTGGCCTCCGACGAGCAGCCCTCCTCTCAATCTCACGGCTCCCCGTCCAGACTCATTTACATGTTGTTATTGTCAACTGCCTGCAACGTAATCTGACCACTTCCAAGGCACACACAAAAACAACATGAGTCACAAGGCCTGTAGTCCATTGTGAGAGCCTATTTCCCATGAACCATGCACAAAAAGGTGAGAGAGGAAGGCCAGGAGAGAACGGAACCAACCCGAAGGGGCAGCCTCTGCTTTGCCGGAACAGGGAACCAAAGGCTGCTCTGTTGCCACTTCTGCTGAGCTTACTTCTGCCATGACTGTACAGGAGCATTGCAACAGCACCTTCTTTGCCCATAAGTCAGGTAAATGCACAATAACCTACATACATTCATCATCAGAACAAATAGTTGCACCCAGAAGGAAGTGTTGGATTGCAATGCTATTGGGAAGGAGGATAAAGGTTACCAGGAACAATACATGATGATACATTTAGACTGATATGGGTAATATTTATTGAGCTACACATACATAAATAGTACCATGTTTGCCACCATGGGCCACCATGTTTGCTAACACATGAATACATCTTGCCATGGAGTTTCTTAATGTCGTCCTGTGATAATCCGTCCCATGCAGCTTGAATATTCTCACACAGTTCCTGCAGATTTTGCGGTAGGGGTGGAGTGACACCAGGCCTTCTGGACATGTGGCCCGTGACAACAAACCGTTCATCTTGGTGCTGACCCCGGCGGCTCCACACACGGATTCTTTGTTCGTCTCTGAGTTCTTCTTCTGAGTCACTCCATGACAGTCTGGCACGACACCATTGCAGGCTTTGGCAACGTTGACGTGGTGTTAAGGGCACTTGTCGTAACAGATTGTGTGCATGTAGTCCTGTGTCGTGCAGCCATCTGCCAATGGTGCTGGCACTAACAGGATGACTCATGGAGGCATCACTGTTCACTGAATGTCCGCTATCATGGCTGCTGGGTCAGTCAGGTACAGCGATAAGGCCCGTCCTTCCTTACATCACATGCACGGCTGAGCGTGAAACTTGAATCATTTGCATGTCTCACAATGTCAAACCTACCCACCAAGTTTCAATCCTGTCAGTTGATTCCTTCTGGGTGTAACTATTTGTGCAACTATTCTTTTGATGATGAGTGTATAAGCCCTCCTCCACTATGCCTCTCCACAACACTAACACCATTTTCTTCAGTTCCTTGCTACTTGGAACATACATGGTGCCTGAAAGCCTGATGACTTGCCTTGTGAAACAAAAAAGCCTAAAGGCAAGCCAAATAGGCTTATGTGAATCAAAGCAAAGAAAATAACCATGACAAAATGCATATACGAGCAGGAAGAGGCTGAGGAAACAAGCTACAAATGAATGGAGGCCTTCGTTTTAAGACTAGAGGCTAGCACAAAAAAGAGGACAAAGCCCAGTGCTGTTAGGATCGCCATAATGTGGAAGTGCAGCGACAGGCCTTTCCTGGTCTATAGGGCGGTGGGCAGAGCTGCAAAGGGGCTCAGTGAAGAGTGAGCAGTAAAATGAAAGGGAGTGATTTTCACACTTGGGTGTTACACTGCTTAGTCAGTGTCTTCCATCCCGTTCCATTCAAGGATGACAACACACTGAGATGATTAACACATGACTGAATTTAAAGCCAAAACATGCTTTGGATGAGCAATGCTTGGGCTCTTTCTCAAACGTTTTGCATAACGCAAAAACTCCAAAATGGCCTCAAACAACCCTACAGTAATACTTAGAACTGAAACTCTGCAGGCACTTCAGGGAAAGCACACATGTGCATTAACTGGTCAAAATGTACAGGAATCCAGGGAGCAGGAATAAAGCTATGAATAAAAGTGTCATTGTTATTGAGGAAGAGCAAGGGAAAACTATATGGCTGTCATTTATTTTTAAATTACCATTTTCCAACATTCCAAAATTTTTGTGCTCAAAAATTAAGGAAGCTACTATCGCAATTGTGTCTTTAAAGGAGCAATATGTAAGATTATGCAATCTGTCTAATTCATATTCCACATTCCTCTTCACTCCTCCCCATCTCTACTTACCAGTCTAGAAGAAACGTTGCAAGTTCAGCATCAAACTTTACTCCTTTACTCGCCAAGAGCATCTCCAGTGGTGGAAAGCAACACCAATGTTAATTCTTTTTTTGCTGCTGTTTTTGTTTTCTTTGCTTTCAAATTTGTTTTATTGCAGAGAGTGGACATGTGCCTTGTTCATCTGCTCTTGTGGGCACTGAAGACAGACTCGCTCTACAGTACGGCATACCGTCAAAACAGTTACACATTCTGTTGACAGTTTTACTTAATTCTGGAAAATATTCAATATGTCCTCTTACATATCGCTGCTTTAAGTCTAACATAAGTAAATGCCCTCTGTTCTGGACTGGCTGCCCTGTATTGTATTACAATGTACCAGAAGAGGTGATAGTGAGTCACTGTCACCTCTTCTAGTAAATTGTATTACGAGACAGGATAGACTAGGCTAGCCGATTAGCCTGCTAACTTCAGATATCTCTGCAACATAGTACAGAGATATTTGACATACTGTCAAAATGGCTTCACATTCTGCTAATTTTACTTAATTCTGGGAAGATTTCAACTACAAATATTGCATATATGTCATCTTACATCTCGTGCCTTTAAAACATATGTAAATGCTATTCTGTTCTGATTGGCTGCCCTGTATTGCGCCTCCTTTAAAAAGTAATCTTGCCTGAAACACTGTTTATAACTTTACTGTGAATTGGTGGAGCTGAACTGTTGAATAGGCTGAGTAGGCAGCAGACGTGTGTAAATGTGTTGCTTTTGTGACATCACAAAAGCAGTTTATTTAGAACAGGCTGATTTTACAGCTTAGTTTTCATATATGGCCCTTATAAGCTGGGCAGTGAATGGTACAGTTTGGCACCTTAACACATGCATACAACTCCTTTATGTTCAGAAATCTGGTTTTCCATTATATGAGCCCTTTAATCTAATCAAGCACATAAAACAGCTCCAGGGATTCCTGACCATGAGCACAACCACTATTGCTTCTTAAACACAGCATTGTTGTCTATGAATAAGCAATTCACTTTATGACCTTAGGGGGGCAGTATTGGATCTGAGCGAAGGAACCTGTAGAATTGAAGGGCTGAAGGAACAGCACCAGGGACTTGAGCCTTTTTCATGGTGTACAGAAAACAATTAAAGGTGTCCTGTGATGATTAAACTCAGTTCAGACGTATTCGAGTCAAAGATACCGAACGGTTTACTAAATAACATTTATAAGGATTTCTATTATATTTAGCTGAATGTGGTTATGATAACTAACTGAAGGGTTATTTGAATATCAAACATCATGAAAAAAATCACTGTAATTGATATATCATGTAAAATTATTGAAGTAATATGGAAATAACGCATCTCATATCTGCTGTATAAGCATGCGAATATGCACAGGTGGCATCCGGCCGGCGCGGACAGAGTTAACAACAATGAAACCACTCAGATGGGAATAAAAGAAGGAGGAAAAGTTCCCACACTTTGGCTCTGTTTTGTTTTTTTCTCTTCCCTTTCTCTCTTTTCTGAATAGTGCCACGATAGGGCGATGTAAAGCTCTATGCCATGAATGAATGAATGAAGGAAGGAAAAAAAAATGAGTAGAGGGAGAAAACAAGGTGGTGTTGGGTGGGGGAGGGGGGGTAGAGAAGAAAGAGTAAAACGAACACACTTGACTTCTGTAACTCACCTGGTGGTGAGAGGTTTTGTTTTGCATTCATTAGTCGGGCAGGTCGCTGGCCCCTCCCTGAGAAACCTGTGTGAGTTTCCCAGGTGAAGACTGTGTAAAGGAGCGCCGCTGAGAGAGAGAGAGAGAGCGTGAGAGGGGAGGAGAGTTCCCACCACCTTCGCCTGCCGTTCTCACAGCAGCCTATTGGTCAGATGTTGCCTCATCGCTGTAACCTGACCCTCACAAGCCGTGCAGGCAGGTGCCCGGAGCCTGGAGACAAGAGTAACAGCATACAGACATGAGCAGGGTGTGTGTGTACGCGTGTGTTTGTGTGGGTATGAGAGTGTATGTTTGGGTTGTTATGGTTAGTAACTTGTTCCATTCACCCACTTACACATACTTTCTATAAAATTCTACTGATTTACTGATTTCTGCATAAATTAATGATGACGATGTAAACAAAGTCATTTTAGAGAAACTGATTGAGTCACTGAGTCAGAGTGGTTCACCATGGTGGTGATAATAATCAGAATTCTAAAGATTATATATATATATATGCAAACAATCCCAGCTATTATAAGGGTATTACATGCTATTAGGTATGTTTAAGGCACATGTAACTAATTTTTTTGGTGTCTGGTGAGTGTGTGTATCATATATATATATATATATATATATATATATATATATATATATATATATATATAAACATACCTAATAGCTTGTAATACACTAATAATAAATGGGATTCAATTTGGCATGTAATGGACAAGTTTCTGGATGTAGGCCATATCAATGCTGATCCACTCTGGCATTAAATTATTGTGCAGTTGGGTCAGATTTGGTGGATGCCTTCCCACTATTCTGAGGAGATCTTCCTGTACACTGGGATTTTAGCCACTGCTGGTAGACTGTACGAATTCAGCTACTTCCTTCACACTATGGCCTTTGGCACGCCCAAATACAATTATTCCTTTTTAGCCAATCATTAATATCTGCTTTATGACCCATTTTCCACACACAGAGCAAGACATTCACTGCACTGTATCACCTCGTCTCAATCTATAAATCCCGGCACACACCCTGCGGGTATTTACAGTCCCATCATCCTTGTTCAGTGCCATCTGCAGGTGCCTGAAATTACTACTGTCTTAAACTGGCAAGGTGACAATTTTTTGTCCAGTGAGCTTATGTATGAAACATACATGTATCACAAACTTCTACTTTCTCTTTTGGCATTTTAAAAATAAAGCTACCAAACAGGGTTCTTTGCAGCAGAAGAGCCATTTGTTTATGCACATAATGTGAAGATTATTGATCAGTTCATGTTTTTTTTCTTTTCCTCATAACTGTTCTGCAAGCCAGCGACAATTTCACAACCTTCATGTTTTAAAAGGCCCATATGTCCAACATTGTTTCTATCCCACAAGGTGTTTTCACAACATTGTGCAAATTTATATACCAACAACAGTCACGATTATTTTCTGCATGCCCTTTACAATGAAAAGGACGGTTTTGTTATTATGCCGATATATGTAAATGATCTCTGTTCTGATTGGGTGTCCTGTATTGTGCCTCTTTCAAAAAGCAGTCTGAGCTGAATTTCAGCATGAATGGGTGGGGCTAAGCTTCTGTGGATTTGTTTGGTGGATATATGTAAGTGCACTGGTTTAAATGACATCACAAAAACAATTCATTTACAACATACTGTGGAGGGAACTTTGAAAACTTTAAATGAGCCCTTTGAGAATTAATCAGGAGAAAGTGTTATGAAGAGAAGAATGGCTCCTTACACAGTTCAGTTCCTATGCTGATAGATGCTGCATGAATAAGAGCTTCCACTGCAGTTCTCTAGGGCAATCTGAATTTCAGCTATTTGACATGATTGGGTCTGTTTGCTCCTTCTGACGTTGTGTTTTCATTAGCATTCTTCTACCTCTACCTGGATCATTATGTCACTGAAGTAACAGTTATTTTACTAGAGTATGGCCACACAGTGGACTCCAGGCTATACTAATAATCTGAGATTAACTTGAATTTAAACCTGGAAATATGCAGTAGTTTGCAGAAGTTTTGGGTTATGAAATGCCAAACCAAAAAACTCAAGAGAAGCAAAATGAAGAAGGTATTTGGCGTTCTGTATTATATCTAGCTCACTATTTAAACTAAAGCAATCCCTGATCATGTTAATAAGTCTCGACTCTCTAGTAGACTTGATCTACTAATCAGAGGCTTTTGTGCAAAGGTGGGATGCCCATGCTAGAATGAGTGGACATCATTAAAGCAAAATAATAATAATAATAATAATAATAAATAGCAAAAACAATGCGACATTATCAAAAGCAATCATGTACATTTTTTAGATTGTACTTTTTCATTTGTTCTGATAATATAATTTCTGATGAATTTTCTGTTATCAAAATGTGAATCAACTGAAATGAAACTGTGTTCATGTGGAAACGGCATGCACATTTAAATCAACAAATTCAACGTGTCACTTAAAGATTTTGTTTTCTTCTTATGTTATAAACACATTATACGAGCCTTGGAGCAGGAGCAGACCATTAGCTTAACTTCTATGCAACCTGCTGTCATGACAGACAGCTTCTTCAGTTCGTCTCTTATTATACAGCAATTAATGTATCCTGAAGCTTATTACATAGTAATTACTATGAATTACTGTTTTGCGAGTTTGTGAGTTATAAGCACTGAGAAAAGTAATGCATTGAGTTTAGCATTACTTGCTTCCAACCTGTGCATCAGCCATGTGCAACTCAATGCATCACTTTCTTTCAGCACAGGTCCGACAGCACATAATAAAAAATGCAGGCCAACGTTTGAGCCCTCAGGGCTTAAAGGGTTAACCTCACCCAACCTTATTCTTCTAAGCGGCGAACCGCATTTTCTATTAGAGCCATAAAACAAACAGAGTACGCCCCGAGGTCACTCTGAAGTATCTTTTCCTTTAGCTTGCCAGCAGCGTGAGCCTGTTTGACTGCGCTGCTGGCGGTGACGACAGCGAGAGTTTCTCTGGTCTGCTTTCTGAGCTGTGCGCCAATCGCTGGCGCTGCCGTCACCCTGCCCCAGGCCACCAGATACCACACCAGCGGCTTCCTGCTTCGGGTTTCGACTAGACATGATTCTCATGCCTTGGCACACGCACAAAGCTGCACCTGGGGATTGCACTCGTCTTGCTCAATTATATGAAGCACTGAACAAATATTTAACCGTTTGAAGGCTCAGTTTAAACAATGTTGCCTTATGGTTGGTGACTGTACCTGGAGCTTGCCTCTGGAGCTTGCAAGATGGACTTAGATATGCTTGTAGTCGGCAGTCATTACACATGAAGAGAAAGGAGATGACGGACAATTTTTTAATGCTTTTAAAGTTGCATAAAAAAAGCTAATTTTCCACACGTTTGATGCAGGTTGTCAACAATGTTAAGCTTTCTAAACCATTCAGTTCATAGTCCATATATGACATAGTCAATACATACATACATACATACATTATATATATTCTCATGTAAAGGTTACCAGGAACAATAAAATGATGATAAATTTAGACTGATATGGATAATATTTATTGAGCTACACATATAGAAGTAGTTGGGCCACCATGTTTGCTAACTCAACATGAATACGTCTCGGCATGGAGTTGTAGAGGTTCCTAATGGTGTTTTGCGATATCCGTCCCATGCAGCTTGAATATTCTCACACAGTTCCTGCAGATGTTGCGGTAGGGGTGGAGGTGGAGTGACACCAGGCCTTCTGGATGTGTGGCAGTGACAACACACGGTTCATCTTGCCGTTGACCACGGTGCCTCGGATTCATTGGATGACTCCACTAAGACAAAATCGAGACCCATGGGTGGTTTTGAGTGCAGTCGTTGTAACGGTCATGTAACGGCTTGTAGTCTTGCATCGTGCAGCCATCTGCCAATGGTGCTGGCGCTAACAGGATGACTAATGGGGTACTGCATCACTGCTAGCTGAATGTGCCACAATCGTGGCTGTTGGGTCTGTCAGGTACAGCGATAAGGCCCGTCCTTGCTATGTCTTATGCACGGTTGAGCGTGAAACTTGAATCATTCGCATATCTCACCATGTCAAACCTACCCACCAAGTTTCATTTCTGTGGGTTGATTCCTTCTGTCTGCAACTATATGTGCAACTATTTGTTTGATGATGAGTGTACATAGAAATAAATATGACAATAAAATAAAATGTGAGAAATTTGTAGGATATTAAAACGCTCCAAAACTGTTCTTGGTTTAGGTGTATGGTATTCTTTAAATGTTATTCACACTGAAATAACATATACACATATTTCCAAACATCATTGTATCATATGGGTCCTTTAACACTACCAACATTCATGCTGCTAATTGATTTGAAATACACTGCCGGAAAGAATTAAATCCAGCATGACATTTCCACACGTTTTTAGGCCAGAATTAACATTTGAAAACATACAGAGACACAGAATGTCTCGCCGTCTTTCTCCCACACGCTCATAAAAAGGGGAGGGACTGTGTGTGTTTGGTGCTGTAGAGTGTTTGTTGGCGTCTGAAGAGCTCTATCACCATTCACTGTCACCCACGGTGTGTCCCTGCCACACCCATGTGACTATACACCCCACACAGAGCACAATGCACAGGGCTATTAACGTAATGACAGGGAGCAGACGCCGGGCGCATTCAGCCCCCGGATAATAACTCGACGGCATGAGCTCAGCTGGGACTCCAGCATTGTTGTTGGAGTGGATTAAAAATGGTTAGATGTTTCACTAAACAGTGAGCTCTTGAATGTGGCCTTGATGGCTGAGAGGGTCCTGGGTGTAGTTCTAGTTGTAGTGAATAGTTTCATTTTTACACAGACTAGTTGCAATTAATATCTTGCACATACACAGTAGAGGAGGCCCTGATTTAATAGCCAAGATTGGTATTAGGCCGAAATCAGGACATTAGAGAAAATACAGAACAAATTCAATTATTTGCTTGTAGTTCGTAATGCAGACAAACAATACTTGTGAGCATGTTAGGAAGAGTATTCAAACAGAACCAAGTCCAAATATCCCAGACTGTCTACATTGCTGTAATGTTGATTTTGCATCTGAGACCTAAACATAGAGCCAGAATTCAGAACCAGTTAGCATGTAAGGCGTGTGACGACATATAATAAAGCAAAGAAAACTAAGTCATGCACTAATGACTGTAAGGGCATGTAGCTTCATGTTAACATAAGAATAATACCCAGTTAGTTCAGCAGTATTCTGAAATGAATTAATGGTTTGAGGAATGTAGTTGTGCCTCAGTTGACCCATCTTTTCCTTGTTTGCAAACACCTTCTTTCATAGCTTCCTTGGCCAGGTTAGACAGTTTACACAGCACTGGGCAAAATCCCATTCAGCCTAATGAACGATTGTTACATAATGCTTTCCAGTTTCCAGTATAAAGGGGTTTGCTACAGAGCTGGACTATGTTGTTACAGCTAATAGAAACTAGGCAACCTGGAAACAACATTTCCTAAAAAAAAAAAAAAAAAAAAGATTAACAAAATGATGTTTCATATGCATATGAAGTAAATAGCATTTGAAATGAATAACATACTTAAAGTCCTGTTGTTGTCCACGGAAAAAAATGTGTCTCCATTTTTATTGATTTTTACTAAACACATCATTTGATCACAGCAGCTGCTGTTTACATGGTGTACAAATTTTCTGATGGACCAACAGAAATGGCCCAACACTGCTTGGAAAAGAATCTGGTTCCAAATTAAATCAGGTTTTTGCCCTGTCCTGTAAAGTTGCCATTTTTGAGGTACCTGTCTTTCTTTGGACAGCGACAATATCCACAAGTTGCATGCTACATGTTTCAGGTAGAATAGGACTTTTGCTAACGTTCTGTAAAGCTTGTGCAACCTACAAATGATACAGCTATCTAGCGATAATTATTTTAATATACCCAACTATATGTAATAATAATGTCTTATATGTATTATATGTACAGAATTACATATTTGTACTATTTCTAAACCAGTTGCTAGAGAAGAAAAGACTTTTGGGTAGAGCATGAATAGATCATTTGAAGAGGACCTGATATGTTCGTATTATTTTTGGGAGGTCTACTAGAATAGATTAACATGCTTCAATTTTTTCAAAAACAGAATATAATTTTCCTCATATTGTACATCTGTATTCACCCTCTGTTAAAGCTCCTGTGTCTTTAAGCCCCACCTCCCGAAAAGCCCAGTGTGCTCTGCTTGGTCAGCTGACCCACTCTGTTCCGATTGGTCAATCGCCAGAGCGGCTTCCGGCTACCACTTCCACCCCCACACCTATTACTATTCTTACAATGGCGTTTTGCCGTATTAGTTTGAGACAGAATCCAGTCCTGAAAGACTGGTAGAGTAAGTCAGCAGACCTGATCCACCTTTGCAGGCTAGACCGAAGCAGAACATTTCAGAGTGGTGGGTATTTACTGTTTTAGTTCTCTGTGTGTTGTGTGAGACCATGCCAAGCTTGCCGGTTGACGGGCGATAATGATTTTGTTCAAGATGACATCACATTGTAACAGAGAAAAGGGAGCAAGCCATTCCAGGAAGCTGAAGAAAGTGGTTTCTGTGGGAGAGAGTTTTTCCCTCTGGCGTGTACTTTGGGCTTTATAGCTTTGTAGACAGTTTACATGCACAAAAAGCCACATAACAGACTAAAGGAAAGAGAAAAAGCAGAAAAAGCATAATAGGCCCCCTTAGACACCAAATTTAAAAGCTTAGCGGTTCTAAAAGGAGCAAACATTTTGGACTGATGTCAACCAGTACTCAAGGTTTCAGTATCTTGTACTTCAAACACATAACAAAAATCTATAGCGTTGAATTAACAACTAGTTGAATAGTTGAACACAGATGAAGTCTTGCAGAACAAGTTCAACACTTTGTATCACCATCACTTATTAACGTTGTGTTCTAACACTGCCTAATGTGTACAAAACTCGTGTACAAAAAAGGAATAACTGTTAGATGTCTCTAAAATGATAACTTTGTCCACAGTTATAAACAGAGTTGAGGGTACAGGGTTCTTTGCCACAGAAGAACTGCTTTTGTTTTCGTCAAAAGTTGATTCCTTTCGTTGGATTGTTCTTTTACAAATAAGTCAGAAACCTATTTACAATGTAAAGAAACTCCACTGACTGAAAAGGTTCCCTTACACTGGTGTAGAACTGTAATGTTAATTTGAAGGTTATATCTTGATGTTTTACCAAGAATTTAAACTTCTATCGCATTACTCAAATAATTTCTTATGCCAGCCTAAGACCTTTTTGAAGAGAGTTAAACTGTGCAATGATGATTGAGAGAACTGTATAAGGTTGAGCACATTGAGATGGTCTAATTAACTTAGCACCCAGAATGCTTTTGTATTTGTATTACTGGTGGACAGTAACATGGTACATGTGACTGGTTACTGTGCTGTAAGTAGTGTGTTGGTGTATCAGTACTGAAGTGTTTCCATTCTGGGGGTCTTTTTATTTTAACTCCACTACATTTCAAACTTAAATATCTCACTTTTTACTCCACTACATTATGGTCAAGTCTGTCCTTCCTTTCGGCTTGTGTGTGCATAAAAACATTAACATAAACAAAAACATTAAATGTCAAAACAAAAGAAGCGTGCAACGAGCCCACCAATCAGGGTACAGCATACACTGTGTTTTGAGCTTGTTTTGACCTGTTGGACAGAGCTTGGTTCTAGCTAATGGAAACTGTTCTCCTTCAGTGTTTTGTGCTGATGATCATTTGAATAGACATCAGTGTCAGACTAATTAATGACCTTCTATTAAAGACTGGTGGACCGAGAGTGACACTAGTGTCTCTTCACCTTGTTCCAGAAATGATAATAGGACATTAGAGCCATAATAAATCATGCTACTTTTACTCCCCATGCCTAAGTACATTTGAAGGTAAATACTTTAGTACTTTTACTCCAGTGGAGGTCTAAAGGGAGGAACTTCTACTGTTACTGGAGGAATATTTTATCTTGGGTATCTCTACTTTAACTCAAGTACATGGCTTGTGTACTTCGTCCACCACTGATAAATGGTGATGAAGGTCAATCTCATAGCAGTTACTGTAGATCTCCATCTGCTTTTTGAAGCATATTAAGGAATGAAGGTCCTTTCAGACATGTAGTAGATGGCATTAGTGTGCACATGAGAATGTGTACTATGCATATGCATACTTGTGTGTGTGTGTGTGTGTGTGTGTGTGTGTGTGTGCGTGCGTGCGTGTGTGTGTGTGTGAGCGTGTGTGGGCGCCCCAGGCTTCCTCATCAGATTGTTAAAGCGTGTCAGTGTGGGAGGGAGGCAGCAAGCCCGTGTGCTTCTGGGAGCAGGCGTGCATGTGCGCACAAGTGTGTGTGTGCGTGTGTGTGTGTGCATGTGTGTGTGTGTGCGCGAGCTGCTGACGGGACCTGTCACTATCAGGCCCACACATCTCTGGCACAGGCTGTGTTGACAGTGTGCCTGAGGGGGAAGGATCCGGCAGAGGTTGAGCAGAGCAGAGCTTTCCCACGCTGCTGCTGGCCTGCCGCTGCATTCCACGCCTGCCAGCGCTCTCTAAATGTTTGGACAGCCTTGAACAAATAACACACCTTGAAAGGCACAAGTACGGGCTCTCTTTACTTCTCTCTCGCTCTCTCTTTCTCCCTGGCTCCTTCACACCTCCCTCCCCTTTGCTCTACCCTCCGCTCTGCCCACCTCCTGACCGCAGGCTCTGCCTGCAGCCCTCTTAAAACTCGTCTGTCAAATATACAACGTGCAAGCACGAGACTGACGCATGGACGCACGTACCCGGCGACGCGCATACTTCCGAGCAGCCGGGAGAAGAACACACCCACACTTACACATACGCGTTTATGTACTCAGCAGACATTTTGATTCAAAGAAACATACAGTGCATGGATGGTATGTGTGCTGTCTGGGAGTTGAACCCCTGACCTTGGCATTGCTAACACTATAGAGTTATAGGAGCATACACATGTGAATACACTTATACAGCTCCAATCCCCCACCTACACACACACACACACACACACACACACACACACACACAAGTATTTATTTAGTCTATTTAAATAAGGTATATTGTATGTGTATATGTGTATTATACATATGTAATATAATAATAATAATAATAGATGAAGAAAACATTATCCATATCCATTTTACATATTTGTAATAACAATTTTCTAATATATATATATATATATATATATAATTATAATTATAACAATAAGCTTAACACCTTTCTATTTCTAAATGCTTTCTATTTCAGCTTTTTAAAAAAGTGCAAAATGAGACTATAAAAGATAAAAACTATAAAAAGAAGAAAGTCAGGATCTGTTTTTCTCTGGTTTTCCAACAAAGACACATGTTTTATATAATTACGAAGTTTCACCTAAAGATTTGGTCATTATTTCAGTGTACATTTACATTATATAAGATTACTCAAGAACATACCTATCATGCCAAAAACAGATCTACAGATGTACAAACTGAGACAGAGTGTTGATAGATAGAGGTAAATAGAGGTATCTTCATCACCATCACCATCATGCTACATTGCTTCTGTCATCTTCAGACAGAGGTTATCTGACATCTCCAGTGAACCTGCTCCAAAGGTACATAAGGGTCAGTTAAACCGAACATCTAATGACAGCTGAAAAAAGAAAGATAGACATTTGCCTTAATTAGGAAAGGTGCATTTAGATATAATCTCATTTTCCAGAAAGTAGCAAAGTGATCCGTCTCTGACTCTGCCACGCCACCACTCATAATGCAGTTTACTGTACACGACTATATAATAAACAAGATTCATATAAAGATGCAATATTTTATACAGAGAAAACAGCGCACCATCACTGTCAAAACCTTATAGTGTTTTTCATCTTCATATCATTGCTGTCCAAGGAAAAACAAGTGTCTCCAAATTGCCAACTTTACAGGAAATGGTAAAAACCTCATTGACCTTTAATGTAAATCAATGGAACCAGACGTTTTTGGGGCATTTCTCTTGGTCCAGTCATTTTCACACAATGTAAACAGCAGCTGCTGTGTTCAAATGATGCATAAAAGTAAAAATTGACGAAAATGGAGATACATATTTTTCTTTGGACACAGACGATATGCGAATGCCAGCCGTCTTATATGTTGCGTAAATATTTCCTGGCAAATGGACCAAAAGAAATAGTCCAAAGTCTTTTGAAATTGCTGACCACTAATTCTTCAAATGTTCTGCATAATTGAATCATTATCACTGACAACAAAGGGATTCAGAGTGGTTTGGTGTAAAATGCTACATAGAGAAGAACCTAGAAAAGCTTACCGAGTCAGAATTGTTCTCAGTGGTAGTGATAGAGTTCAATGCTTTTAAAAACTACATCATAGGAAGCCGCAAATGTTTTTGATTTATGGAAGACAAAGATCATAAAGCAACGTTCAGATATTCAACAGTAACCTATAAACATGCAGAAAATGATGATCATTATTGTTGTTGTTACACTTCTCTATATGCATCCTGTGAAATGGGGAGTCCCACATTTGGGCTAAATTCCGTATAGCCTAAAGAAGGGCTGCTTATAGTACAGCTCTGTTTGCACTGCAGGGAGAGAAGGAGAGAGAGAGGGAGGGAGAGGCTGGCCAGGGCCTACACAGGCCTCTAATGAGGTTTTTCTGCTGAGCAGTGCTGCAGCTGTGCTGTCGTTGGGGTGTCGCCTCGCTGTTTCTCACGATCCACAGGCAGGACTCAGGAAAGAAAGAGAGCTTTTACAGACTATTCCTGCCAAAGGGAAGTTTAAACCACAGCTCACCTTCTCTCTGTGTTTTTTTAGACATCACCAGACTCTGCTGCTATACAGAACTCCACGCAGAGCATATGAAACTACCCATTCCCACGCTACTGTAACCACAAATTTCAGTTCATTTGGAGAAGAAATATGAGCTGGGTTTAGAGGCCCTGTGGCTCCCTCGTAACCCCTACTGGAACTCTGTACATCATACCTTAATTTGGTTTTCTTGCTTGTTTTCGTGTGTATATCCACCAGAATGACATTTTTGTACCTGTATAGCACCATGTACAGAATCTCCAACAAAACTATGGAATAGCTTTTTATACAGCTGCACTTTCCCCATTCATAGTTTTAGTTAATTGTTCCCTTTTTGGTTTTAATCTCTTTATGGGTTGTTGGTAACATCTGTACTGCCTTGTGATTGTCATGTCTCTAACTTTAGAGCCTTAGCATTGTATTTAAGACAAAAAGAATCTCAAAAAGAAAAGTATAGGGCCTACCAAAAATACGTATATTAGTATTCTATCCCCAAGGTATATCCCCCACATACCATGCATCTTATGTATCTACCTCAGATTCCCCAAACTGCATATATGGGAATGTGTATATCTGTATATATCATAGCTTCTATTAATAACTTTATGGTACTGTTATATAAATCTGTATGTTATTTGGATAAACTAAACTATTCTGGTGTTTATTACTGTGTATATTTATTACACACCTAAGATTTTCGTCACCTTCACACCTGTCTAAATGTGACGTGACAATAAATGTGATTTGATAGATGCTGGATGAACTAAAACGTTCCATGGAAACTCAGTACTAGTTTTTAGTTTAACTTTTACCTTTTATTTTTTTACCAATCATATATACTCTTACTTTAGTACAGATTTAAGCTACTCGACCCGCCTCCACAGATGTTTGTCACATCTAAAAACTGAATGTTCCTTCAACACAGTTATTTTAACTTCCAAAAATTGTAAGCAACCTGGTTGCCTTCAACATTCAAGTTCATATTCCAAGAACAAAACCAGCTTAGCATGTTATTTCAAACACTTTAAAACTGAATAACAACTGATTTATTAGAATTATTAGACAATCTAAATTGATTTAATACTGACTGATTGAAAGTCCCAAAACAGCAATAATTCTACATGAAAAATCATTTTACAGTGTTTCTGCATTCATTTAATGACCCCGCCCCCTGCCAGCAAAAAAAAAAAAAAAAAAACAACATGAGTGAAAAACCTCCTGCTCATAATTTTTGCTAATGAGCAATAAGGAGGGGGGACTAACAATAACAAAGGGATCCAGAACAGCACGAGTTCAGAAAGCTGGCTCATTTGAGCGAGCCTTTAATGCCTGCAGTACGAAGCCTTGAAATCAGCATGTTGCAATTTGCTTTCAGGGCTTTCTAATGACCTGTCAAAGTAGCCAGGCAAAATGAGACAAAGTGCAGTGCGATTCGTGGCCTACACCCGGGGCAGGGAGAGTGCAGCAGTCTAAGGGGGGGTTCCCCAGGGCCTGCGTCCCACCGGCGGCCCAGCGTCAGCTGTCCTCCCGGAAACCCCAGTCCAGCTGCTGCCCATTACTGCTGGAATGCATCCTTGGGTCGGATGCCAGGAGTGTGCTTGCACATTAATAATGTGGTGCTGACCACCAGCCCGGGCCACTTGTGAGTTATTAACATAGCTCACGCAGATCCTTCCCATGACACTCGGCACCACACATATACACCACACACCCACCCCTG
>CM067492.1:22176986-22196263 GCA_034552555.1 Semaprochilodus insignis
CACCCACCCACCCACACACCACCACCACTGCCATCGCCATGCCTCCTGCCTGCAGCAGCTGCTGGAACTCATGCTTCCCAGCAGACCTCAGTAGACAGATACAGGAGGTGTCAAACGTATGGCTTTACTATGAGATGGGTGGTGGAGTGCGGTGGAGTGCGGTGGAGCACGGAGGAGTCCGGGCTGGCCCCCAACCTAAATTTGTTTGTCTGTGTCCTAGTATTAGTGGCAGCCATCTCAAGGCCTAATTTTGTCTATACCCCTATCCAATTATAGATAACTGTGCCACATAAGCAAGTTACACGGGATTTGCAGTGTGATGATTTACATAAGCAGTGCACATGAATATGCTCTTCATTTAAAAGGCGATGCCATCATTGCTTCTAACATTAGACATGGTCCAGAGTGGTTTTAATGTGAAATGCCCCTTTCTAGAAGAACGTACTCAGAATTCTTTGCAGTGGTGGTGATTGGAACCAGACGTCTGAAGAATTTAATGCCTCTAACAGCTACCAAAAAAACCTATGCAGCTACCAAAAAGGTATGCATGAAAAAGCCATGAATATGCTGGCTGCTGCCTGAGATAATGTTTTATGCAATATAATAAATTATAGTTTTAAGGGGTTTGGCCTACGGACAACTACATAGAGGGTTCTGTAAGGAAAAATAAACTTCAGTGTTTATACACTCATCATCAAAAGAATAGTTGCACAAATAGTTGCACCCAAAAGGAATCAGTTGACAGGCATGAAACTTGGTGGGTAGGTCTGACATTGTGAGACATGTGAATGATTTAAATTTCACGCTCAGCTGCGCATGTGACGTAAGCAAGGACCAGCGTTGTTGCTGTACCTGACTGATGCAACAGCCATGATTGCATACATTCAGCGAGCAGTGAAGCCCTCCACGAGTCATCTGTTAATGCCAGCACCGTTGGCAGATGGCTGCGCAGACTGTTACGACGACTGCACTTAACACCACGTCAACATCGCCAAAGACCGCAATGGTGTCGTGCCAGACTGTCATGGAGTGACTCAGAATGGGAGCTGGTCATCTTCAGTGAAGAGTCCCACTTTTGTCTTGGTGGAGACGACCAAAGAATCAGCGTGTGGAGGCACTGTGGTCAGCGCCAAGACATGTCCAGAAGGCCTTGTGTCATTCCACCTCCACCCCTACCGCAAGAACTGCAGGAACTGTGTGAGAATATTCAAGCTGCATGGGATGGATTATCACAGGACAACATTAGGAATCTCTACAGCTCCATGCCAAAATGTGTGGTATGTTGCGTTAGCAAACATGGTGGCCCGACGCCATGCTGAGAGACACTACTTCTGTATGTGTAGCTCCATAAATATTGCCCATATCATCATTTGTTGTTCCTGGTAACCTTTATTTTCCTTCTGAATAGCGTTGCAATCCGATATTTCCTTCTGTTGAGTGTATTTATCACTGTTTTGCCATTATATATAAAAACTCAGTAGATTGAGCTAACAAAGACTTTAGGCATCATAACATATGAGCATGGCTAATTATTCTCCAGTTTTCATCCAGTGAATGTAAAGCATTAGCCATGCTTGTCTGAAGTGCAGACTACTGCATAATATCTGAGGTCACAGAAGTGTAAAACGCAACAAAATATTTTAGAAAAAAATGCTGAACTCTCTTTGTGCTGCCATTGGTTGGTTCCTCTTTTTAGTGCTTGCAAACAAAAACAGAAGTCAGTGGACTTGCGTTCAACATACTAAGCAATGCAAAATACAAGAACAGGCAATTCAGGGTGTAATTTTAGTGTAAAACAGTGAACGTTTCAAAAGTGAGAAGAGATATTGACTTCATTAAGGATCCGTTTGCTTCTTTTCCATGCTGCCCAAAGTATGCTTAAAAGTTACTTCAAGTTAGTGTATGAAATCCAGTGTGATGGCATGAATCTGATACTGGCTGATACAGTAGGTAGAGCTCTGCAGAGCTCAATACTACCAATGCAGCAGTTGTCATACATGTGAAAATGGACTGCAGACAGTGAGAATAAAAGAAACACTTAAGGTGGATTAGGGTGTATTTAAGTCAGCTTAACTTATATTGCATTTCTTGCTAACACTTTACTGTAGGGCACAGTATATCAAACTTGCTCCTACTGCCCTGCACCTGCTCCCAGCACACCTGATCCAACTAATCTGCTCATTACCAGCCCATTACTGAGTTAATGTAAGTGTATTAAGGAAGGGAAAGTACAAAAATGTACAGGACAGTGGGGCTCCAACACCAGTGTTGAGAAACGCTGCTGTAGGGTACTGGTCATTAGGTTACATGACACCTGCATAAGCTTATCATGACAACTGAAACAACCCTACATAAATGTTTAGAAATGCTTATCCCAACAAGTGTCAGCTATCACACTGCTAGGACACTTTAACTAACTGTTCTAGACAAAACACGGCAAATGTATGCCATGTCTAGAAACAATGATGCCTATTATAGCATTTAGAAACACTTATGTAGGGGTCATGCAGCCTTATGAACAGGGCCTTACAGTAAAGTGTAGCCCATTCATTTGTATTAATTGTCATAATAGACATGAATGACATGCTGCCACTTCTCGTCAGCTATATTAAACTTCAAACAACCTGTCTTGGTTGATTGAGATAAGGAGAAAGTGGCGTCCGTTCTATTTGAACTAGACCTTTAACTCAATTTGCCGGTAATTAGCTTACAAACTCAGTTAGAATTCTTGTTTCATTGATGCTAGAAATGACCTGGTCCTGACCTGGCAGGAGCCAAAGGGCTCTGCTAAGCCCATATACGCAACAAGCTACTAACAATGTCTAACAAGCATTGACCACTACTCAAGATTTGCACCGAGCAGTGCCCCTGTGAAGCCTCTGCCAAAGAACACCTGGGCAGGGCATGCCATTTAACCTAATGATACATTTAACAAAAAATATAATCCAACGGCCACTTAAAGACATTTTAAAGCCGCTTCCTAATTGCACAGAATGAAGAATCAAAATGCTCAACGCAGTAATTGGGTTCTTTTCTTTGATGGTTCTATAGAAGCCATTGAATATAGCAATCGAGCCAAACAAAAGCCTGTGCTTTCACTGACCCAAAACTTTCCCCTAATTACTGTGGCATGGTAAGGTACAGCTGTGTTTCCCCCTCCCTCTCACAGCAGCATCTACACCCCCTATATGCTCCTAATTTAGGCACTTTTCAAAGAGTTCCTCTTCCCGGACACAAGACGGTAGTTTGCACATAGTGGAATTTCAAAGATAGCGAGTTGAAATAGAACAGTCAATATCTGTCTGAAGCATTGGGGTCACAATGAATGGAAGAGTATGAATGGTACTGTACAAAAACACACTAAAAGTTTGTGCTTCTTTTATTTTGCCAACCGCAATGCTGATGTCATGTTTTTTGTTTAATTGTAAAGTATTCAACTTCCCTTATAGTGAAGAGGAATTGGTTTTTTGAAATACCATTTTTGTCATTGGTGCAATACAATGGCATTCTGGTAGCAAGGTTGTCAGCAGACCAACATATGGGCATGACTGCACGCTCTGCATGTTTTAAACTAAACACATAATATAGCATTTCCATAATACAACATACAAAAATCTAATTTTCACTTTAAAATCAGTTATTGTTTAGCTGTTCTTTGATCACAATCATGCCCACAAGTGTGCCAATTTACATTCTCATTTTTTTAGTTTATATATTTGCGGGTGTTTAAATATACACTATTAAATATACACTAAAGTTTGGGGTCATTGGTATCATTCCTATAAAACCAATTCCTAAAGATAACTGTGTAAACTGTAGGAACCTGTGAAATGAAAACCTTCGCCATGATATGGAAAAGGAAAAAGAAATGCTCATATTTGAAAATTGATTACCAAATTGTACTACTTAAACAGCTGATCAGAGTATGACTTGTGACAACAAATTCCAACAAACAGAAAATTATGGCTTATTATTCAATAACACCCCCATATTAGCCTTTGTCATGTCCTAATTTTATATTATTACCAAAATACTGTCAACTGTGAATGAAGTTTTGGGTTAGGTTTTGGTGTCCTATAACATTCAAATCCACACTATATGAGTTATTTCTGAATAACAGTTATTATTATTTATTTTATTTGATTTTATTTTATTTTATTTTATTTTATTTTATGAGCAGTAGTGTACATGCTTTCTGACTTTCAGTAAAGCAAGTCTTTGGCTCCATACATCCCCTTTTACTCAAGTAAGATTCTGACACAGAATCAGAATCAGAATCAGGATCTCTTTATTTCACCAAGTATGTTACACATACAAGGAATTTGTCTTGGTGAGAGCAACACGTATGACAAGTAACAAAAACAAGTAACAAAAACACAGCACACAGAACACAGAACACAGTACCCATAGCTTCACTTACGTTACAGTAACTTTGTACTTTCCAGTCTCTGATTACTGCCTGCCAGTGCTAGTTATGGTAGCTACTCATTTTAATAATGCAATGAATTTTTTCCATAAAATATATTATATATTATATATATACATTTTACAGATTACAGTCATGCAAATTGATTTTTATTCCCTGAATTAAAATCACATACACAGACCAGACTCCTATAAGCATGACAGGTTTAGAAGCAGCTGTTTTCCTTTAGGTTTCTGGCATTAGCCATTCAAAACTTAATTCAAACATAACCAGAGCAAATGAATAGTGACATAGTCATTTAAAAGGCGTTTACTGCCTGTTAATTTCTAAGGACTCCTGGGTAGGAGTGCATGATCATGTTTTTTATGAAAAGAATTGTTGGCTCTTTTTTAACCCATAGCACACATTATGTGAACTGAGTAAAGTAATCCCATTAGTAATTCAAACACTGTCAGAAAAGGGTACTGCCATGGTAATATGTCCTGAAAGATACAGCATGGCTTTAAAGGTACACTACATTCACCTTCCCAAGAGAAAAAGGCACATTTTAACCCCTAAATCACATGATATTACCAACACTGGGAGAGTGAAGGCTAGCACGTGCTTCCTGAGTCATGTGTTCTCAAACTGCCAAAAATGCTACATTCACTGGAGAGCTGAATGCACTTGGAGGAATACACTAATTGCCAATCCTGTCACGTCAGCGAATAGACACCCACAAACGCCCAAGACATGGTTGCTTACGCTGGCTAGAGTCATGCTGAGTGAACTCCCGGTCACAGATGGCTTTGGCATTGCTTGAGATTGAAGTCAAGTCATCTCCTGGCACCAGGGTGCTTAGATGGTTGGATCTCTCAGGAGTCTTTAATATAAATTTTAAGTAGGAAAAACAAAATAAAGAGCCTGGAGTCAGGACAGCATGAATAGAGTCAGCGCAACATTAAAAATCTAACTGCAAAAAAATTGCTTCATAACTAAAGGTACTGAAGACATATCTGTGAAGGTACCACCCCAGGGGCAGTGTTTGTACCTTGGAAAGTAAAGGTGTCTTATAGAAAACTAGTCTAGAGTATCACTTTTTGCAGCTAACCACCTCAACATTGTTGTCTACAGCATGTTGACCAACATCCAACAAATTTCAATCTGGAGTGTGCTAAGTTACAGCTAATTTAACAAAAATGCATATACACGGACTACACCAGGGATTCTACCAAACTGGTTCAAAGTCAGAGTTGAAAAGACAGCCTATACTTTTAACTGACTTTTAACTAAAATGACTTTTAACTAAAATCCTTCTTATCTAAGTTATCCTAAACCTTAATATACTAACAGTATACTAATAAAACTAATAAATACCTTAATAAACTTGTAATGTACCTTAATTGTGCCAGGTTTATTCAAACTAATTCTTGAACATTCTATTTTGTTAACATTCCATTTTGTCCAAACAATCATAACGCTGCCAAAAGTTTACCAAGTGTGTCAGTAGTTAAAATGTGTTCTTGCACATCTTACACATCTGTTTTGTTGTTTATGCACATGTTGTATTGTGTCTTTCTTTATGATTCTATCTTTGGACTATCGCTTACCTTTTATCTATTTTAATTACTGCATTGGAGATGTAGCTCGATGTAGCCTACAATTTTGTTATACTGTACAACCTTGTACTGGTATAATGACTATAAAGTTACATTTGAATTAAATTTAATTGAACTGAATCATCGCTAGACCAAAACTGCATTATTGTATCTCCGTTTTTGTTTCATTTCTGTTCTTGACATAATTTAAAAATGACCAAAAAAATGGCCCACAATGACTTGAAAGATGTCTGATTACTTAGACTTACATTAAAATGAAATATGTTTTACCTCATTTTAATATATTTGCATGCAAAATACAAATTTCAAAGAGCAAAAGAGTTCTTTTATCAGACTAAAATTAAAGTTTAAAGTTAAAAACATTAACTATAAATTAAACTTTAATGATATTTTTTTTTTACTGTTATACACTCGAGGGTGCACCTCAATGTATCTACACTCTTTATCCATTTTATCAGCTCCACTTACCACATAGGTGCACCTTGTAGTTCTGCAATTACAGACTGTAGTCCACCTGTTTTTCTGCATACTTTGTTAGCCCCCCATCACCGTCAGGACCCCCACAGGACCACCACAGAGCAGGTTAATGTGGGTGGTGGATCATTCTCAAAACTGCGGTTACACTGACATGATGATGGTGTGAGCGGAGCAGAGACAGCAGTACTGCTGGAGTGTTTAAGCACCTCAGCGTCACTGCTGGACTGAGAATATCATCTTTAGATCTACATGGTGGACCAGCAAGGTCGTAGTGTCTAATAGAGTGGGCAGTGAGCGGCCACAGTGTTTAAAAGCCCCAGTGGCACTGCTGTGTCTGATCCACTCACACCAGCACAACACACACTAACACACCAACACCACGTCAGTGTCACTGCAGTGCTGAGAATGATCCACCACCCACATAATACCTGCTCTGGGTTGGTCCTGTGGGGGTCCTGACTATTAAAGAACAGGGCAAAAAGGGGTTAACAAATTATGCAAGTAAACTGATGGACTAGAATCTGTAACTGTATAACTACAATGCATAAAGTGACCATATATGGTAAGTAGAGCTGATACAATGGACAGTGAGTGTAGATACAAGGAGGTGGTTTTAATGTTATGGCAAGTGGGTGTACACTGCTGCTCAAAAGTGTGGTGTTACTGAAATCATTCCTACAAAACCAGTTTCTTGTGTGTAAAATGATTCAATGATGATCTGTTTGAAGAAGTAGCTCCCCAAACTCACATACACAGGCCATTTTTGTTTATTTCCTGTTTTTGACATGATTTGAAAATGCCTCTAACATTGTATGTACATTTGACAAGACATGGTCCAAAATGACTCGAAAGATGTCTGGTTACCTCGATTTACATTAAAGTAGGTTTTTTCCTCCTCCTGTAAAGTTATCATTTTATTCCAAACGCAGCGATTTGCTATGTGTACTAGTAGCAATGTGTTATATTTACAAGGGTAATCCAGAAATGCAAAGAAGCTATTCAACTGTTTGATCCTGCACTTACACACTCACGCCTAGTTATACACATCTGCGTGTACACACATACGCACACACTTGCACAGAGAGACCAGATGAGCCACACGTGCATGGGCGCTGCAGTGCGTGTGAATAGGGAAGCTCGGCTGAAAAGCATTTGAAGGCAGACAAGTGGAGCAAATGTGCTGGTGTGTGAAGGAGGCCGAGCGTCCGGGCTGAATGTGGCTCTGCCGAGCCCCTCTCTCAGAGGCCACACTCGGCCCCTTTCAGAGCCGCTCCAATCGCCTCTAATCTCTGACCCCATCAATAAGATGTATTCAGACTCCATCAAACAGCCGAGCTGCTGTGCAGGGCGGGCAGGAACCGCTGGGGGAGAACCATGGGAAACACTCCTTTAATTGTCCCCCGACCTTTTTAAAGAATATTAAGCTGCATTAGTTGTCTATGAGCCTTTCTTCCCTGGCCTTTCTTTTGGAGAGGGGCTACAGCAGCCCACTCAGCCAACAGGCCATTAAACGTGACAGGTCTTTGTGGAGAGAGGGGAAACACACGGCAGAAATGAGGCAGGGCTGAAGTGTACGAGGAGAGCAGCGAGGGTGCTCTGGTTTACATCAACGCACTCAGCACACACTGAGGAGGGCCTATCAGTTGGAGTTATAATCTCCCTATCTATCTACTGCTGTTGCTCCACAGTCAGGCCTGCACCACCACTCAATGCCTTTAATAGGAGGGCTGCACAACATGCCTACTATAGAAACGCAAAGCTTTCCCCTGCCATGCTTTCCTGCAAGTGAATGCACAGTAAGACCGTTCCCTCAAGGTTTGTGGAGCAGCATACTTTATAGGGGGAAATTTATAGAAGTTATAGGAGGCATTTTATTATGTTTATGTGCACGCTGGAATCCCCCTGAGGACGTAGGTGTAGCACACCTGCAACAGGATTTGGGGGAAGAAAATACAGCAAGCAATGGCAACAAGCAATTGGACCGGTTTCATTTAGCCCAAATAAATGCTTTGATTGAAACAGTGGTTCATTCAAGATGCTCATTTGAGATGATTAACACTTGACAAACTTTTTTTTTCAGTTTTTTTTCATTGAAATCTTTAGTACGATCCTAATTATATTATCCTGATTACCATATAACTGGAACTGGATTAGTGGAATGTTTGTCCTCATTAACATCATATTTCAGCCAATCAGCTATATTATGAAGAAGAAGGGGGTTTAAATAAGAATAAGGGGGTCTAAATAGTCCTGTTTGGTAGATAATCAATATGTCTCAAAGGAGTCATTCATTCCATATTCCATATGAACTTTTTTATATGAATATAAATAAATGTATATTCTTTAGTATAGGTTCTTTAGTATAGATAGTGGTTCCATATAGAACCAATTGTTTTTTTGGTTTGAAGGACAATGTGCCAACTTTTTCTGAAAATGGAACTACGTAACCTAACATTGTAACAATAGCAGGACCCTATTTGGTGCTATATAAACCCATATACAACACATTATCCAACAAACTGAAAAGTGTAACTTTCATGTCTGTTATTCCAAAATGTGGGAATAACACTAATAAAGTAGGTGTGAGTGGGTGTATGCAAACTTTTGACTGATGGTGTGCATATGTTGGAACAAAACATTTATTGGTTTTAATTTTTTGCCTTGTCTTTTATATTGTGTGGGTATTTAATGGTAATTGGACCCGTAGAAAAGGTCCAACATTTTCTGGAATTAAATCTTTTTATATTAACTTTTATGTTAACATGGAATAATGTTTTTTTCTGTCCAAGATTCAAAATCTCCAAAATGAGAACTTTACAGGAGAAACCCATTTGCCTTTAATGTAAATCAATGGAACCATTATTTTGGAATGTGTTTTTTACACACAGTGTAAAGAGCAACCAGAATTTTCAAATTGTGTCAAAAACTGAAAAATGACAAAACGGTACAAGGCTTTGATCTGACCACAGCCATATATGGTAATAAACTAATATATATTGCTCTAAACCACAACTAAACATTTTCACTTGGTACTGTTTTGAAGTATAAGTTAACTATGAGTTATTTTGAACAGTCTTCCCCAAAAACACATGGACATATGCTACTGACAAGCATTTAGCAAGTAATGATACGCGCATGGTTTACCACTTTCTTCAGTCCATGAGAATGCTTTACTCTCAGCTTAACCCACTCTGTGAACTGTTGCATTCTTAGTAAATTATGCATCACCTCCTTTTCACAGATAATGTGTTAAAAAAGTCTGCCTTGACCTTGTGACACCGGGTTTAGAAATTGGGCATAAAGCACTTATAGGGCCTAAAAATGGCATATGTTCTTTTGAATAGATGGCCCCATTAATCAACAGCCATTAAGCGGTAAATAGGCAGGTTCTGGAGGAGGATGGGGCGCATGGGTAACACTGCAGACTCTGGAGCTTATCTCAATGGCTCCTCAAGGCCAAGAGAGCACGGATTCATCAGCTTGTCATTCTTTTGGCGATGGATCGAAAGAGGAGGAGAGGGAGAACAGGGTGCTGGAGATGGGCAGAAGGGGGAAGGGCAAGGACATGAGGACCACAGCAGGACGGGGTGGGGCGCTTTTTTAGCGGCAACACAAAGACGTTGCCGTGCAATCGGCTCGGTGTAAAATCAGCGCTCTATACCGGCCACAATGGGGCACAAAGGCAGGGGGCTGGTGGCCCGGTCGGGAGCGCGCAGACACAGCTGTGAGCAGAGCCTCCACCGGCCGCCTCAATATGGGCCCTCCTCACATCTGTAGCGGTCCGGCCGCAGCTTCCGCCGGCCTGCCGCACAATGAGGCTCCTCAGCAAATCCTTTGTTGTGACTTTCAGGGCCCCTTTTAGCCAAAATCTTAAATATTTCATTAGGCCCCCTTCCTCCGCTGCCATTCTTTGCTTCCTTTATATAGGGCCGGAGCTGAGCTCCACTCCGAAACCCATCCCCCTGAGGGACAACAAAAGATTCCTCCAAATCTGTTTGAGTTCTGATGCACTCCTGTTGCTCCCCAAACACTGAGATGTTTAAGTTTCAAACTGTGCAGCGAAAGAAAGGAGCAAAACTTACTCTTTCTCATTGTTGTCTCTGTTTACCTCAGCTGTTTACACCTCACAGCAGCATGCTTATTCCAGTTTCAACAAAGATTACTTTTTTTTTATTACAATAAAAAAACTTAGGACACGTGAATGAATTGATTATTACATTATTACATACATTAATTGATTGTTACATTGTTATTACAGTGTTTATTACATAGTTATTTACACAATTTTCATGATATCTTGAAATAATCTTTAATGTAGATATAATACAGCTTCCTAAGTGATGATGAAGCATTACAAAATACATTTCATGTTATATTTTAGCTGCGCTAACATCATTTTATTTGAAAGCCAGAATGCATTTGTCATATTTTGGAGATGCCAATAGAGCTACGGCATGAACGTTTAAGAATATGGGACTAATTTATTCTTGAACATTCATGTCACATGGATGTTCAAGTGCAATTATGCGTTGAGTTATTATCAATGAGCTCACCTTTGCATTGTTGAATCATGCTCGTAGGCCATGGCAGATGACGACAGCCACTCCCATACAAATATTAAACACTTGTTAATAACTTTTGCCTCTGTGCCGAAAAAGAGCTCTGGCTAAACAGGCTTGAAAAGGATTTGCATTTATGTGCAGTCTTAAACTGGCTTGCACTGATTCGGCAGATGACAATGATGGGGGGGCTTTTGTTGAAATAGAAGGAGAGGGGGGTCTTGATTTATCCAGCACTTTAAGTGGGCCTAATGAATAATTCAAAGTTATCTTTCAGCTTGCCGCCCGATTATTATGTTTTGATTCTTTTTTTTTTTCCACAAGTGAGGGAGCTGTGCCGCACAGGGTTGCGGGTGGGGGGTTGGTGGGTAGGGGGGATCATGCAGGGGCACCTAGGGGGAAGTAATGCGCGCCGAGGGACAAAACAAGAAAGGCCCCGGCGCAGGACTCGGCCTGTCAGCTTGATAAATATAATGTGTCACCAATTAAAAACTCATTGCCATTCTCTAATTCAGCCAGCGCCTTGTTAACCGCGGCCTGGCAGGGAGGCGCCCACTCAGCCCCGGCCCCTGCTACCAGCACCTTCCATAATAGAGGCCCTGCTTTTCCCATCCTCTAAAACCACATCCCTTCCCTTTGGCATGTAAATAAGACATTCATTCAGCACCACTTTCTCCATCCCCAAGAAGAAAAAAAAAATTACCATCAATGTCTTTGATTCCAATCTCTTTTTCTCCCGAAAACAAAGAATTCTATAGTTTCAGATTTTTTTTATTCAAAAAACCTTTTCTCGCCTTTCTCCTGGGCCTTTCTCATGGTAATGCTGTTGACACAACTTCGGGCATTGCGGGTATACAACGCATATGAACCCTAGCAGGAGTCCATTACAGGAACGCCATTTAGCAAGCTGTTTCTGTGAGAAAGTCAAACGTTTAAGAGGCTTTTTTTTGTGGCTGGGAATCAGCGCTTCACAGGAGCAGCGGGAGGCCTTTTCGGAGAGGAGTTTTCGCTGAAACTAAGGCCGACCCGGGTCTCTAATGTTTGCGAACTAAAAGTCAAAGTGTTGAAATGCAAAAGAATGCAGGAGATTCTTAAAGCTTTTCTCTGAGGACGGACAGGGCTCTCCCACTCACACATTCTGAAAGTTTGCGTCTATTCAGGGCCAGCATGTGGATTTAACTCATTACGTTAGATGTGCATTAAAGCCTTTCGTTGCACAATGGTTTTGCTCAGACAAATGAGTTAAAGGACGAGTCCAACAGTGCTTCAGACCCCATATGAAGTTGAGTGACACAATAACAAGGTGGCAAAATATAAATGTCATATTGAGATATTGAGCCAAAATGAAAAATAAATAGCACTCAAAGCCCTCTACGAGTACAGTGCTGTGTTAAAGTCAGAAACCTCCCTATAGTTCCAGTCAAAACTGGCTTTGAGTACAAGTTATTAATTTTTCAGGAGTTTAGACATGAGACAAACTAGAAGGTCAAAGTTATTAGTAGATATAAAGAATATTGGGACTTCGGATAACCGTGCAAGAGCTGGTACATTTACATTTAAGCCATTTAGCAGATGCTCTTATCCAGAGTGACTTACAACAGTGCTTTGTTGTCCACTCAGAGAATGTATCCTACCTAGAACAAATAGGTTGGAGTACAAACTACCCTTGGCCTTAGACACTGCCAGGAACAAAAGCCAGTACTAATACCTAAGAAGCAAGATGCTGAATTAAACACACTATAAGTGCAATACCTAATGTACCTAATAGCGTGTAATACCTCCACGAGCATGAATAACAGCTGATTCAATCCAGGTTTCTGGATGTAGGTGGCATCAATGTTCAACCACTCTGCATTAAAGAATTGCACAGCTGGGTCAGATTTGGTGGATGCCTTCCCTGGCAAAATTCTGAGGAGAATTTTCTGTAGACTGGGATTTTTGCCACTGCTGGTAGACCTGTATGACTGTACGCTTCCATACACCTGCAGGTTCAGCCACTTCTTTCACACTATGGCCTTTGGCACGCCCAAATGCCATCACTCCTTTTAGCCAGTCATTAACATCTGCTTTGCGACTCGTTTTCAACACATCGAACGCGACATTCACTGCACTGTACCACCTAAGCATGCAATGTTACTACCATCTTAAGCATGCAATTTGTTCGATGAGCTTATTATTCAGTAATAAGTGTTTACTTAGTTGCTTCACTCAGAGATGGGTTTTCAGTTTGCGTTTGAAGACCATGAGGATAGCCAGTGGAAGTTCCTTCCACCACCTGGGTGCCACCCAGGTAAGATCACCAAAACTGTCACCATCAAACAAACAGTACTGAAAGCTTTCATCTTTGAGAGAGTGAAGACAATCAGAAATCCTCTATTGGTGTTTCTGTCCACTCTTCAACTGTGAGAAGGCAACTCAACAGTAAGGGTCTGCAAAGATGTGTAGCTGTCAAGAAGCTTCTCACAGACAAAAAAAAAGACAAGTACATTTGCAGTAGAGCAACAGAACTAGACATATGAAATGTATGTGCAAGGGTTTATGGGTTGATGAGTCTAGGTGAACTCATCTGTACAAGAATGTAACCAACTTCCAAGACTGAAATTTGGAAGTGTGGAAAAGTATCCCTGCGGATTTCTTTGGCAAACTGAAGGCCTTGTTTGTATGTTGCATTGTGTGTGGTGGCATAAGGGTCTATAGGATCTATAGGAACTTCAAGTAAATGCAACTAAATTTAATTTCAACTTCAGACTGTGTTTATTGGTCCATTCATGATGAAGTATCCATATTTCATTTTCACATGACACATGGCCTTTTCACCTAAACGAATAATCAACAAATTGATAAATAAATCAATAAATAAAGTTGCTAGGTTTTCATATGACAGGAACAGTAGGCTATAATTTTGTGACATCCCATTCAGAGAATATTCTTCTGTGCAAAATGGCCAGAACAAATTGAGACATAGACATACAAAAACCCCTTCTAAATATATTTTTAGGCTCTTACTAAAAAACGCCAGATAATGGTTTTATAATCAAGTCAGCACTGCTAACTGAGACAGTTTCATATGGAAATTCCGTATGACGGTTATCCGATTATAGAGTAGGCCCCCCAGCACAGTCATGGCTATGCATATTTGCATTCAGTATTACAGACCATGCCAAATAGTGCATAAAGCCAAAGGAAGCAGGCACAGTGTGCACTGTAACAATCCCCATTCTCTATTCATGTTTCATCAAAGGGCTCTTCCATGGATTATATGCTGTTGTCCCTTACATCCGTTCGTAGGCAGCGTGGCCCCTGGCACAGAGCACTGAGGGGCCAGCTGTGTTTGAGTCAGTGGAGAGCGAATACGAGGAAGAGAGAGAGTGGGTGCACAAGAGAGAGAGAAGATAATAACCAGTCTGTGTCTCTCCTCAAGGCTCTTTGGTACAGTTGTGCAGGAATGTGAAATATTCCGCTTTAAAAGGACCCTAAATGAGGGTTTCCTGGCCGTTTTTTCAGCATATCAAAGGCAGTCTGTGAGAGCGGGCAGCCAGTGAGGAGCACTGAATTAAGGAGGGTGCCGTCCCACCCCCTCCACCATCACACAAACACCCCCACCTCGTCCCGCCACCTGGAGCGCTCAAAGCCCAAGCTCATTACTACTGTCACACGGGGCCCGGCCAGACTTGGCACAGCCTCGCGCACTTAATTGAATTAGACATACCCGCTTGTTTAGGCATTGTGCTGTGGCATGAGAATCCTGCAGCCTTTTTCCATGATAAAAACGAGAGGCCTCGGCAACACTTGTCGGGAGATCTGAGAGACCCGCTCCCGGGGGGGAGACGGGGGTTCTTTTGGGGTGGGAGAAGGTGGCACAGACAGTGCCAGTAGCGAAAGCATCTCCTGGAAAGCTGCCCAGCATGCAGCAGCTTGTTGGTGTCCCGTGATCATGCAGGGATCAACATGATGATAAGATCTGACCCAAAGATGAGCTCTGGAGCCCTGCTAATGGCACTAATGTTATAAGATCAAATACATTCTCTTCATTATTTAGAAGTTCTGTACTATTTACCGTCTTTTTCTTTACACATATAGTCCTAAGCAAAACTTTGCAAATTTTTAGCAAAATCTCAAATGACCTGTTTTCTTGATTTTATTTTATTTTAAGTGTAGATATGTCATAAACAAACTTAAACATGGCATTTCCATTCTCATTTTAGTGCACAAAAATATACTACAAATATGGGGAAAAAGTAAAATATAAAATATAAAAGGTAACACTTTCTATGAATCAGGTATCCATAATGCATTACAAGTTCATAAATATCTATAAGGCATTCCTGGTGTTTTGTAACACTTGACATAAACTTTTGTAACTGTACATAAATGTTCAGAATCACACACATAAGATAGTATAACACCACAGTATAAGGCTTCATAGCACTGACATAATATGGTCAAATCTATAGATGCTCCCAGTTCTTAACATTAATTCACAATGCTTTATAATTTATAGAGCTAATCAAAAACAACACTTTACTTCTTAAAGTCTGTAAAGGGAGCTTATAAGTGTTCATTAGATGTTCATTAGATGATTAGATGTTATGTGTACTTTACATATCATTACATAACTGAACACAATGTTAGTTATTAAGCTTTATGACACCAGTTTCACAGATAATGGTAATATTAGGCAAAATATACACATTATAAAGCCTTACGCCACTTTGTGCTATGAAGCCTTATATTGTCATCTTATAACAGTTTGTGTGTGTGATTTTGGACATTTATGCACAGTTATGAAGGCTTATGCCTAGGATTATAAAACATTATAAAGGTTTTATAGATCTTAATGAATGCACTTATAATGCATTATGGATACCTGATTCATAGAAAGTGTTACCATGTAAAATATGTCGGAATATTTGCACAGGCCACATTTTAGTATTTATTTTCAAACAGTAATTGTGCACTAAACTGTGCATGGAAGTCTGTTCTCTAGAGGAGAGGAGGTTTTATCTTATTTTCCGCTCATTGCAAACATGTCATTTGACCAGGGAGTTCAAACTCCAAGCTCCAAACTCCAAGCCAAGAAGCATATGTACACTCATCATCAAAAGAATAGTTGCACTCAGCAGGAAGTGTCGGATTGCAGTGCTATTGGGAAAGAAGATGAAGGTTACCAGGAACAATAAATGATGATACATTTAGACTGACATGGGTAATATTTACTGAGCTACACATACAAAAGTCTCTCAGTACGGCTAACGCGACGTGCCAGACGTCTTGGCATGGAGTTGTGGAGGTTCCTAATAGTGTCCTGCGATAATCCATCTCATACAGCTTGAATATTCTCATACAGTTCCTGCAGATTTTGTGGCAGGGGTGGATGTGGAGTGACACCAGGCCTTCTGGATGTGTGATGCATGACGACAACATTGGCACTGACCACGGTGCTTCCACCCATGGAGTCAGTGGTCGTCTCCATCTAGACAAAAGCGGGACTTGTCACTGACGATGACCTGCTGCCATTATGAGTCAATCCATGACAGTCTGGGACGACACCATTGCAGTTCTTGGTGACACTGATATGGTGTTAAGGGCAGTCGTCGTAATGGTCTGCGTGTATGTAATCCTGCATCGTACAGCCGTCTCCCAATGGTGCTGGCACTAACAGGATGGAGGGCGTCACCGTTCACTGAATGTCCGCTATCGTGGCCATTGGGTCAGTCAGATACAGCGATAAGGTTTGTCTTTGCTGACATCACATACTTGAATGAGTGTAGAACTTAAATGATTTGCATGTCTCATGATGTCAAACCTATCCACCAAGTTTCATTCCTGTCAGTTGTTTCCTTCTTTGTGCAACTATTTGTTCAACTATTCTTGTGATGATGAATGTATTTATGAGAACAATTGCATCAAATTTGACCTCTTATCAATAATGTCAAAGACAGGTAACCAATGAAAAGAAAGAGTAAACAAAATAATGGCTGAAGCTCTTGGTGAATGACCATTATGACCACCATCACCACCCAAACAAAAAACAAAACCAAGGAAGCAAAACAAGAGTTAGCATTGATGTTGCTGGAGATGCAAGTAAAGGGATAAAGTGTGATGCTAAACTTGCAGCATTTCTTCTAGACTGATAAAGAGTGAAGAGAGAGTCACTGATCACAATTCTGACTCCAATCTCCAGAATTCCTCTGGACATCACATGACTCTGACTTCATTGCCAGCAAATTCAGACCATGGTTGCATCCCGTTTGTCCACTTAATACTAATACTAACTAGTTTTTGAGTATGTAGTATATAGTACAGCTACGAATATCAAAGTTTAGTATACTCAAAAATGCACAATGTGCTCTTAGAACCAGTCGATTGTTGAGTATGGTAATGATGGACTAGGACCAGAAAAGGTGTAAACATTTGAGTCGAATCCAAATCTGTCAAACAGTCTGTAAAAAATGAATGTGTTCTAGTAAATAAAATGTTTGTTTGTTTGTTTGTTAAAAAAACCTCAGCCGAAGCAGCCTGTGCTTCGTATGACAGAAGCTTCATCACTTCCTGATAGTAAGAAATGAGGCAGTATGCTAATATTTTGTGTGCTAGGCTGCTGAGCACATATTATTAAGTATGTACTGGCAAAAGTACATGCAGTGTGTAGTACACAACTAAGACGCAGCCCACCTCTCTTCAAGCTTGTCTGATTACTAATTTCCGCCACCTGTTAATTCCCCTATAAAAGCAGTTTGATTTCTATCTGAGTTTGTGAAGTATTGCTACGGTTACTTCTGTGCACTGAGCCTTTTGTCATTTCTTGCCTTTTCTTATGTTTAGACCTTACCTGTTCTGCTCTTTGTGATTTCTGGATTTGCCCCTAGTATTTTGTCATTGGTATTTTGTGTTTGACCTCTTTCCTCATTTTGACTAGTTATTTGATGCCCCCTTTAGTTATTGTTTGCTGCACTCTGGTTTTGACTGTAGACAGTATTTTGGCTCTGTTTTTGGATTCCCCTAAAACCTCTAACCTAGTTTGTTCTGTGAGCATCAAGCGTAGTCGGCTGACAATATCAATATTACAATATCATTGCTTTTCCATTGGTTCATTCATCATGAAATGGTAATATAATGTGAAAAGCCATATTTTTAAATGATGCCAAATTACAAAAATGGAGATATAGGTTATTGAGCCCATAGTGACAATATGTACAATTACTTATGTTTTCCTGAGCACGGTGCACACCACTGATCTAGTTCAAGCAGTAGATACCCAGCATTATCCAGCATTCATCATGAAATGGTAATACAATGTAAAAGGCAACTCATATTTTCAAATTATGCCAGAAAATGTAAAATGACAAAAATGGAGATACAAGTTTTTGACCCCATAGTGACAATATGTACAATTACTTATATTGTTCTGAGCACAATTTGATCTAGTTTGAGCAGCAGATACACAGTACAAGCAAATATCCTGTAATGCTATTAACCTGCACAGAATGAATTTTCTATCTGTATATTTGGCTTCTTTTATTGCATCATCGATATGAACAGCAACAAAGAAAATACAGGCTTTCACTACTTAAAGGCTGTCTATTATCTTTCAGTATCATTGCTTTGAAGCAGGTAAAACAGCGTGTGGGTGAGTGGATCCACATGCATTTATGTGCAAAATTCAAAGTGACATATATTAGAAGTGCTTGCAGCAGCAGCTTGGCCGCGTGACTCTTTGCCTTATGTCTTTTGCAGCCGCCGGCCTTAAGCCAACCTTAAAGGACAAGAGCCAGCGCACACGTTAGGATTTGTGCAGTTTGGCTTTAAAACTTGAGAACAGCTAATGTGATTGGCCTCTGCATTTATCCGGGCAGGGCCTTAAAGGCTGCTAAGAGGAGGATGCCTCTGTGCTGTCACTACATCATGTCACCTCACTAACCCTGAGGGTCAGCGGCAGACTGACACCGTAACCCCCCGGGCCCTGATCCGCCTCCGGCAGCTATAGTGGTGCACCCAGCTGTCAGTAATGCAGGCCAAACTTTATTCATTTCGAGATCAGTGGATGTGAAAGGATAATCTCTGAATAATTGGAGCCTATGGACCCTGGAGAATCTTATTCCCTTTCTTAACTTGCCTTCTATCTCCCCTCCATCACTTCCAAAAGGACGCCCTTGTTACCCTCAGTGAACAACCAGATGGGCAATTATAATTTCGCAATGACTGTCTCGAGGGTTG
>CM067492.1:22196650-22233119 GCA_034552555.1 Semaprochilodus insignis
CCCCCCCCCACTCCTTGTTTCTCTTTGGCAGAGAGGGAGAGCACAGGCTGTATCGGCCTGTCACTCAGGAGGAGAGGGAGTGGATACAGCTCTAATGATTCCCCTCCCGCCACCAGCTCTCGCTCTAAGGCTACAAGCCTGAGAAGAGTGAGGACACCAGACAAGCAGACAGCCGCTTAGGCATGTCAGCCAGCTCCGCTTTTCACATGAATAAAACGCAGACACAATTAAAAAAAAGCCTGAGACACTCGCATTCCTCTGCATTACTATTCAGGTTTCACACATTCTTGGGATGGTTCTCATTGTGACCTATGAACTGCAGGACTTTACAAATGCATCAGACGAGCACATTTTAATGAACCGCTTTTGGCAAACAATTGAGCCAATAAATCTTCCTCTTACATTTCATCAAAGTCTGTCAAATACTGGCTTTGGAAGCAATGAAGAATTTACATAAACCAGACTTCATTTTCAGGATTGTTCAGTTTAGGATGACTCTAAGGGAATGAAGGGTAGAAGTAAGTTTAAGAAGCAATGTATGAGCCTGTATCAACCCTAATACTGAACTAGACATCTCAAATGCACATTCTTCTTTCTTTATTTACACTGTTTGATAACATTAGTTTTCATTGCCTTTTACACTGTGTGCGTGTTTAATGATCAATGGACCGTTCGGAATGTCCAAAGTTAAAATCTTGTCACACTAACATGCATTAAAGTCTGCTCATTCTTCTGTTAAGTTGCTATTTTGGAGATACCAGCTTTTGTCATCCAGGGGCGATATGTATCCCGTTTTGTGAGTAAGATAATAAATCCCAAATAAACTCTAATAAACAACCTTTACTGCATGCCACTTCACATGGCTTACACACTCCCACTGTGCTTACATGGCAAAAGCCAACTTACTGTCAAATATATAAAACAGCAGTACAGCATTGGCATGGTTCTCTAGTAGTTGTCTCTCACTGACCGGGGCAGCACACAATGACCTATGAGCACTACAGGTGATCTTGCTGCTATAATCAGTGATGATGTTGAACAGTTTAAACAGTGATGTGTGATATATATATATATACACTTGCTCAGGATGTGTTAACTATCACTCATTTGAAACAACACATAATTTGACCGGGGGTGTTGAAAGTTTTGTATATAACTATATAAACTATGTAAACATAAAAAATACAGGCATAAATCAGCTGTCTAACAAGCATTTCTAAAACGATTTTTGAAAACATTAACTACTACTACTATTATTATTATTAATAATAGTAATGGTATAACAGTAGCAGAGTAATGCACTTTGTCAAGCAAGCATGCAGCATTGGCATCACTTTAAATAGGAAACAGCGAAACACGTTGTGTCTGTTTCTCAGGCACCTCAGTTTTGGCTGCACAGCAGTATACTAGTGATGTGAAGCAGTGCAGCAGTAGTGACCTTCTGCGCACACAGGATAAATCTTGCTTGTTTGAAGCCTGACATTAGTGCTTTTAATAACAGGAGACCGTGCATGTGACCCAAGAAAAACACGCATGCGGCCTGCCCATGCGTGAACAAATCTCCAGCCAAAGAGTCCAGCAAAATATTTTCTCTGCCCAATCGCAAGGGCACATTGCTTCCTGCTCTGGAGAAGGCATCGGCCAGAGAGTCGAAACTGCCAGTTTTCCGCACCACAACTTCCGCGCCTGACGTGCAGCTTCATAAAAAACACTCTAATTAAAAAAGGGAGAAAAAGAGGCAGACACACATGCAGCATCTCTATCTGGAGCTCTTGCTGCACTGGACAGTTGGGAACAGTCTGTTTAGCAACACAGGGACAGACATGCCTTCACTGCAACCTAATCCTGCTCTGTGGGACGGAGGAATGCTGCCCAGATCATTGGTGTCTCACAGAAAGGATAAAAACAGATGAAAATTTATGACCTTTGCATCAGCATAAAGCACACTGCACATCTGTGCCCTAATAAATAATAGATAATCATGACTCACGACACACATGAGTATTGTGGGTTATGACTTTTTCCCTTCAGCTCGACGTTAGAAACTAATGAATCTGATGATTCACATCTGAAGATTCAGCAGTAGTTTTTGCTTTAGCTAAGAAAGACTTCTGATGATTTTTATTCCTCTACAGTTATAGAGGGGTCCCTCTAGCACTGTGGTGGACAATGGGGTGTGAACGTTGTTATACTGAACATCTGTAAAGTTGTAGCGCTACTGGTTGTAACAATACTGACAAAAAACTAAAATAGAACAGTTTACTACTAATTTAGTTTTAAAGTCAAATTGTATGTAAAAAAAATTAAATGTTGCATTCATTTTGTTTTTGCATTCATTTTGATTTTATTTAAAATTAATTATTTTTTATTTCAGATCAGTAATTTTTAGAAGTTTAAAGTTTTTTAAAGTTTTTATTTATTTTTAAAAGTTTAAAAGTCTTGCTTGAAAAGTTAGCTACTGGTTTCTATCTTTAAAATCATGATGTATTCTTAAACTGTTCACAAATATGTTTTTTTTTTTTTTTGCTTCAGTTAGTCAAGAAGCCTTAAAATCAAGTAATTTACTGTCAAGACAAGCTGCATTAGTTAGAATACCAATTTTTACCATGCTCTTTCACTAAAAAACTTGTTTCAAATGTCAGTCACACAAATTTTCACAGTGGTGAAGTTCAATTGCTTGATTTAAGAATGGAAAATAAGGCCATATTTAAAATAAATGCATTTATTTATTGTAATACAGTAAATACATTTGACCCAACATGCTTCACATGCCAGTAAGAGGGAAAAAACTGTTTTATTTTCACTGCTTAAACTTGCGTGACCCCAACTTCTTCTTTGATGTCACTTTACTTTGTCTTTCAGTCATGTGTTGTTGTGAACCTGTATCTGACTTGGCTAGGACATCCACTTTTCCTTCAGTTTCCTCTGCTGGGGTTTTTGATTCCCTGTTATTGTGTATAGTTTTATTTCATTCAGAAATATTTTTTCTTTGATGTTCAAACAGTGCAACCTGTTTTTGTTCTTTAATGGTCTAATGTCTCTCTGATCAGTTCTTGATTAATGTTAAGGGAGATTCCATTTGCAGTCCTGGTTGTAATTTCAGTAAAATCAGTTTCCTGTTTTAAGTTCTATGCTCTGAGGTTGAGGAATAGGTTTAAATTAAATATTTAGAACTGAGCCTATTAGTGTCAAATATCAGCACAATCATAATTAAGCAGTATTAAGTCATTTCCACTTCACTTTGTGATTTCTTGTAGTCCTCAGTGTACTAAAATTTAGAATGCATAAAAAATTAGGTGCTAATCTTCCATGTATTTCATTTTTACTGTGTTGTTGCAAATCTGATCTCAAGCACTTTGGCTTAAAAAAACTGAATTATCTACTTATTTCAAACCTTATCAGAACTACTTATTTCTACTTATCAACTTATCTTAAGATTTCTTGTCAAATAAGTTAGTATGGATGCTAGTGTTAAGCCATTTTGTCTTCACATTTAGTAATTGTTTCTTGTATTATACTCTTTTTTTGCAGTGAGGGTAAAACCTTTTGGCAATGCATACTTGCAAGTTTTTTGCCAATTGAAGTTTATGTTTCTGTAATACTCCTGACAAAAAGCTGTTTGGTCGAGATTTATTATCAAAGTAAAATTGTATTTAAACCTTTTTATACTTTTTTTTTACAATTTATACTAAAAATAATGACATTACAACAGTAATTTTACATACAAGTAATGCTTTGCAATCTGTGAAGCCTGTTATTTTTATGTACAACATGATCAAAAATCAATAAAATAAACATTCTAATTAACAAATCTGAATAACTTATGTTGCTTAATTTAAGAATAGATCAGTGTATACATGGGCATTCATTTCCTTTGGTTTACCTTTATTTTAAGCTCATTTTCACAAATAAGCCAGAAGAAATAAAAATAACTTTTAATTGAATATTTTTGGAAAACAGAAATGAAAGACACATATACATATAATAATTTTAAGTAAATTGCTAAAATTGCTAAAAGTTTTTGATGAAGAATTTTTGATGAAGTATTTTTAATGAATGTTTATTAAAATATTAAATTATTAAAGAATTTAAATTTGTTTATTATCCAAGATATTCTGACGAAACCATCTGATGCAAAACTTGCTTGTACCAAGTGGCAGTATTTCTCTTTTTCCCGTTTCTCATCTTGTTAGTGTGATTGCTCTTATGAACAGATGGCTTAAGTGGCCAAGTATTATAAATCAATGACGATTTGTAATTCGCTTCATTTAAACAAAGAGGAAAGGCATAAAAAGCCATTAAAATGACATGTGAATTGGCAAACAAACTGTTTAATTTGTGTCAGTGGTGTGAGTTGAGGGGGGGTGAACTGTGGCTCTCCGAGCTCAGAGCAGTAGAAATTTACATCTGATTGGAGTTTAATGGGCCGTAGCGGCCCCGCCGCCTGGTCTCCATAGTGACCAATCTTTCCTCAAGATTTTCAACAGGCCAAAATGTTCTTTTTTGTTCGTTTGAAATGTGTCATGTGAGCCAAATGGGGCTGGAGCTTGTATGTATCAATTTGTTTCTGTTGCGGGGCCCGCAATAGCCCCGCAATGAATATATGGGCTACTGAGTCCAGCCATACAATGGGCACAGCTGATGTGGTTGCCACAGGGACGCGCCCACACAAAGGCCTGGAATGATGACATATGGTCCAAACCTGCCCGCTCTGTGGACCCCCAATAGGCTAGACTGCATTGGCTGACAAAACCCTTGAGCTGGCCATTTATCTGTGCCCACTCATTTCATGCTAAAATAAACTTCTTATAAAGTTTCCGCAGCCCATGCACAAGGAGTAAAACACTCCCCCTAAAAGGCCACCATGTAAAGTGCGGGAATTCATCATTAAGTGATTAACAAAGGCTTTTTAACCACCTGCTTCTACATTAATACGCACATTTCAGATGGACTCCCCTTTCTGAGAGAAAAAAGAGAGGAAGAAAAATGAAAAAAGGAACTCAGAAAAACTGATAGCCTTTCCAAAAAGAACATGCAAATCATCCAGCATGCAATATTTTTGCTATATATATATAAATATTGCTTGCTGGTTGATATATATTCAAACAAACTTGGTGAAAGCTGAGGACGTGAGGAAATATGAGCCAGTTGCACGGGAATGTGTGTGAGAACATCTCAGCTGCAGCTGTGAGAAACTTCTCAGATTCTTGAGACTTTATCTCCAGTTTCCTCAGTGAGCAACCCACATGGCTACGAGCCGCTCTAGTTGATCAGCTGCGCTCTTGTGCTGGGCTTTCCCATGGAATGCTGAGACAATTGCTCAGAGACCATTCACTTCTCTGGGTGCCAATGCTGAGATACTTTGGATACTTGGAGCGAAACCTCTTACCCTGTGGAGTCTGTGCAGAAACCCTATACTTTAATGGTCATCGAGAGAGAGCAACAACTTTCACCAAGGCTTAGAAGAGGTCAGCAGAGAGGGCAGCATTTCAACTGAAAATAGATAACACAGCACATCAATGGAATGTATCGTGTTTGAACCCTTTGATAACATTCACTGGTATAACCTGTTATGATTGCTATCTAAATTCTCTATACGGATCAGTCTGTGAAACTGGTTCAGAGTCAGAGTTTGCTTAGTTATGCTTATTTCCCAGTAAATGATTAAACACTGCATTATGTTATGAAAATAATTATATTGCATTATATTGCAAATCTTTACCAATAATTTGGGTGTGATTGTTTCTAGAACTCAACCCCAGAACTCAACCCAACGCTAACCCAGTGGCTCCTAACCTGGTCCTGAGGACCCCCAGAGTAGTCCAGATTTTTATCCTAGCCCAACACAAAATGCACAGGGATGATGGAAAAGCTAAAGCTAAACCTATTTGCGTATAGGCCAGTACAGGCCTAGCAAACAAAGCTTTGAACAGTATACATACATACATATACTACATACATACATATGCTCATACATACATACATACATACATACATATACTCACAATGCTAAAACTGAGACTTAGTTGCAGAATTTGCAGAATTAGTTGCAACTGTATTTCACTCTACTGCATATGCTAACTGCTGTCTGCACCTCAGTTCTAGTATTCTAACATTCGAACTCACAGTTACTGCTCTTGCACATTTTGCACATCTGTTTATTTACTGTCTATGCACATATTGTATTGTGTCTCTGTCTGTATTCGAAATGACACACTACTATACTGCATACAGCACACTACAGTATACTGTCTCCTGTGTGTAGTATGCAGTGCAGTAACGTGTTCTGACATACAGTGTAGCATACTAATACAGTCACATGACCAGTGACCTCACATTTGCCTCAGAGCTGTTATTACTGTATCCACTGTTTAGAGCTAGCTGCTGCTAATCCTGCTTACTTCACATGAAATAAATTTAGCCTAGCTGTTAGCTACCCTCGGCTATTTCAGTTGCTCACTGATTTTCAGACTTTGGGGCACTTAAAAAAAGATGTTCAAAACAATGGGATGTAACTGCCCACCATGTGGCCACCATGAGGAACAGGGATGCAGTCTCACTTCCTGCTCTAAAATGCTGGGGCATGGCTAAAATAGGACTCCACCTATGAACTATGAACTAAAACACTTTGTGTTTCAGTAGAGACATGAAAACAGGAGAGGAAGGAGAGCATTTTCTTAAAGAAGGCTTTTTTTCATTTAAAAATAAAGCTATAATAAATCAAAATGAATCAAATACACTTTCAAAGAAATCAAGAAGATCCTAAAAAAAAACACTGTAAGCATTATTTTCACGAGTTGAAATCTAGAGGTCTGGCTTTGGGACAGCCACTTCCCAAAACTGAGAGTCCCATAAATGACGACTTTGTATACCGTCGCTGTCTAAAGAAAAACAAGTGTCTCCATAATGGGATTTTTACAACAGAGGGCAAAAATCTAATTTACTTAGAAGTCAATGGGACCAGACATTTTTCCAAGCAGTTTTGGACCATTTTTGTTGATCCATTCATCATGATTTTTTTGCACAATGTAAATGGTAGCTCATAATGCATAAAAGTAAAAATAGACAAAATTGGAGATTCCTGTTTTTCTTTAGGTAGCAACGATATGTCTGAATTATATGATATATCTCAGTTAATACCTTCAGTTTAAATAGATCATAAAATAATCCTTATGAATATATAAGGGTCTGAATACTTAATTGCTTTTTAAATCGTTTTCTTTGTGTCTAATTTTCTTGATCTGCTTGATCTACAATAAGACCAGTTGCCTAATTGCAAATATTCTTATAGCTATGATATAGTTCAACATGACCTGCAAAATAACAATCTGTGTATACAAGTCCACATTTACTGACCGCTGGGCCTAAAGCAGGACAATAAGTAATGGTGTTTAGAGACCTCCTAAGTGGATTTGCTGAAGATAAGCTGGGTCTGAAAGAGACATCTCATGAGCCGTGCCTGTGGCTTATTCACTGAAGAAAAATGAGGTGATGTCATCGCTGACTTTTGTCTAATGGGGGGCAGGGTAGTCCACACTGAATAGGGATAAGTGGCTACTTCTGAAAGGGCCGCTTTTCACAGCAGACCAAACGAAAACCAAAGTAACATCATGGTCTTATTTAGAGTTACGTCTGAATATGTTATACTGCAATTAGGCCTCAATTTGGAGACAGAATGCCAGCTGGAGCACTATGAAGAACTGATGAGGAATTGTCAAAAGTTGGTATATTACTTGATTGGCCTGGTATTGTATAAAAGCCAGAAACCACTTATCATTTATTTCATTCCCAGTCAACATGCTCCTTAAACAAGATCCGCTGAGGTTAAAAAGGCATGTTCACAATAATACACACACATACAGGAATGTTTATGTACACACACACACACACACACACAGCAGCTTTATTCTTTGTTCCCAGATGTTTCCTTGGGTGGGAAGAAAGTCTGGGTCTTCCCTGGAGGTTTCATGGTGAGAGGTGTTGAGTGGGGTCTTCCAAGAAAGTTTTCCTTTAGCATTCTCTTCATTCTGAAGAGGTGACAAAGCTTCCTAAATAAGCCTTGTTAACCTTGTGCCATCATTTCAGCAATCAGGGCCGCTGTCCACTGCATGGCCGCCTCCATTGACAGATCCTGAATGGCTGAGACCTGGCCGACTCCTGACCGGGCCAAATGAGGAGGGTCACAGACCCCCAGGTGACCCAGCATCCCAGTCTGAAACACCCCACTGGGCGCAAACAGCTCAGTCAGGAAACGCAGCTCATGTATGGATTCATCATAAAATGTCAAAACAGACAATAGCCTGTGCACAAACATCCAACCGAATGTGCCACACACATATATGTGCAGGCACCTTCTCGTGGATTTACACAGCATGTTGCATAAACTGTTCTTGAACTGTTGCCTGGTCTAAAAATACTCCGAAGGAAGCTCCACATTCCAGACTGATAGGCCCAGCACTACAAAGAGGCGCGCGAACAATAAACTTTCCCCAAATCGGAATCATCCGAGACAATATAGGAAGAGCGAGGTAGCGAAGCGTTGTTTTTTCACTCCGGACTGTTGTGTCTAGTGCCGGGGGGATCTGGCCACAGGACCTCGTCCATGGCAACTGGCCACTTCAAAAGAATGGGATGTTAGATGCGATAAACAGATATTAGTGAACTAGATTTGTGAGACACGACTAAAGTGTTCATATCAATGGACGGAAGCCATAGATCAGCCAAACAGGCCTGAGATAGTGTGGTCAGGCGAGCAGTACAGGTTGGACTGCTCAGCCTCCGAGAGTGTATTTACTAGAACCTAATCAGATACTGGAACTTTAGAGGAACCTAATCAGATACTCAAGCTCATGTACTTATAAATGGACTTTAATCTCGTAACACATACACACACTATTAAAGGGATACTCCAGGCTTATACTCCATCTTAATAATGTAATCGTGGCTAGATTCTTTATGAATATGACTACTTGCCTCATCCAACTCATCTGTCCCTCTTCTGATGATGTATTTTGAAGGTGGAAGGAACTTTTGAAAAGATGTTTTTTTTTCTTCATCTGGCAAACACAGACTGCTGCTGCTGCTAGGAGGCCAAATATCAGTCTCTATATCAGCAGTACATGTTAATGTATATGCAAAGTGGATGCTGGGTATTGTAGTCAGGAAACATTAATAGGCAAAACAGTAAAGGAGTTACAAACTTGGGAATTATTTTGATTTGGCATCAAACCCGTATGACTGAGAGATGCAATTTTTGTTCTACAAAATACAGTTACATAACATGACAAATAACATATCATATTTTTGCGGTTGGAACCAAGCCTTATATCTACATTTTTAAGTAAAAGTATAGTAAAGTAAATAACATAAGGTATAAATATATAGTAAAGTAAAACACATAAAGAACAAAAAAAAATGCAAAGTAAAACACATAAAGTAAACTAAGTAAAAACATAATGGCAGATGGACCAATAGAAACAGTCCCAAACATCTTGAAGTAAACTTTCTTTTACAGTAACTTACGTTAAACATTAATGGGTTTTGTTGTTTTGTTCTCTTGCAAAGCTACCATTTCCTGAAACACAAGGTTTTTGTCCTAGAGCGACGATGTGCTAGTTTTAAGACCCTTAAAATAAAGATACCATAAAAAGTTATTTAAAGTAAAAGCTTTTACACCACTTTTAGCTCCCTAAAGAACCTCTGAAGTACATTTTGTGCTTCATTTTTTAAAGTTCAAAGAACTTCCATAATGTAAAGCTTCTATACCAATAACATTTTGTTTTCCTGGAACTGTGTGTCCAAGAACATAACCATTTCAGAGCCTTTACTTTTAAGGGGAGTACAAAGAAAGGGTTTGGAAAAGCATGTCCAGAGTTTTTCCTTCTTGTTTTTGGAGCACCTACATGACTCTACAGGTGCTGCAGCTTTAACACACATAGAAAAGGTTTGCTGTATACACTTTGACAGGTTGTACCATTTTAACAGTGTACGTAAGAACTACAGCTCTGTAGTGCTGGTATGTTATGTTTTCATTAACTGCCTTTTAGTATGTGCGCATGTGCCTGTCGCAGATAGCCATGTTTAAAGCACGTTAGATATAGTCGTGAACGGAAGTGAAAACATTTGCGCCCCAGTCCGTCTGTTCTTTCCGGTTCACGCAATGCAGGGTTCAAATGAGGAAAAGACGAGGTCATACCTACAGTTTGACTGACAGCTGCACAATAAAGCATTTGGCCTGAGTGATTTGTCAATGGCCAGAGATGGACACAAAGAGGTATCGATTGACAGAAGAGAAAAGGCGAGAGGACAATGATGGCGGCTGTGGGATCGGAGGGGTGATCAATAAGGCAGTTCTGCTCCAGGGATTCCCTTCAGTGTTTATACAGTCAGACACAGGCCACAGAGCAGCTATTGTACGTATCCGACAATCAGAGTAAGGAAGAGCTCACTCACATGTGCCGCCACCCCACATACATACCTGCTATTTTCAATCACAGAAGATTCTATTATGTTATAGTATATGAAGTATAGGATGCACTATGATTGGAAAGCCCACTGTAGATGCTTACTTTGGAGAACTCCTTTTAGTGTTGTGATGTGACATGGTACATTACAGTGGTGTTGATCGGAAACAGGTCCACAAAAAAAAACAGTTTGCCTATTCTGAGTTTTTATGTGTAGGGTTAGTATAGGGTTGTGGGTAACACCGCTTCCCTCTACACTGTCTACACTGTGAGTTCGATCGCTGCTTGGGCAAACACCCTACCAAAATAAGTCCTTAAGCAGGGCTGTTCACCCTCCTGAGCAATGTACTGTAAATTGTAAGTGGCCCTCGAGAAGCAATGCTCTACATTTACCTGCTTGCCAAAAAATGGACTTTTAAAAATAGATTTTAGACCATAAACTCTCTCAAATCTCAAAATGATTATACAACAACATCTCTGCCATCAAGTAATGCATTCATGATTCCTAGTTTACGTAACAGCTTTCTGCACTTACACATTTAACTTGTTGACTTTATTTAAAAAAACATATTTACTCAAAAAACAAATAAACTTGCTTAACAGGTTTAATAACTTTCTATATAAGTTATAGTTACTTTAAATATTAAAACAGCTTTTAGTGACCCATACTTCTGTAGCAGGTAAGGCTAACTCATATAGCCCACTCATTATAAATGGCGTCTCTTGAGCTGGCAGTACTTTATTTTTGTTGTATTCTGCATACTCTTGAATCAGTTAGTTAGGCTAGTTTGAATCAAATGTTGTTTTTGGTGTACTATATTGGCATCAGTTAATGCAACTCTGTTTTAATTAAATTGATATTTTAAACATTAATGAATAAATGGCTTAGATAAGACTACTATTGCTATTCTTATAATCCTATTTCTGATGATTCTAATAGTTTAATGCATGTATTAATACAATATTCTTAATATGCTTAATACTTAATATTTTGTCTCACATTAAAAAAACAAGCTAACTTGGTAATGCTTTTCAACTGCAGCTGTCAGTGGAACAATATTGACTCTTCTTTTTGTAAAAACCTGTCTAGAAGTTTGCACACAAAACTCAAAAAAAAAATAAATAAATAAATAAATAAAGGGATACTTTTCCCATTCAGCCACTTTATCTGTTTGTTTAATGAGACCATTAAAAATGAGATGTTCTTAATATACATTTCAGCTGAGATGCAAAACGAGCTGTTTTATTGAAAATTATATGGAATTTGCTTGCGTATGTTGTTCTCCCCATGAGACCCACATATGATGTTTGTGTGGGCTTGTTTATTTAAAACCATCTAAATTCATTCATTTATTCATCACCAACCTTAATCCTTTATGTTTCTGGGTCCTGAAGACTGACAAATGTAAATGTGCTCTGTTCTGATTGGCTGGCCTGTATTGTACTTTTCATTCAAAAAGCAGGTCCAGCGGAAAATATGCTGGGTTTTGTGACATCACATTTTTTTGCACATTTCCTGGAAGACTTAAAGCACTGCTGAGGTTTGCAATGAGTAAAAGAGAGAGAGAGCACAGTCTGCTTCTCTGTTAAGTGTGGTGAATCACACCCTGGAAAAGGTTTATTAATGCATTAACAGGGCAGAGAGAGCAATGTGCAGTCAGACATTATTTAGACAGACCAGATTCAGCTGAACAGTTATTAAATTTAGCTTTACTTTCACAAATATAAACTTGGGCCCAAACCCTAACCTAAACCTAAAAACCAAACCCTAACTGTGGTACTAATCCTAGCCCTCTTTTTTTAGCTTAACCTTTTAAACTTTTTTTTTTTTCACTTTTTTAGCATTTTTGTGGTTTTATGTATCAAACATTACTACAGGCCATTTTACATGACCATTATCCAGCCTGTCTTTATTGCTTAGAATGACAGAGGCTGTTATTATTACTGTCCCTTTAAGACCGATCTAAGATAAATGAGCTCTATTCTAATTTGCCTCACTCTACTGAGCCCCATTTAGAACAGCACTCCAAGCTGGAACACTGCTTAGAACTTCAATATGAGTGCATGGTGCTAAACTGCTGTAGGCTTAATAGGTCAAAGTCTTTACAGGAAAGTCTGTCCACTCTCTGGCCATCGCTAAGATGCAAAAGGCCTAACTCCTATGTGTTTGAAAGGAGAGAGGCCATAACACTTGAAACAAAGGTCAAATTATCATTTCCAGCACATTTGGAATTACTAATCAAACTGGACAAAACACTTGTTTTGCTAAATAATACACAAAAAACGTGTTACTGGCTCCAGCGCTTGAGCAGCTCTCCACAGCAAGCAGCGGACTTTCCCCATTAGCGCCATAACTTTGTCGACCCTTGCACGCTCGTGGCATAACCAGCAAGCTGACTGGCATTTTCTCTTAAAGGGACTTTCCTTGTAAACGGGCTTCATGTGACGCGTTACAAGCTTTCCCATTCATATTTCAGCCAGTGGCCAGTCTCTTCATTTAGATCGTCTCTGAATAAGTAGATGTATGTAAATGAGTTGGTTCCTGTAACATCATACAAACAAAACAAGCTGCAGCTTGGTTTCTATATATGGGGTGTATGCACCGGGAAGTGAATGGTAAATGCTGTAACTTTAACAATGTTTACATATTACTTCTCCTTTATTTCAAAACCGTGAGGGAAACTGGGTTTTCCATGATATGGAATTTGCTTGTATATGTTGTTTCCCCATATGTTTTTTTTTTTTTTTTTGAGCTTATGTATTAAAACAGTCTTAATCAGTTACTCATGATCAACCTTTATCCTTTATGTTTCTGTCCCCTAAAGACAGCTATATGTAAATATACTCTGTTCTGATTGGCTGGCCTGTATTGTACCTCATTCAAAAAGCAATTCAGGCTGACATTCTTCTTATGGAAAATTTGCTGGCTTTTGTGACATTACAAAAACAGTGTATTGAAAACAGACTGCTTGTGCAGCTTCATTTCTATACATGGGGAGTACGGACTGAATACGTCTCGGCATGGAGTTGTAGAGTTTCCTAATGGTGTCCTGCAAGAAGCCTTCCCATGCAGCTTGAACATTTTCACACAGTTCCTGCAGATTGTGTGGTAGGGGTGGAGGTGGAGTGACACCAGACCTTCTGGACGAGTGACAACAAACCGTTCATCTTGGTGCTGACCACGGTGCCTCCACACACGGATTCATTGGTTGTCTCTTCCAAGACAAAAGCGGGACTCGTCACTGAAGATGACCTGCTGCCATTCTGAGTCACTCCATGACGGTCTGGCACGACATCACTGCAGTCTTGTTAAGAGCAGCCTTTGAAACAGTCTGCGTGCTTGTAGTCCTGTATTGTGCTGCCGTCTGCCAATAGTGCTGGCACTAACAGGATGACTCATGGAGGCATCACTGCTCGCTGAATGTCCACAATCGTGGCAAGGCCCGTCCTTGCTTACGTCACATGCCTACCCACCAAGTTTCATTCCTGTGGGTTGATTACTTCTGGGTGCAACTATATGTGCAACTATTTTTTTGATGATGAGTGTACATTAGTCTAACCAGACTTCACTTCAAGCAGTCTGCACTAGTTCTATTGGACCGTTCGTTATGACATGCTCACACAATGTAAAAGGACAGCTGACCTGTTCAAACAGTATGAATGAAAATTGACTTGAGCGGAAGTTTTAAAGGCATGAAAGTGATTATGTGTACTGTGTGGGTCTAAAAGCGGAAGTCTGCACAGGTGGCTGTTGAGTAGTCGGGGTGTGTTTATCTGACTAATCTGATCTGCCACCCTGAATTGTTCATGGCTCCGTCTCACTGCTTCTCAAGGCTGTTTTAAGCCTAAGAAGAGGCTTTCTGTTGGACAGGTGATCCGTCCTGTTGCTACCTAGAAGGCTGCAGCCCTAAAGGGAAGAGTTGTGATGCATTAAATGGACTATTCAGAGTGTTTGCTCACAGATAGAGAACCCCCAGTATCAGCATCCGTTCTCACAAACACACAGAGCAGATTGCGGAGATAAATACTCATTAGTTCTTAACAAACATAGAAAGATGGAGTGGTTGATGAGACAAAGCAAGCGTATCATTCTCTGAAACAGTACAATGGTTTGTCTTTTCAGCCTTAAAGATTACTTCAACTAGTTACAAGCAATTTCACTGTTTGTTCAAATAAGTCATTTTGCAGTGTAACCAGGGGAAAACCAGTGCATGTTAACAAAAGTGGGGGATTCGTTGTTATAATTATAACAATTATTATTCATTAGTAACTCACACAGGGTAGGGTGAAATGCTATGAAACAGACACCTTGTTAGGCCAGGTTAGGCCATGTTTCTATATGGAAGTGTTTATAATCTATAGTGTATATAGTAAATCATTTCATAGCAATGGCAGCACAGTGGGCAGCCTGGGTTTGATTCTCCGGCCGGGCAACCAGGGTCCTGTCTGTGTGGAGCTTGTGTTTTCTTTCGCGTCTGCGGTGGACCAAAGTGCGGTGGACTTCCACATCCCAAAGACATGCAGTCAGGCGAGTTGGAAATGTTAAAATGCCCTTAGGTGTGAATGTGAGTGCCTGTGTGTCTACCTTGTGATGGATTGGCAGCCTGTCTAGGGTGTTTCCTGACTTCAGGCCAGTAACCTCTGTGACCCAGGAGGATAAGCAGTGTAGATGATGAGTAAATGAATAAATGTTATAGTTTATTATTGTCTATTCGTATTTACAGTCACAAAAATACCATGAATAGCTGTTCAATAGGATTTCAAATATGAGGCATTGTGGATGTCAGGTTCTTTATAAGTTCAGTCTCAATGCTGTATAGATTACTCACTTATCATGAAATCACTTAATTATATCTTGGTTATATATGAATGAAAACAATTCCAGTTTTTCCAGATCTGAAACAGCATGCAAAATACCCCTTGGTATGTGGGGGGTCCCTTGTTGGCTGCTAATTCACTCGCCATAGAAGTACAGATGCAAGCTTCAGAGGTAACAAAATGATTGGTTTAACCACTGTTCTTCTGGTAATGCTCTTTTCTTACCTGAGACCTTACACATCTCCTCCTCTCTTCAGTTTGAGAAATGAGTAACAATTCAATCTTTCCATCAACCCCTTTTCAGATTTACAAATGTGCTGTGGCATTATAGTAAAGCTTTTCAGACGTGTCCTGGGCACAATTACGGTTGTTAGACTGTGAAGGACCGACAGGGTGAACCAGTTTGCTACAGTACCACCCTCAGACAAAGCAATGCTGGATCTCTGCTAAGAATACCAATCAGATTATCAGATTAACTAGAACATTCTCCATATTGAGCTGCTAGCAAGCAACAAGGGGTAAAACAGGAGGGGTGAGAATCACCTGCTGTGAGAAGCTAAGACCAGGCAGACAGCACAACTGCAGCTTTCATCATATCAAGAAATCTTGTACAACTGCCACAATAAACAACCGCATTTAAACACAACAAAAGTAGGAAGCAGCCAATATAGTGACGCTACACTGAGTTTGAATTTGAGCATCTATTCTTCCTTAACAGACAGCATAGTTTATTTTCAGGGATCTCCAGACAGTTTAGCATGGCAGTTATGAGTTCCATGTTCTCCAGATCTTCCAATAGTTTTTTCAAACACCTGCTGTTTTCACTTATTCTACTTTGACTTTCCCCATTTCTAATCCAAATGGATTATCTTAGATCTAACGTTCTGAGAAATGTCTGGAAGTGAATAACCTATTCAATCGCTGTTTTGACTGGAAATGAAAAGAATGAGCAGTGTTCTCAGAACACAGCTGAATTAATGAGTATGAAGTTATAATTTAGTCTATTTATCTTTGGACGGTGTCAATATGCAGAAGATTTACTGAAATATTGTGTTTATATGGAGCCTTCTTAATTTAAGAAAGCATTTAGACGTATCAGTGTTATACAAATAAACATCCTAAGTTAGGAATCCTTTGATTTATTTATTTTTTTGGACATCATACTAGCAAACCAGTTAGCTGGAAATGAAATGAATAAAGGTTAGGTTTAAGGTTAGGCGTAGATGTAGTATTACTTAATAAGTGCTACAATAATACAAAAATCAATAGAAACCTATAGAGGTCCTCATAGTGATTGGCCCACATGACACGTTTGCGCAAGTGAGGACTTGTTTTTACCACAAATTCCTTTTTTTTTTGAAAACTCAAATAAAAGAAACATTGCTTTTGAATACTGAGGCTAAGGTTGGCATTAAGCGTATGTGTAGCATTACTTGGCTATAGTAATACAAACTTCATTAGAAACCTATGTGGTCCTCACAAGGGATGTCAGACAAGACTGTGTGTGTGTGTGTGTGTGTGTGTGTGTGTGTGTGTGTGTGTGCCCAGCTGTGCTCTCATCTCTCTCCTGCCTTTCACTGAGTGCCTTTTGTGTGGAGGGAGGCTGTCGTCCACTTATTGACACTTAGCTTTGCTGTTTCACGCATGAGAATCGAAGCAATAAAACCATCAAGTGGACGCCGCTCTGCTCCACATTTAGCGTAGGAAGTGAAAGACAAATAGGAAGAGTTTACCTTCCCACTGCATAAAAATGAGAAGCAGGAGAGCGTAAAGGCAGACCAAGACAAGCACTCATAACCTGAACTCTTCCCAGCGCGGCATGTCCACGCCCTGTTTCAGAGCAGTCTCGGTCAGCGGCAGGGTCGTTTAGGGCCCGGAGCCACATGTCGGGACACTGCCTGATAAAGAGAGGAAGAAAAACAAGTTGATCTTTTGACATGGGGAGGGAAGGAACAGTGCGAGGCATGAAAGCGATGGCACCTTTTCAAAAGCTGGTAACATCTGGTGAGGGGATTTGTCTCTTTGGTGTCCCGTCTTTTGCACTCTCTTGACACACACACACACGCACGTGCACACAGCCTAGCAACCGTGTGTGGTGCAGACACCAGGACATCCTGTATGAGGACAATGAGGCACACGTCTGGATCAAATGAACCAGCGCACGAGTCTCTCTCACACGGGCCAAACCTCATGCATTCAATATACCACAGACATGCACACATGGTGCTTTAACTGGTTTCAACTTGGCTGAGGATTGTTAGAGGAATATGGATATGGACATGTGGTTTTCATTCAGATTTCTTTTTTTTTAAGGGGCTTGATTCAAACTGACTTGATTATAATTTACATTGTCTAAGTTAACATGTTAATGTAGTAATTAAATGATTAGCACCATAAATGTCTTTAACGCAATTAACAGATTTTCCTGGGTTGAACCTTTAAATTATCCATAGTCCAACTTGGAAGCCCAGCTGCTATGTCTCTGCGACTGTAATCCTCTCATTCAAATAAATGGCCACCTCCATGGATAGCTTTCTTGATACATCTCATTTCCAGCTAGCCCAATTAAACAAATTCATTTATCACTGTAGCATGTCAAGTATCATTTACAAGTACAACACCTCACTGATGCCAGCAATGTCAGAAATATCAGTACCATTAGCACCAGAAGACGTCATGGCAAGCAACGCTGGATACTGCTGACAGAAGAACTAGAACTTGATATATCAATGAGCAGCATACTAACAAAAGCAACAGCAAAGTGGAAAGATACAGATTTCCTCCAAGTAAAGTGTAGCATAGCAGTATGGGACCAAGAGACTATGATTGTGACATACAGATGTCAGTGATCAGGGCTGGCTCTAGCCTCTTGAGGGCCCTACACAGGATTTTTTAGGGGGCCCACATCTGCCTGGACAGTCTCCCAGACCTACACCTAAATTTTACTTTGAGGTCTCAAACTACCATTTAAAATGATCATAATTATGACTTATTGTTACATATCACTTTTTATTGACTCTGCTGACTGTGTTCAATTTGTATATTAGCTGTCACATTTATATATTGATTCAAATATTCTCATGGCATGTTTATTTACTTTAAGACTATTTTTGTTCATATTTAATACCATCACTGTACAAAAAAGGGTTTATCAATTTTTGCTTATAAGTATTTCTCTGCCATTTGAACACAACATATGGGGATGCTCCATTTGCTTGGAAATAAAACCACTTACAGTCACTTACATTCAAATTTAAGTTTTGCCTTCTCTTAAAGGTTTTTTAGAGTTATCTTTGGACAGTGTCAATATGCAGAAGATTCAGTGAATTATCGTGTGTATATGGACTGGTCTTAATTTAAGAAAGCATTCATACAAATCAGTTTTTTATACTCTTATTTAAACCTCCCTAAGTTAGAAATTCTTAGATTTTTTTTATACATAACATTAGCAAATCAATTAGCTTGATAGCTGATTTCTGGAAAATTAGAGGTTAGCTTATATGAATACCATAAGCAGCCTAAACTGTGAAAAAGGTCAGTTTATTGCTGATGATCAGATTTATGATTAGATTTATGATTTACAATTAGATGCTACTGAATGCCTGCTTGGTGTCCTAATAACTTACACTGTTAAATAAAACTAAAACATACTTTTATCTACTTAAACATACTTTTGTCAGGAACACTGATATTGGCCACTGTAAGAGATTTCTGTAGATCCTTAGATGTTACCCTGGGGTTCTTTGTGATCTCCCTGAATATTCTATGCTTGGAGTCACTTTTGTTGGATTTTTTTTGTCCACTCCCTCAGAGTGGATTGGTGAGGCACAAACTTCTCAGACGTAGATTTAGAACCTCTTACATCCTAATAAGCAGTAAATAATTTGAGGTTTTCAGAAACCTTGCATGGCTGAGACACCACATGCACTTACAAAACTATAGAGTAAAGACCAGTTTTGATGGTGAAGATTCAATAAATGGATGAAAAACAAGATATTAACTTATATAAAATAATCTAAAACAATATAATTGTATGTATCCTTTTATCTGCCATTATGAGTTAAATGAAGATCTGATCATATTCTTTGGCAGATTTTTAAGATTTCACAATTTTTTAAGCACCATTTGCTCATATACTTAACAAATTATTGGTGGATGACTTCATACTCGATTTTCAAATCATAATACTCCTGTTACTGGAGTATATTAGGGAGTCACATTTTTTTTCTTTTAAGATTTCATATTTAGTTACAAATTCAAAAAACTATTTTATATTTTTGTTTCATTTTATTCTGTTTTGTTGTTGACAACATCTGCCCTGCTTTGTGACTCGTGCAGGATTTACTTCCCCTGCTGTTTTATATGTCACTCAGTACTTACATGGTATTTCTGACTTGATAGTTTTGTGCATTTACTTAACTTGTTTTATTTGAAAGTACTTTTGCTTTTACTCTTTTATTTCACTTGAGTATTATTTTAGGCTACTCTACCCACCATTACAACTATTGCCCAGTGACAAGTGTTACTGTAAGTGCCAAGTTTTGGCACTTGAGCTCTGCCACTGGCAATGTACAGTGTTGTACAACCTGTTGCTTAGTGTACATCCCAATGTACAACCCATTACCCAGTGACAACTATTACTGTAAGAAGTTTTGGCACTTGATCTCTGCCATCGGTAATGTACAGTGTTGTACAACCTATTGCATGGTGTTCAACCCAATGTACAACCCATTGCCCAGTGACATGAGCTCTGCCAATGGTCATGTACAGTATTTTTGTTTGTTTTGGTTTTGTTTTTGTTTGCCTTCCATTTGTTTTTTGTTTTAGTGAAACAAAACTAAATAAACAGCATAATTTCAATCAAATTCAGGGCAATACTTTTTTTTCATTGTGCCTTCCAAATCATCTCCAAGCCAGCCAAAAAAAACGTTCCACATCAGTTGCTATAGGTTATTGTTAGAGATCATCCCTTTGTGGCTTTGTTTCCAGGGTGTTGACTAACAGAGGAGTGAAGATCCTGTGTGGAGAAAACACAAAGGATGGACACACACACACACACCAGTACTCACACACACACACGCACACGTACGCACAGAGTGGCATGAGTCAGAGCAGTGAGCAGTTGCTCTCAGGTCTCTATCTGGGGCATGTCAAGGCTTGTGGTGAGACGGTGGCTGATTTACCGCCCATGCAGGGGCTCACTTCCCACTCCCACAGAGTTTGCCCTTCCGCTGAACTCGTGCACACCGTGCCAGTGTGAGAACGCTTCACACGAGGAGCGTGGCACCGTTTAGAAGCCTGATGTGTTCCGTTCCCAATCATACACGTCATTTAACCTCTTTCGCTGCGCAATAAGGCCCTCGCTAGGACTCTAGAAAGCTCTGCTTTGAGGTCTCATATGGCACAGTCTGTTAGGGCAGTGCTCCGCAAATGAGGGAAATGCCTCTGAGAACGCAAGCTTCACTGAGCTTACAGAGATGGAAATCACTCTGCACTCATAACGAGAGCACCCACAGACTATGCCCTCCGCTTGACTTTTCGATTACCAACTAGAAACGGTCAAATTTTTTTTTCCTTTAATCTGATAGCTACTTTGAGATGAATGCGTTGAAGGATTTGTTTTCGCTTCTTTGTGAAAAGCAAATGACTAAATAGAACAGTGGTACAGCGGTGCATGAGTGTGTTTTTTAAAGGGCCCGTGTCATGGAAAAGCACATTTTGCCCTCCTTTTTGACATGTTAGCATGTGAACATTGCTAAAGCTTCAAATCCATCCATTCCTAGTCTATATGGTTCCCATGTGACTATTATGCACCCTCCATTGAGGGTGAAATGCCTTTGTGATGTCACAAAGATCAAGGCATTTGCATATTATGTTTAGTCCCACCCATTTATGATGACCGTATTAAGGAGCATTTCAGACCAGACTGCTTTGCAAGTTAATCACGATACAGGGCAACCAATCAAAACATGACACGTTTACATACATTCCAGCTGACAGGGAACATTCCCAGAACTTTATTTACAAGTTCTAAAAAAATTTTTTAAGGAAATGTTTTAATCTAACGTTCAAAGTTCAACGTTTTAAAAGATGTTTATAATGTTTATAAATAGTGTTTCTATAAGATTAAATGTTAACTAAGATGTAACGTTCTAACAGCGACGTTCAGAGGATGTTTTGATTAGTGCCATAGATTATATCACATGATAACAACAGACGAACATTCTCAGAGCAACATTCAGAAAATGTTTTATGGATGTTACTGAGACCTGAGACTACGTTTAGAAAGAACATTCTGGCAATCAAAGGAAATTTCCTGCTGTAAACATTAATGGACCATTGCACTGCATGTTCTCATAATAATTTCTAGCTGGGATAAAGCATTTCATACTCAAACAGCCTGTTTACTGCTGAAGGATTATGTTTTTGGAGTCATACGAATATCAAAAGTGGACCTCATGACACCTCATGCAATACAAAGAAATGTAGGATATAGTCAGTGTCTAAAGCAGCAGTGCACAACTCCAGTCTTGGAGGGCTGGTGTCCCACACAGTTTGGTAGTTTTTCTACTTGAACGCACCCCAAAGCTGGCAATTAACAAGTAAGTTGAATCAGGTGTGCTTGCGCAGGTAAACTAGCAAACTGTAAGACCGGAGTTGTGCACTCTCAGTCTAAAGAACATCAAGAATTTCATCAAAATGGTAATATTCTTTACTTTCATTTGGTCTTTACTTGGTCCGGTCACCATGAAGCTTTCACACAATCTAAAAGTCAGCTGCTAGACTCAAAGTATGTAGAAAATGCCAAAAACTGAACCCTATCCAGCCTGCGTTTTATTCTAAATATGATTCTGACCTTTCCTTCCTCTATCTAGTGAAATATAGCTCAACAGCTGACAGTTCCACCTGGACGAGCGTCTTTGACAGGAGTAAGTATGTCAATGATAAGTGCGTCTAAATTTAAGGCCAGTCTCCTTGAAGGCCACCAAGGTGATGGCAGTATAAATACATGGTGGGATCTCTTGTCTGTCAGAATATGTGTGTGTGGGTGTGGGTGTGTATGGCTGTGTCTTGGGGTGGAGGGCGTGTGTACTTGCTCCCGTGGAATCCGCACCATTTGCTGAGGCTTAAAGTGATCGGCCCCATGCCTTGAAACTGAAGAGCAGAACCTGCCCTCAGAAATACGTCCTGCAGACAAGCGGGGAGGATGCGCAGGCCAAGCGGCTCCTTGGCCTGTGATATCTGATCAAAGTGAGCAGCGTGTCCCTTGCGAATCTTCCCCTGGCGAGGCCAAACACACAAGCACATAGGTCAACTCCTGCTGCCAGGGAGAGATGGGCCAGGCTGCTATTAATATAAGGGGCAGTCCCATACAGCACACTGTCAGAATAAGAGGTGAAAAGGATAATTTGCTATCTGAATGAATGCGTGTGCTGCCAGAGAATGCTGTTAATGCGAATGAGGGAAACTTTATGTATGAGGTGTTTACCGAATGTATTTACTGAGATCAAAACAAAACACATTCACTTTAATATGAGCTTCCTTTGATAAACCTTTTACAGGAATGTGTGAGTTTCCTTAAGATATGGGACCAGTTCAGTGGTAAAGCCAAGGGAACAGTTCAGTCAAAATAAAAGTTCATGTTGGGTGCAATGAATGAAGCCATTAATTAGCATTATGCAACAGATATTACGCTAATTGATGACTAAACAGTGTATATTTATATTAGTTATTTATATTTTTTTTTTTTCAATTGAGCTCAGTAACTTTATGGTCCAATAGAAGTGCTTCAAAATCTTAAATGTATTTTTATTATATATATATATATATATATATATTATTCTATACAATGTAGTATACACTACACTACAAACAGTATATATANATATCTTTATATATATATATATCTTTTTTTATTTGAGCTCAGTAACTTTATGAATGGTCCAGTAGAAATGCTTCAAAATCTTAAATCTACAGAGAGAGAAAGAAAGATTACCATGCAAAAGCTGCTTACAGTTTCAGCACCTCTAACTTCTCTTACTCATAGCATGGTTAAGTTAAACATAGCTCATGGAGAAAGCATCTATTGAGTTACTCCATTTCTAGTACTTATTTATTTTGACAGATGGGTTTGCTAGCATATTGCTAAATGTAAGCATGATGTAATCAAATGATTAGCTTTCCTACAACTAATACTGCTCTCAGAAGTCACTAGCTGGTAAATAAACTAGCAACACTCACTCTCTCACTCATCATCATCTAAACCATTTGTCTTCATGCGTTGCAAGGGGTGCTGGAGCCTAACCCAGTGCGCATTGGGCTGCAGGCAGGAAACACCCTGGACAGGTGTCCCAGTCCATCACAGGGCAGACACACAGACATACACATTCACACAATCACGCACACACACACACACACATACACATATACCCAGGGTGTAGCATAGTGTCCCCAACTCACCTGACACTCACTCTGTCATCAGGAGGAAACCCGCACAAACAAACATGGAAATTCCACACAAAGGAGCCTGCTCACCCAGCCGGGTGGACCTATCATGGGGCCTGCTTGCTGTGAGACGAGAGCGCTACCCTCGTACCCACTGCGCCATGTAACAACCAAAACTGCCTGTCAAAATTGCTTAGTAAACATTCTAAACGAGGTGACTCATTACTGGATATTATTTTATCTGTGGTTATCTCAACCCAGCAAAACCAAGTTTGTTTGGTTTTTCTTTTGTTGTAAAAGAAGAAGAATTGAAAAAAATAAGTAGAAACATTCCGTCACTGTCCAAAGCAAGTATCTCCAAAATGGCAACTTTACAGTGGAGGTCAAAAACCTAATTCAATTTTAATGTAAGTCAATGAAACCAGACATTTTTCCAAGAAAGTTTGGGGCATTTTTGTTGGTCGATTCATCATGAAACTTTCACACAACGTAAATGGCAGTTGCTGTGTTCAACTGACGCATTAAAAGTGAAAATCAACAAAAATGGAGATACATGTTTCTTATTGGACTGTAATAATTTGCTTTATAAGTAGCCTGTGTAACCACTCAGAGTTCCTCCACTCTGAAAATGCTTCTTTGCAATTAGCACTTCTATGGGATTATGTTAGCGCCAAGCTAACAGTGGAGAATATTAACTTTACAATGTATTACTTATACCATAAAACACAAACAATTATGACATACAAGTGACTTATTCTTCACTCTGTATTGCAGTTCTGCCAGAAAGACACACAAGGCAAAAGTGATGGAAAATGATATTTAATCTTCAATAAGGTGTGCAATTTTAAGGATGACAATTTTTAAAAAAGGAGTCTTTGGTGTAGGCCCTGTCCTGGGCCCAGGTCTGGAAACGTTCGAACCCTTGCAGATCCTTCCAGCACCTGAAAGCAGCAAAACACAAGCGTAAGTTGAATCCTTTTAAAGACAGATGGTGCATTGTGATTGGCCAGAGTAATGAATGAGTGACATAGCATTGGAGTCTGCGCTAAAGCTTTCATTTCTTCAGCAGATCCTTGAACATTCAACTCTCATGTGAGATATGCTTCTGCACAGATTGTGTTTGCATACATTCTTTAGCGTAATCTATGCTTATGAATTATCTAATATATTTTTCCATGTTATACAATAACGACCGTAAACGTTGTAACCGGCAAACAAAATCCAGCTTGAGCTATATATCACACAAACATTTAAAAGTGGGTAGCTGAAGAACCTTTGGCAATGCTCGCACATTTCTGAGCTAAGCACTTAGGTTTCTTGCGAACTTCACACTAGAGAGTTCCTTGGACCACGACTTTGGGTGTTGTGAAAATGAAGAACCAATGAAAAGACCAAGGAACCACCACATAATCTACAAGTTCTATACCACAACTTCCCAGAACATCTCTGCCAAGAACACTTTATTTTTAAGACTGTACTCTTGGTGATTGGGTCTCACGGGGCTCTTTTTAGAAGCAGGTGCTAAGAGAAGGAGTGTCAGTCACTTCGGCTGTTTCTCCGGAACACAGAGCCCCTCACCACCCAAACCAACGCCCCCCACCTTTCTCCACCAGCTTCTATACCTAAGCATGTGGAGCATTTCCTCCCATCCATGAGAATGAGACTCCAGACAAATTTAGACCCAGCTCCATGTGAAAGCTAATGCGGTTTGGACAAGACGGCAGCCAAGGCTTTCCAGCAACTGCTTGGGTCTCTTTCCTAAGAGATGAGTGAGTATTTATGTAAACAGCATTGTGCAAAGGTTTTTATTTTTTGCTGCTAACTACATGTTTGAAGCTACACTGGACAGCAAAACTATGGCTCTGCACATTTTCACATGGAAATGCCACTTATATCTTATTATACTGAATAAACTCAACGTCTCTAAACTATGCAATAAGGGCACTATTGGTGGTATTTTCCTCCATTTATCCCAGAACTACCGCAGAACAACTACCTTTGGCTCTTTCAAAAAATTGGCTGTCTACATTTTCTTGCTACGTAGACTTTTCTATCTCAAACTTCTATCTAATGTGAAGGTTCTATAACAAGAATTGTATTTCCTAGAACCATCTACCTAGGCCAAGAACCATTTTGCAACATTTATTTTAGGAATGGATAGGATGTCTACACGGCTTAGACTAAGAAAAGAGTTTCTGCACTTACACATCACATGTACAAAACATAATGAACATCCATTGAAAGGTTCCAAATTGAGTACTTCTCTGATACCACTCGATGATACCATCCATTGAAAGGTTCCAAATTAGGTTCTTCTAATGTTTCTGCCATCTCTCTGATGGGTCAGTTTTGTTTTTTCAGCCTAATGATAGCACCCTCCACTTGCATCGACACATCTGTGGAATGCATATGAGATTTCACCATGAACAGATCGAAAAAATGCATAAGCAACACTTGGAATCAACTCCAGATCTTTTATCTCCTGAGATTTTTGTGAGGGCACACCTGGGCAAGACACTGCTTTATCAGTCAACTGTTCAATTACTGTTGAGTCTATGAAAATGAAGGGACACTATACAGTATAAAATAATAATAATAATAATAATAATAATAATAATAATGTTTATTTATAGAGTACCTTTCATACTGTTGGCAGCTCAAAGTGATTTTACAGACAGTTGACATCAGTAATGGAAAGGAATACTACTACTACTACTACATACACACACACATATATATATACATATATGTATATATACACATACACATATAAATACACATAAACACACATACAAATACATATACACACACACATACACTTAAATACCATGTTAATGTAGTTTTAACTAAATGCTGAGTTAAAGAGATACGTTTTTAAATGTTTCTTAAACGCGCAGAGCTCGACTGTCTAATAGAAACTGGAACTGAGCTCCACAGTTTAGAAGCATAATAACTGAAAGAGGTCTCTCCATGTTCCCTGTACTTTACCGATGGTATTTGCAGAAGGCCAACACCTGTAGATCTAAGCTGGAACATAAACAGAGAGACATTCTGTGATGTAAGCAGGTGCTAGATTATTCAGAGCCTTATAGACCAGCAGCAGAACTTTCAAGTCTATTCTAATAGATACAGGTAGCCAGTGCAGCTCTTTCAGAACAGGAGTGATATGAGCTCTCTTTTTAGTTTTTATTAGGATCCGAGCTGCTGCATTCTGATTTGCAGGGGATAGGCGGTTCTCTTAGGAACCCCAGTAAGAAGAGCATTACAGTAATCAATTCTGCTTGTAACAAACGCATGAACAAGTTTCTCAACATCACTCTGAGACAAAAAAGCACTTTAAAAGAACTTTAGCAATATTTCTTAAATGATAAAAAGCTATTTTAGTGACTGAGTTGACATGCGGGATAAAACTGACCTCAGAGTCTAAGATCACGCCCAGGTTTCATACTTCAGGTTTGATATTAGTAGCTAAAGAACCGAGTTTGTCATAAAAACTCAGGGAACAACTCTTTATGACAAACTCGGTTCTACTAATATCAAACCTGAAGTATGAAACCTGGGCCATATCCTTATCCTTTACTGCCACACAGTAGCACAGCTTCTAAGTCTTTCTACCGAGTCTACATTATCCAAAGGAATGGGGATGTATAACTGTGTATCATCAGCATAGCTATGAAAGTTAACGTCATGTTTCCTAATGACATCACCCAGAGGTAACATGTACAATGAGAAAAGCAGAGGCCCTAAAACGCACCCCTGTGGTACTCCACAAGAAATACTACATTTTTTGATGAGTGATTTCCCAGTGAAACCAGGAACATTCTGTTTGTTAAATATGATTTAAACCATTCTAAAACTGAGCCAGAGAGGCCGACCCAGTGTTCAGGACAGTGGATTAGAATCTTGTGGTCCACAGTATCAAAGGCTGCACTAAGGTCCAATAAGACCAGAACAGAAGGATTCTGTACATTGGCGCTGAGCCTAAGGTCATTGACAACATGAGCTAATGCTGTCTCAGTACTATGGTTAGAACGACAACCTGACTGAAACTTCTCATATAACTTGTTGGATATTAGATAAGCATTTAATTGCTTGAAAACTTTTTCTAAGATGTTACTGAAGAACGGAAGGTTTGAAATTGGTCTAAAATTATTTAGAACAGTTGGATCCATGTTGCCTGCAATTCCAAAATGACTGTAATTCCTAAACGGAAAATGCCATGTTTTTGATAAACCTCTTGAATTAAAGCTGAAATTCTGCATTTCAATCACATATTGAGTGCTTCGATTCAAATCCATTGTGGTGGTGTACATAGGCATAATTGCTGAAATTGTGTCACTGTTCAAATACTTGTTAACCTGACTGTTCAGTGCTCAAAATTAGCCTTGAAACACTCTATGAATACTGGTTTTAAGTTGTATTACTTTCTGAATTATTATTTGTTGATCTCTATCCATCTGGCAAGACTGGGTAATTTAGTAAGTATGCCTTCAGTAAACTTAGGCGAGTGAAAGTATTCAAACATGAGTGAGACAAATATTCCTCAATATAGCTTATAAACTGCTGGAACTTACTGGAATGAAGTGTCATCTTTCAGGCCCTAAAAACAACAGCAGCACATTACACAGTCCTACATAAATACCAAATGCATGACAGTGTGAAACACATCTATCTATCTATCTGTCTGTCTATCTATCTCTATAGATAGACAGACAGACAGACAGACAGATAGATAGATAGATAGATAGATAGATAGATAGATAGATAGATAGATAGATAGATAGACTTTATTCAACTCATTTTGGGCCAGTTCTGTTGGTTTCTTCATTATGAGATTTACACACAATGTCAAGAGCAACAGGTATAAACATACAAGTCATTGTATAGTGCAACTTTACAAAGTTATTGTTTTTTTACATGTGCAATGCTCAGCTAGGCTTGTGGGTTTTTTCTCTTTTGCATGGTCAGAGTGTGCCTCGGTTTATCTTTCACTTTTCCGTTTAGAATCTTCAATGACATGAACTGCAGTGTTTCTCACAGAGAAACAATATTTAATCACAGATGAATTAATTCATTCATATTCAACATTCACATGTTCAGTAATGCTTTACTGTACGGTCAAGTGGCTATATGAAACCCATATAATCTTGTAACGGACATCCTGACCCTAAATGTTTGTAAGCGCTAATTCCAATAGGTGTCATCTGTCATACAGTGTATTTTAGCTAACTTTGATCAAAACTGGCACGTGTAACCTTTCTACCAAATGATGCCTAATGGAATAAACAATAAACTGTAAATTACTGTAAAATGTGTTTAGTTAGTTCATCTTCAAAAAATGACTTCACGTTGTTACAAGCAAATGGACTAGGTTTACTCAGTTTAAAAAACTACCTTTAAATGAATGATTCTTTCAATCAAAGTGATGTATTAAGTTGAGTAAAACATGTTCAATTGCTTGTAACAAAATGTAATGTAAGTATTTTTTTTAGGTTGAACTTTTTACATTAGTGTTATGTTAATTGTCATGGCAGGCTTGGTCGTGTAGCCATGTCATGTATCCTACAGTGGAGTGTTACCAAGCAATGTTTATGAAAATGTAAGATAATATGTGGGTATAGGGGAAAGATTCATAGATTGGTATTGTCCAGCTGGACCTACAATATTGTCACAATATGAAATTGTGTAGTTTGTACTGTAGTAAAACACAATTTTCCAAAATACCTTAAATAAATAAATAAATAAATAAATTTGAACATTGTAAGCATGTTGCTAAAGGTCCTATAAGAAATCCTAAGGCAGGTTTTACACTGATGGCTGGGGGTCTCAGGTTCCAACAAGTAGGAAATTAGCAGTGGTGGACAGTAGCGAAGTAAATGTAATTGGTTACTCTACTGCAAGTAGTGTGTTGGTGTATCTTTATCCCATTCTGTTGGACTTTTTACTTTAACTCCACTACATTTCAAACTCAAATATCTCTCTTTGTACTCCACTATATTATGGCAAATCTGTTCTTTCTTTTGGCTTATGTGTGCATAAAAACATTAACATGTCCAAACGAAAGAAGTGTGAAGAGAGTCCACTAATCAGGGTACAGCGGTCAATTTGTTTTGAGCTTGTTGACAGAGCTTGGTTCTAGATAATTCAAACTGTTCTCCTTCAGTGTTTTGTGCTTATGATCATTTGAATAGACATCAGTGTCCGACTAATTAATGACCTTCTATTAAAAGATTGCTGGACTGAGAGTGGCACTGGAGTGTCTTCACCTAAAATGAGTTGATTGAGAGTCTTGTTCCAGAAATGATAATAGGACATAACAGCCATAATAAATTATGCTTTCCATATTAAAGTAAATTGGAAGGTAAATACTTCAGTACTTTTACTGAAGTGGAGGTTTAAATGGAGGAACTTTTACTTTTACTGGAGGAATCTTTTTACCTTGGGTATCTCTACTTTAACTCAAATACGTGGGTTGTGTACTTCGTCCGCTACTGGAAATTAGCTGGAAAGTTCATAGGTTACAGGAATTTTGTAGGAACTTGTATAAATTAAAAAAAGTATTCTAATTCATCATCTCTGAGCTCTTGTGTGAGTCTGAATGATCAGTGCAGCCTATCTGTTCCCGCGCAAAATCTGTTCCTAAGTGCAGGAATGAATTAGCCTGTTAGGGTTTGTGACCCTCAGCACAAAGCCATATCCCTGGGGAAATCAGACTAAACTCATTAGCATGCAGAAGATTCCCGCCTTCGCTCGACTCCCCCATTCCCTCCTTTCTCTGAATTCGTTTTGGGGAGCAATAAGCACGTATTTATCCGTCACTACATGAAAGAAACGGTCCACTATAAGGAGACCATCAGGCAATCAGAGACAAGCAACAGTATGTGCCAGAGCGTGGATGAGTGCGCGTGTGGGCGTGTGAATGTGTTTGTGTATACGCGTGATATGCGAGTGCGTGTGCGCTCTCGCGCACCCGTGCGCGTATGCGTACGCAGTGTTTTTCTGAATTTGGCCGGTGGCTCCTGTAATTATTATCCTCCGGCTCCAGGCTCGCTCCTTGGCGGGCCGTGCGCGCGTGCGCCTCTCCCCGCCCCCCACCTCCCCAGAGCGCGGCGGTGCGGCCAAAGCGCGCCCCGGGCTGCCAGCGGGGATTTACTGACTGGCGCTCTGCCTGGCCGCAAGCACTCCAGTTCACTCGGTTCTCACGACCTCAGCACCACAACGGCATCTCTGAACTCTTAACTCAGACACGCAGGCAGAGAGAGAGAAGCCGCGGAGCCCACACACTGCCAACTACTGCCTCACTTACACGATTGTGCAAAGGCAGGCTGTTTCTGTTTTGTTGTTTTGTTTTTTTTTTTTTCTTTCTCCGTTTTCTTGCTTGCAGGACACTCGAGAATTGCGCACGCTCTTACCAAGCTAAGCAGTCCTGCGGTGGTTATTAATAAGTGCGCAGGGGGGTCTCTGAGAGCTATTCTGATGAAAAGCGGCCTACTGAAAGTTCCTTGAGATTAATCTGATGTGGGAAGTGAGTCGCTAAGTGGGGACCCTGGTGACAGGCGGGCAGGGAGGTGTAACCTAATCTGAGCAGGAGGGGCCAAGTTTTAGGCACAGGGCGAGCGCATAGCCACGCCCACCCCTTAAGAGACAAGCCCACTGTCGAATTGCCATTTAGCAAGGCACTTCTGAAGCTCACCATTAGGAGGTGTTGTGCTCAGTACCGCACCCTAGGACTATTTTCGCAATTTCGCAAGCTAATTTCCAGAATTCCTCTAAAAAGTCTTAGTGCGTGCTAAACTTAGAGTTAAGTTCTGATTGAATTGACCGTGTTTGTCCATTGGCTAGCTTAATTAAGCTAGCTGACAAGTGCTTTGAACTAAATGTTAATATTGTTAATGTAACATCTCAGAAAATAGCACCAAAATACATACTTAGAAAAGAATGTTTTTCAAGGGTTCTTCAGTAAGGGTTCTTCTTAGCATCAATCTATGATTGTGTTACAAGGTCAAGCAAATCCTTTTTGGCGCTATGTGGAGTAATTTTCAGAAAGGTTCTAGAATTTTACATGAATCTATCACACCATCACACCATGCAAAGAACCATTTAACCATGTCTAAATGGAACAAATGCCTTTACTAGCAAATCCTTGAAGAACCTTTCCTAAGTGTGCAGGCTACACGTTCTTATTTAAAGGTAGCGCCAAAGGCCTGACCACCCACATGTCAGTCCAAGCACATTAATCTTAAAGCATATTATCTCGCAGATGAATAAATACTTTCAAATATTTCAATATTTTGACTAAACATTTTGGAAAGAAAACAAGAAGAAAGCATGTATACAAAATGGCTCTATCTATAGGCTATAGTCAGCCTATACTAGGCTGAAGTAGTCAAACGACATAACTATAGGCCTCACCAGGGAAAGACTTATTTGTCAAATGCAATGGGAAAGATTGTGTTTCTTCAAAGCTTCATTAGGTCAAGTTAAATTAAGATGGCCCTATAAAATCTGTTTGCTATCAAGCTAATCAAGAAAGCTAGACTGTCACCCATACAGGAAGATCGCTATGTAGAACAAGGTGATCAAAATATGATAAACAAACAGAGATATTTTTTGTTTCCTTGTTTAGATTTATTTAGCATCAAACATAGAAATCAAAACATGACAACACTTTGGCTTGTAACAATCTTTTACAAACTTTGTACAAAACTAAATAATCTTATAAAAAAGTACTTTAGAGTTTTTTTTTCTTCTTTTTTCTATGGAATTAACAGAATGTTTATAGAACAAAATCCAAATATTGGAAACGATCTAAAGAACATTTCAACATGAAGCATGTTCCAATAACAACCACAAGAAGAAGAGGGGGATAATGCACAGTCCCATAAAACGGAACTCAACGAATTCAACTGTTCATGCGGAGTGAACTGCAGGCCTGTACGGCTCTACCATGGTCGCCACACGGGCTCGCTGCTCTCGGGCCCCGCGCTCACTCCCACAGGGCTGGTGGCTCTGGCCGCGCCGTTGAAGCAGGTCATGCCCTGGACCGGAGAAGCGGCTGTAGGCGCGGCGCTGGCGTGCACAGGTCCCGCGCTGACGGCGAGCGGCAGACCCGCGTTGGCGTAGAGCGGGATGACCGGTGCAGTGGCGGAGCCGAAAGCGGCGGGGCTGGGCACGAGGAAAGCGAACTGTCCGTCAGTAGCAGGCACGAGTTGGAAGCCGCCGAACACTTTGGGTGAAGCTGCCTCAGGCGGGCCTCCGAGCTTGGCACCGGCGTGCAGGGGCTGCGCGGCGGCGTGCGCCTGTTGGTGCGAGTAGCCGCTGGCCGCTATCACCTGCGCCAGGCACGCGGACAGGTGTCCGAGGAGTCTCGAGCGCACCTCCGCGCTCACGCCTTCGCAAGTGGACAAGAAGCGCGTCACCTCGTTCACGCACTCGTTGAAGCCAGCGCGGTACTTGCTCAGTACTGCCGCGTCTGTTGACATCGCTGCTGAGAGAAAGAGGGAAACGAAGGCAAACGTTAGGAAGGAGCGCGCAGAGGCTGGGGAGAAAGAGTGTGGAGTGAGTAAAACAAGTGAAGAAGTGTGCATGCACGGACTCGAAACTCACCGGTCATCTGCACGCGCTGCATGTTCCTCAGGTGCTTGACTGTCATCTCCAGAATGTCGGCTTTCTCCAGTTTGGAGTGTCTGGAGCTCTGCGGGACAGAAGCGGAGCTACATGTCAGTCAAGCCTCCTGCGTAGCCTCGCTTAACAGCGCACGCTCCGCGAACGCACACAAAATGGGTTTAGTATAAAGAGTTCAAACACTTACGTCTTTCTTAAGGGCGTCCAGAATGAGGGTCTTCAGCTGGCCCAGGCTTTCGTTGATTCTGGCCCTGCGCCTTTTCTCCATGATGGGCTTGGAAGACTGCAAAGGAGAAACAGCACTAAGTTGCATGGCAGGAGCATCTATCTAATTAGCTGAGCATGCAGGGGCAGCAGCAAAGCCGTTTAGTCCGCCAGCTGCGGGCCTACACCAGCCTGCTGAAATCAGAGCCAGTCTTTACCTTTCTGTGCTCGCTGGCACTCTTTGGTTTGTCCGGCGTGTGGGATCCGCTCGCGGGGGCACCAGCGATGGGAGAGGCTGTCTGTTTCTCCATGCTGTCAGCTGGCATGATTCACAGACGCTTCTGTGTCCTGGTGAAAAACCTACAGAGCTGTTGTATATATTCCGTTGGGAGGGCGCGAGGTCTCTCGCCACCGAAGAAACAGACACGCACACACACAGGGCAAAAAGAGAGCGCAAGTCCCCCACACGAAGCCTTGTGTCACGCGGAGTGCACGAGCGCTGCGTGTAGTGAGGGAGGGAGGGCGCGAGCGAGCGACTGAGTGAATGAGTGAGCCAGTGAGTGAGGGCTGCGCGCGCGCTGCTGCTGAGGGCGAGTGGAGTCTCTCGCGGTTGCCACACGCCGGCGGTATTTATAGCCGGAGCGCGCGCTCCCCCAGCTCGTGTGAAACCCTCTCTGCATTCTTTCCCACACTCGCCTCAGCCAATGGGCGCGCGGGCTTACCCACCGGGCGCGGGCCGACCGCTGATTGGACAACACCCCCGCGGGCTGTCAGTCACGCGCTGCTCAATCAGCCCTGGAGGGACGAACAACAAAAGCGGCGGGTGCAGTCGGTCTGAGCGTGCAGTGATAAGAGGAACTGAGGGAATGCGCTGCCTCTCCACCGCACGGCTGCGTTCTTGTTTTTCCTCCTTCTTCTTCTTCATTTAGAAATGCCTTTCTACGATGCATCACTCACAGAGCAGGCGAACTCGCAAGTCCTGTACTATATAGTACACAGTCATAGGACTTGTGTGGCAGATTAAACGTACATGGGGAAAGCAGGAAAGGGATGATTACTGATCCCTTGTTGTTTGGTTCAGGTTGCAATTATGTGTCATTTAGACGTGTAATAAATCATGATTATCTTCACACATCACTGGACCAGTTTAAAGTTAAAAGCCTGTTAAAAGTCTGATTAAAGTTTGGCAAAGTGGGAAATAATTGTAACAACAATAATAAATGTGTATTTGAAGTCAAAGTACGACGCAGTCTAACAGCATGTTACTTTCATACTTTATTAACTAAAGGCTGCGTAACTGGGACGCAGTAGTTAAAGTTGGTGTCTTGATGCGCTAGGGAAAAAGACCGGGTTGTTAACTCGGGGGATCCAGTTGCGCTTCAAAGGGATCAGCAGCTGTAGAGGCACGCGAGGCGGTTCGGAGCAGCACGCGGGAAACCGATGGAACGCAGCCGCTTCATGCAAATTGGCCTCAACTCGCTCCTTATTGGCTGGATGAGCGACTTCGCATCCGTCATGAGAAGTGCGAGAGGAGGAGGAGGGGGGTTGGGGAAGCGGGGTAGGTGGAGGGGGGAGGGGCGGCGCTCTGTCTGTCCGCGTGCCAGCGCGTCTGCGCGCCCGCTCGCTGCACTTCTGATCCCGCCGAGCACGTGCCGGAGTTACGGGCTGAGGGAGCGATTCCCAAACTCCAGCCTGCTTGGGCGGCCCGCGTGCGCGTGCGCTTCCCTTCGCCAAGTTTGTGTTTTCGGTCTGACAGAGCTTTTCTAAACATGTTTGTTCTGAGCAGATTCTGTTGGGAAGACTCATTTTATGAAGGTATGGGAGGAATTAGGTGTTTTATTATCATTGCTGGAATAATCCAAAGTGCTTAAACTGAAATCAGTTTTTATGAATATATAAAATAGCGCGATTGCGTCTGATCTGAAAAGAGTAAGCATGGGACGGTTAACTTACAGCTGTCTCTAGACCTGCACAGCAAATACAGCCTGAAGAAAGTGAACAGATTCAATCCTGTTTTATTCATTGGTGTCGTGCGCCATCTATCGAGCAGGCTGAGTAAGTGTTCCTGTAACTGGCTATGCTTCCTTCGACCACTAGGCGGAGCCCTGTGGCGCCCCGACTCTGGGAACTAAGAGCAGTTTGGGAACCAAAAAGAAAACGATGAAAATGTTTTTCAAGATGGTTCCTTAATAAAGACAATCTAGAGCCATGAGTCCTGGATAGAGCCGTGATTCTTTGCATAACACTATGTTTTATTTAAATAATAGTTTTCTGAAAATGAATCAAACTACATTTCAGCCAGTGAATTTACTTATTGTCTATCTACTTGTGCAGAGGCAATTCCATTAAAATGAAACATAAATAAATCAAACTGAAATGTTCCAATTTTGTTCCAACAAAAAAAGTAGTGTTAGAAGTGTTAAAGTGTCAAAGTAATAAGACAATGTTAATAATTTATCTTAACATATGTACATGTAAAAATGCATGCAAATGTTGTACATCCTTTGGCCATATGACTTGTTAAGTAGATTTTATAATTGAAGGTAAGAACAGAGAATGCACTTAAATCACACTTAGATCAGTGTTTTGGTTACTTCATTGTCCTTTCCATGCACTCACCAACATGCATTATGGTTTGGCATGATCTGGGCAGAAAAAAAGGGAGTGGAAATCTGAATTTCCTCCCTCAAATATATGGCTTTCTAAAATAGTTTCTTCTATACACTTGGACCATATAGTAATGCAGGCTCAGTCAAGAAGTATATAAAGATATAGGACTCATTTACAGAACACCTTCATTGCATATGAACTAACTGTAATTTGACTTGGCTCTCCATCAAACTATCAAGAATGTAGCATATATATATATATATATATATATATATATATATATATATATATATATATATATATAG
>CM067492.1:22241698-22265949 GCA_034552555.1 Semaprochilodus insignis
TATATATATATATAATATATATATATATATATATAATATAAAATTAATAATGATTATATAATAATTTATATGCTGGGTTTGGCATGGTATCCAAACTCAGCCTTGCACAGACAAGTCTATTAGTTTGTTAGTTTAAGCTTAATGTTAACTAGTCGCTGATCACTTCATTAAGACACTAACAACATGGACACTGCAGGCCTAGCATGTGCCTAAGTTGGATACAAATTAGCAAGATTCTGCGGTCTGTATCTCCAGTTTCCCAAAGGCAAGCAAGGCGATCCAAGGCTAGCTGGAAATGGCATGTCACGCCTAACTGACCTGTGGAGTTTGGCTCAGTCACAGATTTCTTAAATTGGATTTATAGCCGCTTGTTCCAAAGCTTTTCCTTCTCCTGTGGTTTTATTCATGACCTCATCATTGACTAATCAATATCAACTCAATTTCCATCAGATAATTGCCAACTTTGCAAATTAAAAGGTTAACAAGCCTTAATGCAAACACGGCTAAAGTTTTTAAATATACCGCTCACTTTACAGTGACCAACCCATGCAGTTACGTCTATCCACCTATTCAATCTACAGGAGTTTACTCCCACCCATGCAGGATGAAGTTATAAGGAGAGTTTCAACCATGGATAACTTTTTGAATGAAGCACTAAACAGAGCAGCAAATCAGAGCAGAGATCATTTGCATATATCAGCCTTAAAGGCACAGTAGCAAAAACAACCTGTTTTATTCTAAGGGATAAACAGAGGTTAGAAAATGGTCATGTAAAATTGATCATGACTGTTTTTCGGTGTATCAAACCACAGAAATCTCTCAGTATCACTTTAAGTATAATTAATAGAATATGTGGGAAATAAGTAAGTAAGTAAGCAATATTCTTATAATATATTATTATGATATAGTAATAATGCAAGACATGGGCCTACATCAAGCCTACATGTATGCCTGATAACATTACATTACAAATATATGAATCATCTTGCTAAACATTTTTTCAATACAACAATGTGTTGTCTTTGATTGACATGGGAAGAAAATCTGTGGGACATTATTTCAAAGATAATCTGCATCAGATGGCAGAATTATTTGAATATCTTTTTCATCATTAATAACAATAGCTCAGTATCTGTCAGAAAGAGGAAAAATGATATAGATCAGAATTAATGGCTGTTCACGAATTTCTGACCATAAACCAAGGTAAAATAATAACACAATAACACAGAAAAGGAGTACTTTTTAAGATGTGGCATGGTAATGGAAGCAAAACATCATGAATCCACTTAACAGCATTTAGGAAGTGGAGATCAATTCTTTTTGCTGAACCATGTAAATGAATAAGCATGCTTTCTCACGTTGGTTCAAAGTGGATGGAAAAGTTGGGAAAAGCCGAAAAGCGAAGCCCATTTGTCACCGCTTTATCGTTTTCAATGCTATCATCAATCCAAATTATTTTAAAACCTGAAACCTTTCATTGTGAACTTAACAAACCAAATTATTCAGATTTAGAGGGTGTTTTTCTCACAATGTGTCGAAACACACACTCTTTCAGGAAGAAAAGCACACGACTATGGGCACGGACAATGCGGAAAATGCTCAAAACCAACATTGTGCTAAGGGACCATTGCAAGATTCTCCTCAGTGATAGCCATACTGAAGGTGCCATTGATCTTTTTGTTCCGTCTGGCTGGTCGGAGAAAAAACGGTCTGCATCGGTCCTTGAGCCCACAAAACGGCTCTCTTTGTGAAGACACAAAATCAATGCAAATTAATCCTTTATGCATTTTCCTGTGAATAATTAAACGTCTTTCTGCTTTTGTTTGGGCCTACTCGCCAAAAACAAAATCAGAAAGGTAGAGAATGTGGCTATTTATTAGCTGGCTGGAGCACAGGGCTGACCCCTCTCTCCAGCCACAAAGAGGCCTTTATGTGGGCAGCACATTGTATGGGCCCAGTCCGTTCCTCTCTGACTGACCAGCACTGCGGGACACCCACCGTGTTCAATCTGTGCCAGCGCACTACCAAGACTACGTACCCTCATGAAAGGCCAGCAAAATAACCCTCGGAATCCATGGCCTTGACCCTTTCTTAACAAGCACTTTCAGGGACAAGAAGACACACGAGGTAGCACTGGCTGCAGATTGGCTCTAAGTCAGCACATTGTGGGGGAGACTGACCAGTCATCAGACAAGAATAGTCATTCTCTCAACAGGACAGGAAGAGCTGCAGTGCACAGCAGCGAGTGATAAGATTAAGCCTTCCAGTAAATCTGAGCGTGCAGTGGCAGATACTCATCTTTGTATTTTTATGTCTTTACTGTAAAGCTCGTGGTGCATGATGGCACAGTTGAAATTGGTTTCTAGCAGTTCCACATCTCCAGTATTAATACTGCAACCACTTATGCAAAAATATGAGCAACCGCAACTTGTTGATTTTTTAAGAGAAAATGAATTAGCATGTCTGCTACGCACGTCTGTGTAAATTAAGGTGTAATTACTGTTAATTTACAGAATTTATTTTGGAAAAAAACTTAAAATGTTGTCTGTGTGGTATTGTGTATTTTTTTATATCAATATGTCAAACTCTATAAATAAATAGAAATTGTGCACTTTATTTTCTGTAGCGGTTATGTTAACCTAGCGTGGCTTCCAACATTTGCATGTGACTGTACATTACAGTCTGTACCAATTTTTTATTATTATGTTTAAAACATTTTAAAAAAATTAATTATGTATATATACATTACATTGTGTTACTTTTGGAAGTCTTTCTAAAATAACAATGTAATAATATGGTATGACAACATAATAACATGACTTATATAATAAATAAAAGAATTGTATTCTATTTACAAAATAAAAACAAATACCAAATGTTTGCATAATTCAGTTATTCGGAGTGGTTAGATGTGGCATGCTCCATTCTAGAGAAACTAGAAACCCAGCCCAAACTTTTCACAACAGTGGCGATAGGAACCAGACATCTGACAGCTTCAGTGGCTTAAAAAATCCTAGAAAGATACTACCTGAAATGGTTCTGAACACAATATCTGAAACGTTTTATGATAGTTTTGAGAAAAAATGTAAAATCTGTTCATGTAGAGGTACATGCAGAGCATTATATGGCAAAATATATCGCTGAAAAGCATGTGTATTGTTTTAATTTAGCCTCATCTATTTAGCAACGTTATATATAAACTCTCAGGGGACACAGAAGACTCCTGGTTCCTACCATCAGGACTATAATGAAATTTATGCCAGAAAATGGAAAAAAATTAACAAAGATTCCCATCAATTCTTCTTTGAACAGCAGACTATCTTAAGTTTGCTCATATCATATCATAAAAAGTCACCCATTCTCCCCAGTCGTGCATAACTCAGATTCATCATGCTTTTTTATTTAAAGTCTTCTTAATAATAGAGAACATCAACAGGATCATCACCCAGCAAGACATTATTTGTTCAAAAAACGTTCTGAGAATATGCAATGTAATGTTCCATTAGTGTTTTCAGCAGGAAGTTTTCTTTTGGTTCCAAGAATGTTCTTTCTAAAGGTAGAACAACATTCTCTAAAAACATTTTGTCATAGGTCTCAGTAACATCCATAATTTTCCGAATGTTTCGCTGAGAATGCTCTTCTTTTGTTGTCATGCACCATAAACTGTGTCCCTGACAACATCCTCTGAACATTGTAGTTAAAATGCTATGTCTTAAATGTTAAGTTAATATTTAACCTTATAGATAACCCTATATACATTATCTGAAATTATAAAAACATTTAAAAACATTCTTTGAACATTAGATTAAAACATTTGCATTAAACTTCATTAGAACTTGTAGGTAACGTAAGCCAAGGTTCTGGCAACGTTACCTGCTAGCCGGGAAAGTACATCACAGGCGCCACCAATATCTACATCAACAGAAATTAGACCAACCTAACTGCTAATCTGAACTATTTTATAAGATAAAAGGAAAGTGTTTATTGATAGCACTACTGTCGGACACGCAGTGTCTGCATGGCTTAAATCAATATCTTGAAATCTTGAAAAAGTAACTTGATTAATTCCAAAACGACTGTCAATATGTACAGTGTATGAGCAGTCAAACAAATCAATTGTTCCATCTTGTACATCCTTTATCTGAATTATGATGCTTTCCCATTGGCCATGTATGCACATCAGATGATAGACATGCTATATAAAATAACACTGTTACTATTATCATCTCTCTGGTCATCAGTCAGCCAGCCAGATATCATCTGTCTGTAGGCTGTATCCGTTGTCTTTTCTCGTCAGTGGAAGTGGGCTGTCTGCAGAGGGACGTCCTGAGCCCTTCATCTTATTTTGGGCCAAACGTTGTTGAGGAGACAGTTTGTGTTCTTCACAACACTGTGTATCAATAGCTGTCTGAGTTCAGCAGAACAAAGGCCTGGGCTGGACGAGAGAGACAAACGCTCCCATTAGCCACCTCTCCCTGCCTCCCCCCATGCTTGTGGGCAGCTTCAGGGGAACACTCACCTCTCCTCTGTTTACACTGTTAATACGGTAGGACTGTAAAGAGGAGACGAGAGTAAGAGAACAAAGGTATGACGATTCAATGTTCTTTCAATAAATGACAATAAACCAACCACCGCAACTACAGATGAGACGGTGATGTTGTTGTTTGTATTTCGTGTTTTATGGTTTTGACTTGCCACAACTGTTCTTGTCTGTTAGTGGCATCAGAACAAAGCTGGCACGCCTTTAAGGAACTGGCCAAGGCCCTCTGGAACTATAAGAGTAACATATATTTAAGGGCCTATAGAATGGAAAACTGAAATGACTTTATATGTGTGATTGAATATGCAAACATTGTTCAAACCATGCTATTCCCTCACAAGTCCTTATAATTCATATATGGAAATTAAGTTTTGAAAACAGCGCAGTTCAAAATTTGTGATGTCACAACAACAACAACTAATTTGCATATATCTGCCTAACCAACCACAAGCAGTTTTCTCACCTTTTCACACTGGAGTTCTGAGAGTGCATTTTAAATAAGGTGTAATAAACGACAAGCAATCAGAACTGAAGTCCTTTACATGTAGCAGTCTTAAAGGCAATAGTCTGTTTGACTATTGTTAAGTTTTGGCTGAAAACAAAAGCATTAAGTTTTTAAAGCCAATGTAAACTGTCCAATCTCCCACAGGTTCGGACATCAGGAGTTAGACAAAGAGCCTGAAATGTAAGATTAGCCAATATAATTAGGTGCTGAGAGAGGAATCAACCATGTCAACCATGTTTTGATTTAAAATGGGTGGGACCATGTTCCACTGATAACAGCAATGCTTTTCAGGCAGATATTAAAAATAGCAGCAGCAGCTCCAAGCCAGGGTTCTTTACTAAACGACTCACTGTAAAACTACAATATATGAGGTAAAATACATTGCTGCTGTCAGAACAAAACATCATACCTCCAAACTGATAACTTTACAGTAGAAGGAAAAAACATACATTACGTTTCATGTACGTCAATAGTGCCAGACTTTGTCTGAATGCGTTATTAATTTTCCATGCATTGTGAAATATACACACAATGTGAAGGACAACAGTCAATTTCAAACTAGGCCAAGAAGTGAAAAACAACACCAAAGGAGATAAGAGGTTTTGTTTCGACAGCATTGATATAGTAAAATGTATTTTACAAGCTTCAGATGTAAGTGTTTAATCTAGACAAAAACTGGTTACATGAATTGGCGTTTACCTAGAGCTAGCATATACAAGCATCTCTGTAGAGCTTTGCCATTTATGACTGGATCTGAAGGTTCTGAAGCTCTAACAGTCACAAATCGCTACTGAGAAGATTATTCATTCTTTCTTTCATTCATCTTATACTGCTGGGTCATGTGGGGTCCTGGAACGTACCCCAGCACAACGGGCAAAAGGCAGGAAACACCCTTGACAGGTCACCAGCAGCTGAGAAGATTATCGTCTTAAAAATGATATTCATGCTTTTTGTCACATAAACCCACATAATTATAAATAGTGGACCTCAGAGCAAAATACAATGCATGAAAAATGTAAGAGATGGACCTTTATTTTTATATGTCATTCTTAACAAAGTTACTGCTGTTGTAAACTAGATTGAATTGGGCGTAACCAACGCTCACACTCTTGAGTGATAGCAGTTCAGAATGCACTATGTTTCCCAAGCCAGAAAGCATGCTAGCTTCAGTGGTTAGTTCATTTGATAAGCCACAAAGAGATCATGATGATGGGACCCTCCAGAAAAAAAAGATTCCTCTACACTGACATTAAAGATGCCAAACGAATGGCTCCAGCAACATACCAAAATCTGACACATCACTGCACATTACTGCACATTATATCCCCTCCCATCTCAAGCCCTCCTGCGCTGCGTTTGCCTCTACATGTTTTGTACTTTTCTTGCAGAAACCTCCACGTTCTCGCTGTCTCTTTAAATCACTTCTCCTGGCTGTGTCCAGCTCCAGCCCCCTACCGGCAGCTGACCCTCCATCCCCCAGCCTCTGGCCCTCCTGCCCAGGGAGGCATCAGTCGAGCTGGGGTTTGGGCTCATTAGCGTGCCCACCTGGAGGCTCGCGGGCGGCCTTCACGGGAAGCAGGGCCTTGATCTGTGGGCTATGAGTACTGGTGTGACACCGCTGCCGGACTGGAGCCAGTCGACCGGCCACGGCCGCACAGAGCAGCAGTGTAACGAGCCCCCCCTTCACCCCTCAGCCAAACCCAGTCCAATCACTTTAATTGTCCTTGTGGCTCACTAAGGACTCCTATAAATTACCCACCCCTCCTTTGCATGAAAGGGTAGGAGTTGCTTTAAGGGATTAACTCATTAAGAAGCTCAACAGTTTTAGGTGTTTTTGTGTTTGCTCCTGCTTGTTATTACTGCTGTTGTTGCTCAGACTGTTTGATCTCCAGCTCCAGAGATATTTTGCTGAGATACAGTCACAGTCTCTTTTCTATGCCCTCTGTCTGACACTGAAATGCAGCAGGTTCCACCACCCTCCAGCCAAACTGGCAACTGGCTCTGGTCTAAGATTCAGAATCTCAGAATCACAATTCCTAAGATGAAATAAGGCCAGTGAGTGTTATGTACAGCATATTGTGAATGCTGAGTGTGCAGTGTTAAGTTAATTATGTAGCATTACTGCTACAGTCTTTTGTATCTGCGTAAATTTAATTTTTACAACTCAAATAAAAAATGTCATTTTTACAGCATAATTTTGTAGTAAATATGCTAAGGTAAAAAGTTTTCTTTTCTTGGTTTGGAAATAGGCTAACATACGCTATACAGAAAAGTCATAGGGTCTGGAAAAAAGATACTCGTGTGTTTATTGCATGGTTACACCTACTCTTGATGACTTTTCCACATGTGATAAAACTATTTTTTATGTGCATTTATATTTTCTCACATGTGTAAAAAAAATCTTTTGTCATGTGTTTGTTATATGATTGAGAAAAATAACATAAAGAAAAAAAAAATACTATAAAAATGACACATTGTAGATTGGGATTTTGGCCACTGCTGGTAGACCCATATGACTGTATGCGTCCATCCACCTGAACATTCATCTACTTCTTTCACGCTATGGCCTTTGGCAAAACCAAATGCGCTCCTTTTCACCAATCATTAGCATCTTCTTTGGAGCCATTTTCCACATATTTAAGTGATTCAAAAAATTGCTGAAAAATACAAAATGTGTGGAACCATTCACCCAACTGAATTAAAATTTTGGCTGGTGGTCCATTCTGAGAATTTGCCACCAGTGGAGTTGCAGGGTATTGTCACCATCCAAAGAAAAACAAGTATCTCCAGTGTGGTAACTTTGCAGGAGAGGACAAAAAACATTATTTACTTTTGATGTGAGTCAAGTTAAAGAGGTTTTATTCTAAGCAATTTTGGAGCGATTCTATTGGTCCAGTCATCACAAAATGTTTTACACTTGACAAATGCTGACCTCAAATTCTGCAAAACAATTGCAGGTCCTTATTGTTATTTTTGTGCTTCTAGGCTAAACGTCAGTCAGTATATTAAATCAACTGCAAAAAGGCTCAATCAACAAGCACTACACTACTGCTTCCACCGTCAGATGAAAGGCATCAGCTGAAGGGTTACAAACAATGTGAAGCCATGGGCCAATTACAGTCTGTTCGCAGGGCGGTTTTTGGAGCCCTGCTGCAGAAGAGGTGCTCTCCTAAAAATCAACAAAACGTCATTTTCCAGAGAGTGTTCAAACTTTGGCCTACAGCTGTATCTCTTGCTGAACTGGTGTTGGTGAGCAGAACTTCCCACAACGTTTCATTCTGTTAGCCCTTATACAGTTCAGCCAGTTGATCTAAATAATCATTCGACCTAGCTCAGATACTTCATTCTCACTGTAACATCACAGTAACCTCAGCGGTAAAGCCTGTTGGAGCCTTACCCTTTCTTGTCAGAGCAAACTTGGAGGATAGCAAGCTATATCGGCAAACAGGCAACAGCTAAATGCGTTTTCACTGGTCTATGACCATACAGCACTTGGTACACTTGGGACGTCCTTCTGAAAGCCAGTTGTAAGGCACATTCTGTTGAGGATCTGGTGATGCTTTAACTAGGCCAAGGAGTTTAGACATGTTTTGTAAGACTGGTGCTGCAAGTATAATGAACGCAGTGTATTTACTCTGCTGGTTTCAGGACCCACAACATAATGATGAAAAGCAATAATGAGCTAGACATCATTTATGTGGCTGATATGAACATATTTCCATATTTCCATCTGGACCATCTGGAGTCCAACACATCTAAAACTGGTAATTAACAAGTTAAACCACCAAACTGTGATGGTCACAGCTAGGCTCATCCCCTCTTCCAGTTTTACAGCCATTGTTACAGGAAACTTCATAAACTGATGTTAGATGCCCAGAAAAGTGGAAAGTCAGCTACAACTGAATGCCAACAGCTGAGGCAGTTAATTCTACCTAATGGTACATGGGTACACTGAAACATGTTAACATCGCAGACTTAAAAAAAGACCCAGATGTATGTGCTTGTATTACATTTGTAAAGCGTTGCAGAAGATACAGATCAGGGCTTTTCCCGAAAACTAAGGCTCAACAGGTGTCTTAAGCCAAAAAGAGGGGGGGTGAGACAAAGTTACTGTTTAATGAGCAGATGCTAACAGCAGCATTTTGCTTACTCCTCACTTACTGCATGATGACAGATTTGAGTTGAAAGTAACAGCGGGGAGGAGACAATGGTCCTTTGAGAACAGGCCTCCAGGCACACTGCTCTGCTGGATGGCTAAGCATGGCCTCAGGTGAGGCTGCCCCCACAGGGTACTGCTGGGCCATGTGGTCACTCAGGCTCTCCCCAGCTGAGGATGCAAGCAAACAGCTGAGCTAAGATCCAAGAGCTTAACTGATCAAAGAAGGAGAATTGCAAAACTAGGACTATATATCATGTGAATAAAAATTGAGTCAATATATATTGTGTGTGTGTCAGCAGTATGCCAAAATATTGATCTGTACATAAAGGCTATTTTTCCTGGAATATTGACTTAGTATTCAGAAATAGCAACTCTTTTTCTCATAATACTAATGATGACAAAATAGTGACACGGTTTCTTCAAATGTAGCATGTAAAACCTTATTTCAGCAACAGATATTTTGAGAAAGCATGTCATATCGACATACTAATTTAATATTTGGAGAAAATAAGTCATTAATTTTACATGGTAGATCATTATTTTATAGGATATTGTCATTATTTTGAGTCAGTATTGATAAGTCAATATTTTGAGAGAATTGGTCAGTATTATGACACAGTAATCTAATATTTTGAGAAAAGAGGTCATTATTTTTATATAATGAGTCATTATTATGGGATACTACAATTATTTAGACCAGGAAAGTCATTTTCTGGGAAAATTAGTCCTTTTAAGATGCAGTATGTCAATATTTTGAAAAAAAAGCCTATTATTTGTACATAGTAAGTCATTAATATGAGATATTGTCATTATTTCCACAAATTAAGTCAATATTTGAGAAAATAAGTAATTATTTCATGATGCCAACTACTGCATCCGAAAAGAGAGAGAGGAAAAGATTCCTATAGGGATAAGTATCTTTAGCATTACAGCTCATTATAATGAAAAGCCTAATGAGAGGAGAACCTGCTGATTGAGCCACTGACTGAGCTCATCTAAGCAAACTCTTCAAAGGGCCTTTAGCTGAATTTACCTCTGGGCAAACTACCTCTGCTCCACAGGTGACAAAGTGATCCATCAAACAACTCTGAGCCATTATTCACACACACACGAACACACACACACACACCCAAACACACACACACACACTCAGGGAGCGTGCCCCTTACAGTCGAACATCTACATTCAATATTATCTGTCAAATAAACAACAAATATCATATTCATAAGCAAGCATGGAAATGTATAGGACCACATCTTGCCCTTTATGATGGTCATCTTCTAAGGCACAGTCCACTAGCACATGGCTGAGGAGGCTCTTCCCACTCATCACAGCTGCAGTGAATCCCCCCACTGATTTAAAAGGGCTAAAGAAGCCTGCAGGCTGATGGAGACTTCGCGCTGCCCTTACTAGATTAAGACTAATAATCTTTAAATAACGAGACTTTAGATTTCCCCTTTAGCACTGGAGTTCACAACAGCCTCAGAGCCCTCAGAACCCCATCCTCTAAACTCAGCCTGCCCATTAAAGGATGAATTTTCTGGTGTCCCTTCAGGAGTCGTCCGATCAAGCGCACATTAAAGGCTCTACTTATTACTGCAGCATTCTCACTGATCTGTGGTCTAAGTGACTGAGTGCAGCATTGGGTGCTATTATATGAACTAGCATTGAGATGAAGTAGCCTTTAGTAAGATCTTACAAATAATAATCGCTCTGTCCTGCAGGACCACATTTTTTAGTGCCGACTTGTTCAATAAGGAACTTATGGCCAGTTTGATGTAGTGAGATAATAGTTGCACAGCAGGTCTATGGCTCCTAGCGGCTCCGCACCTAATTACACCCAGTCAGAGGCCTGACAAAAGCCTAAATCATTCTGGGCAATCATTTCTGTAGTCCTACAACACTGGGAGAATGTGTCTCACGCCCCATGACTACACTTTAAAGCCTATTGATGACTTTTTGGGATATCTGGGATATTCATCTTACCTCAACTCATCTATAGTCACCATCATAACACAACATATTTTACACATAATGTCTATGCTGTTTGGACTTTGTCTTTTTCACTTTTGACTTCTTTTTGACTTCTTGTCCTCGCTTCTGACCACACTGGACATTCAAAACCATTTTAACCAATCAGAGACCGTTTTAAGCCTCTCAGCAATTAGTCAATACACTGAAACAAATTTCCTGAAAAGTATATACACATGTTGTCAAAAACAATCTACCGACAGGAATGAAACTTGGTGGGTAGGTTAGACAATTTGACACCTGAAAATGAGTTTCATGCTCAGCCATGCATGTGACGTAAGCAAGGACTGGCCTTATCGCTGTACATGACTGACTCAACAGCCATGACTGTGGACATACAGTGACATACAGTGAGCAGAGATGCCCTCCATGAGTCAAAGACTGCAATGCTGTCATGACTATTATGGAGTGACTCAGAGTGGCAGTGGGTCATCTTCAGTGACGAGTCCTGCTTTTGTCTTGGTGGAGATGACCAACGAACGTGTGTGGAGACACCATGGTCAGCACCTAGATGAACAGTTTGTTGTCACATGTCACATGTCAAAAAGGCCTGGTGTCACTCCACCTTCACCCCTACCGCAAAATCTGCAGGAACTGTGTCAGAATATTCAAGCTGCATTGGATGGATTATCGCAGGACACCATTAGGAACCTCTACAACTCCATGCCAAGACGTCTGGCATGTTGTGTTAGCAAACATACCATGCTGAGAGACACTACTTCTGTGTGTGTAGCTCAATAAATATTGCCCATATCAGTCTAAATGTATCATCATTTATTGTTCCTGGTAACCTTTATCTTCCTTCACAATAGCACTGCAATCCTACACTTCTTACTGGGTGCAACTATTCTTTTGAGCTCTTCTTTATGAGGTGTTACCTTAATAGAACAGCTGGCTTTGCTAAATGGTATAAATAAAAAATGGAAAATTAATACATGACAGTGACAAAACAGCTGAACACACCATGACAGCTTTTTAAGGGCTAATTGGGATAACTGAAATGTTCTCTGGCTGAGCTCAAAGAAGTGCAAACGGAAAGGAGGAAAAAAAACTTAAAATAGAGGCGAAGCCATCACTGTCAGCATGGGCACATTTAATTAAAGGGAAGAGACAGTACGAGCACTGTGGCAGGCCAGGTTCCTGTTGCCAGCATATTAAAGTAAAGGGCAGAAGACATGGTTACCTTCCAGGGATCTGGAGCAAGCCAATAATGTGGCACTGATCTCCTGCTGCACTGATGATTTGGGAAATTCTTGTGTTGGAGCCGCATGTCAGGACCCTAGTGTATCATGCTGGCCTGCAGTGTCACACAAACACAGGCACATACATTTACACACACCATATATGCAAAATTGTATCACTTCCTATAAAACTACATTCAAATTCTACCAAAATCAAACATTCGGGTTTGTTAACATTACCAAGTACAAATTATTAATGTTTCCAGTGTCTGGTAAAAAAGATGAGCCCAACACTGTATTATCAAATCTGTTTTAACCTTTTGGCCATCCAAGCAGCTGCGTCCTCTCAATAAGGTTGTTCCCAAAGTTGTTACTGACATTGTGCTAAGCTTCAAAAGGCGCTAACATTCACACACGCATCTACCCAAACTCACCTCAACTGCCTTGCCATTTCTTTCTCTCGCCTACAGAGCCCTTAAGGTGACATGGTGATTCATGCTTAATAAGGGGTATCCACATATTAATATACTGAGGCCACAAATAAAAATATATTGAAGCCACAAATGTATATATGGAGGCGACAAAAGACTATATTTAGGCGATAAATTAATATACTGATGCCGCAAATAATTATATAGAGGCCACAAAGTAATATATCAAGGCCAAAATTGACTATATTAAGGCACCAAATTAATATGTTGAGGCCACAAATGACTAAATCAAGGCCACAAATGACTATATTTAGGCCGAATATTAATTAACATGTTGAGGCCATAAATGAGTATATTGAGGCCACAAATTACTAATCTGAGGCACCAAATTAATTAATATATTGACGCCAAAAATTACTGCATTGAGGTCCCAAATTAACATATTGAACCCACAAATTAATACAGTACAATCTCCTCAGACGTATATCCCTTGGGCTTTTTAGTTGTGAATTAAGAACTGCCAAGGTAACATGGTGACTCATCTTTAATAAAGTGTGACCACAAATTAACATATTAATTGCTATTTTGAGATGACAAATTAAAGTGGTCTTCAAATATGAATCCGTGGCACCAGTATATTATTTTGTGGCCTTAATACAGTCATTTGTTACTTCAATATGCTGTATATACTGAACATATACTGAAAGGATGTGTAATTGTCCAAAAGGCATTACTAAGAAAAGGAGATGAAACAGCAAACTGGACTTCAGAGATTTGACAAGTCTTCATTTGTAACTGGAATAACTTGCAGAAAATGCAACTAAGACTGAGCTTTGGAGAAAAGAAAAAATATCCATGAAATTTCTTTGAAAGTCCAAATGCACATCTCCCTAAAAGAATACAAGCCGTTATGAAGGCAAAGAGTGGAGACAGTAAATGCTGAAAAAACAGTATTATGTTATAACGGTTGTGTAACTTGCAAGTAATAGCCATTTTGAGTAGAAATTAAATAAATTAATAATTGTGTCAGACTTTTGCACACTACTGTATGTATGACACCCCACATCAACTTATAAAGTATTATCCATCACTACAACATATGTAAAAAGCTATCATCCAACCTTATGTCATGGGGGAAGTGTGGTTTGTTGGCCTAGAAGGTTATATGCATTATGGTAAACATGGCCAACCAATCAGATTCTAATGTTCAGCTCTTTAGGTTTTCAAGCGTTTGCACAAGAAATGGTACTTTTTGGATACATGCCTTGTTCCATTATACAGTATGTGAAAGAGATGGAAAGTGAGGATTGGTAAGTGCCTGAGAGTGTGAGAAAGAACTGACTTCACCATGACCCTACAGGGCATCAGGATGCTGCGAACAGAATTCACACCAGCTAAACAACAAACACAGGCCGTGAGAACCAAGTCCTCACTGCGCAGGGCAAATTCTTCACCTGCAAACCATACCCAAAATGACGAGCAGCTGTCAGTTGGGAGGCAATCACCACATTCCATTTAGAACATTTATGGCTTTCTCATTTCTACCAATAAACACTTCAAAATAAAGGTTCATGTCAAAGTTCATGTCTTGTCTGTAGATAAACTGTACATTTTATCAACATGTCCAAAGGAAAACAAGTATCTCCAAAATGGGAACTTTACAGGAGAGGGCAAAAACCTCATTTAGGTTTAATGGAAGTCAATGGAACCAGACGTTTTCCTCACAGCATTTTTGGGCCATTTCTATTGTTCCATTCATCATGAAACTTCCACACAATGTAAACAGCAGCTGCTTGTTCGAATGATTCATAAAAGTATAAATCAACAAACATGGAGGTATATTCTTTAGAATATTAAAGTGTTCTTCAGAACTGCACATGCCACCCGAAAAGCCTGTATTAAGTTCTTTAGAGAACCACAACTGAGTCTTCTATGGCATCACTCCACAGAACTCTGTGTAGCCACTTGTAACCTTCCGTTTTAAAAGCACATTCACTGAATTGCGGATAAGTGAAAGGGTAGTTTGAGACATGACATCCTTTGTGAGGACAAAAAGATCACGACTCAGTACAACACAAAAGGAAATCACTGGTTGATAATTACTGCCAAAGAAAGTAACATCTGACCAGGTCGGGAAGCACAAAGACATTCCATCCAGGAGTTTCCCAATGCCTTCACACCAGGAGGAACACCCGAAACAATCGGAGATGAGTCCAGGCCCCTGAAGCACAGACGACTGGAAATGCCAGGAATGCTAGACTCCAACCCCATAGGAGACCATGTTCCACTTATTGGCTACTACTGAGCACATCCACAGGAACAATGTCCGAGATGAGTTCCCACACAATGGGAAACAAGACATTTATGACAGTGATGTGATGGAAAAGGTAAATTTGGGCCTGCTCCTGGGACACATTACCCATGTCCTCGTCTGGCACCTCAGGACCGGCCTGCTCTAACAGATTCCTCCGCATTTGGAGAGAAACTCCAGCTGGTCTGTCCCATTCAGGGTGATTTAAGTGGTACGTTATTACTATTCCCAGGCATTGTCTCACATATAAATGCCTGTAATCATTACCATCACTACTCAGTGGGGTCACTTTGAATCAGCAGAATTTCTGCATGCCATGGCCTAAAAGATATTTACACTTTAGCACATGTTCAGACTGCAACAACACCCTGTTCCCATCATTAAAGGAGAACTTTTCCACATGCTTCATTATTCAAAATCTCTCCGCTGTTCAGTCATTAAGATGGAAATAAAGTTGTTCACAGTAGTTTGATGTGAAAACTTACAGAGCCAGAATTGTTTACAGCGGTGGAACTAGACATCTGAAGCATGCCTTTACATGAAAACCCATTACATGAACCTATTACAAATATTCTGCCTGATGCCCAGGACATTGTTTATATAAGTTATAGCCTAAAATGTATTTTATCTATTCATGCAAAATTAAACTCCAAATCAGAAAAGGTTGGGACACTGGAAAATACAAATGCAGTGTTTCTTACATTTACTTTGACATTTAGTTCACTGCAGACATTAGGAACCCAAGATATGTCATGTTTTGTCCGGTGTTATGTTGCTAGTTTGCTGGTAAAAAGGCCCTTCATGATTAAAAGGGCATGAAAACAGTCACTGAGGTGATTATCTAAGATCCATCAGTTAACTAAAATACAAGCTAATCTGAGTCTCGTGACACTCTGGTGAAATCTGTAGACGTCTGATCCATCCTTCCTCAGTAGAGTAACTTTTACAAGACATAAGATGCATACTGAAAGGGAAGACTGACCTGTTGAGTGATATTTACAAGCCTACTTTGAGCCACCGGTCAAAATGAACCTGATCATGATCGTTGTTTCTGTTTAGCATTGTTTTCATTGTCAGCATTGTTAAAGCTGTTTCATGTCCTAATTTGTGCTCCTCAACACAATAAATGTACTTTATTAGCATTATAGCTAGTTACACAATTATTAATGACTTACTAATTAACTCAGTCTCACCACAGTGTGCTTTCTGCAATCCTAGACAAGAAACTGTATTATTCACAATAGTAGTTAGCGATATAATGGTGTTTCAAACTGTGACACTAATGCAACTGTTATCAACAATGTTATGAAAACATGAGGTAAATTCTTGAGATATTTGAGTAAATATTATATACATAAAAACATAAATGGCTTATTTTCGCTTATGTTCTTTTGATTTGAAGGTTTTCTGTGACTTTCTGAAGGTTACACTTTTATGGTATTGCAACGTCAATGTACCTCATGTTTCTTTTTGGCTTGCAGTCGTATACAAAAGTTTAGCTGTCCCAGTCAATTCATTTTTGAGTGAAAATAAGACCTAGTAAAATCTACTATGGAGAACACACTCCAGCACCTCCACAGTTTTTAGGAGAAGGAAGTGCACTGGCGAGTGGTGAATAGACTACTACAAATATTTTTGTTTGGAAGATAACACCATCACATATAATCATAACATGCAAACAGCCCTTCACTATTTACAGCAGGTCTAAGACTGAAATGCAGTTACATTCTACAACTGTACACATTTAACCTGCTCTTTTTGTCTTCTCCAGAGGTAATCACAGTGATTTTACCAGTTATCCTGAGTGATCTAATACCTATTCCATTCAAGTCATTGCTCCCGACAAATGAAACAAAATCATTTTAATCGAAATCAAATCAAAATGTAGCTGCAATAGCTGGCATAAGCTCACCAGACAAAAGAATTGTCACCTTGCATGTTTAGGCTGGTGGTAACTTCAGGCTCTTGCAGATGCCATTGCACAGGGATGATGGGGTTTTAAGTACCTGCTGGATGTGTGACGGGATTCATAGAATGAGAAGAGGTGGTACAGTGCAGTGAATGTTTCATCGATATGGGGAAAATGGGTCCAAAGGCCAAAGTCTTACAGGTCTACCAGCAGTGGCAAAAATCCCAGTCTACAGGTAATTCTCCTCAGATTGGTGCCAGGGAAGGCATCCACCAAATCTGGCCCAACTGCACAATTCTTTGATGCAAGACTGGCTAAACACTGATGTCACCTACATCCAGAAACTTGTCCAGTCCATGCCAAATCAAATGGCAGCTGTTATTCATGCTTGTGGAGGTGTCACGAGCTGTAAGGTACATTTCAGTCATAGGTGACTCATTTTTGTCTGGTGAGCTTAACACAACAGGAATGACCCGGAGTCGAGATGACTGGTGTGACCTGGCCAGTGAAAAATGGCATCCAGGAAGCTTTCATGGTGTCTTCTGGATTCTCAGTTAATTCCTTCAATGTATAATGCATAACTTAAATGTTATAATTGTGACACACTTTGATTATATGATTACAACCCAATTTTAAGCCAAAATGAAATGTAACCGGATTTAATAACCTATTTAACTGCAAACACAATGGTTAGAAAGAAAACCATTTGGCATTATATCAACTGTTACCGTACAACATGTTAAAGAGATGGTGGCCTTTTTATAAACATCTCCCAAGACTTCATATTGGTGGTCTGGCCAACCTCAAGGCCCAGGTTGTGCCCTAATGTATGGAAACTGGTGAAAGTTCCCTTCTGAGCTCATCAACCTGAAATCAGCGGCTCTATTTACTCAATGCTTTGTACAAGATCGCCACCTTCTGGTTAACAGGGATTGTGTCAGTACAAGTGCTTGAGTGAAAAATACCAGTGGATTTCCTGCTGTTCTATTGTTTTCAGTCTGTCTTCTGTCTGTTATGAACTCTGCAGTTTGCAGTCTTATGCATTTATGCATTTAATAATCAGTATCAACATCATCACTTAAACAGCATGTAGAAGAAGAAACAGCAATGCTTTATTTTTTTTTTTAAGTATTTCTAAGTTGTTTTATGTCATTTTCTAGAGAGGTTAGTCGTTTTACATGCAAAAGTTGTGTGTTGAGAGTTCATTTCTGATCCTTGTTATGCCTTATAACAATAACATATTATACTGTTGGCTATATTATATACTGCAGCCCTCTGATTTATAGTATATACAGGGGTTGGACAATGAAACTGAAACACCTGTCATTTTAGTGTGGGAGGTTTCATGGCTAAATTGGACCAGCCTGGTGGCCAATCTTCATTAATTGCACATTGCACCAGTAAGAGCAGAGTGTGAAGGTTCAATTAGCAGGTAAGAGCACAGTTTTGCTCAAAATATTGCAATGCACACAACATTATGGGTGACATACCAGAGTTCAAAAGAGGATAAATTGTTGGTGCACGTCTTGCTGGCGCATCTGTGACCAAGACAGCAAGTCTTTGTGATATATCAAGAGCCACGGTATCCAGGGTAATGTCAGCATACCACCAAGAAGGACGTTTTCCTCCACCAGCATCACGTAGTGACCTGGCCACTATCCTGCAAGAAGAATGGCTTAAAATCCCTCTGACCACTGTGCAGGACTTGTATATGTCATTCCCAAGACGAACTGACGCTGTATTGGCCGCAAAAGGAGGCCCTACACCATACTAATAAATGATTGTGGTCTAAAACCAGGTGTTTCAGTTTCATTGTCCAACCCCTGTATACATATATATATATATATATATATATATATATATATATATTGGAAAGTGGATATATAGGCTTTTGTTTACAGCTGCAGAAAAATGCATCCCAATTAAGGTCCACACAGACAGACATCCTTTAATACACATTACACATTCCTGCTCCCAATTAGTGCCATACCAGCCCCTTTTCATTAGCCGAGTCGGGCCCTCTCCTCATGATCGCTTTTGTGCCCCGCCGCCGATCTGCTGCTATTTGAACCTTGCGTTGCGGCCTGCGTCCCAATTAGAACCATCTTCCACTTCTCTTTAGGGCTTCCTTGAAAAAGGTGAGGAGAAAACAGAGCCATTTAACAAGTGCGCTTCATTCTCCTGCCATGGGGAAGTTTACCCACATCTGCCCTGCTCCCTAGCCCCTGCAACAGAGAGGGTCACCCTTAGGGTTAAGGGGTCACCACTTGAGCCTTTGTGGGGTAGAGCCAACATGAACACCGGTTCCAACAGGGCCATCTCGGCAGGGGCTGCGGTGGTTCAGGTTCAGACAGGAGAAATGAACAAACAAGGGCTGTTCTTTGACATGCTTTGCTGCGCAAGGAGCCTGAAAAGGATTGTTCGGGTTTTCTAATTAGAAGGGAAAACGGATGGCCGCCGGGCTTTTGTGCGGCCTTTATGGGTTATCATTGATGGAGCACAAAACGGAAAACAAGCAGAGGCTGAGAATTTGCAGGTGTGCATGGATGTGTGTGAACGTGGATGAAAGGCGCAGTAAGACTAGCTGATGTACCCGCCCGGCGCAGAATAGATCCGGGCGGCGACATCACAACAGGGATGACAAAACAAGGAGCAGGTCAGGCCGAGGTCCGCAAAAGGGGTCTAGCTCTGTGCCGGGTGATTGTCCTAAAATGCCGATGCATCCCCGGCCCCCTCCCTTGTAAGGTCTCTCTGGCACTCTTGGCACTCTCGCTTCCCTTTCCCTCTCCTTCGCTTCTGTCATCAGCCCGGGCCCTGTCTTCTCTAATTAACCTGATTCCCAGAATCCATTGCCCTGTGACCACCCTGGCTGCTGAAAAATGGGCAGCATAGGTGACAGAAGCTTGCCTGAGCCAAAAAGGAGCACCAAAAAAAAGGAAGAATGTATTCTTCTAATGGCTCTGAAAAGGAGAACAGGGAAATAAGCATAATGGTCATGCACCCCTCCCACACATTCACTCACTCTAGCCCCCACTCCCCCATCACTCCCTCCCACCAGCTCCTCCTCCCGTTCCTCATCCCAATCTTGATTAACCTCCTCTCACACTCCCCCTTTCCCTCCCACACACATTCACACACGCACAATGTGGCTCGGAGGCCCTGACAGATGGGGCCAGGGGCTTTTTTTGCGGGGAGGGGGGGTTTCTATGCAAACGGGGAGCCTGGTTTAGTGCGCTGCTGTCAGGCCGCTGAATTGATCCCTGCCACTATAGAGGCTTTCCTCCGCCAGCGTGTCACAATGGCAACAAGTGCGGGGAGCTGGGAGCAAGCTTGTGCAGGCATTGCACCCTCACTCGTGAATGATGGCCCAGCAAATGGCCTTCCCTTTCATTGGCTTTCATTACAGCCCATACCTCGCTTCTCTCTCATGCTCTCCACCCAAAAAGGCAATGCGGTGTTTACCTAGTTTATTTTCATGAGCCTCTTGCTTTACATATGATGTTTGGTAGGTGGTTCGCTGCAGGGTCTGTATTTGCTTGTAAAGCAATCTGGGAAGCTACTTCTGTGAAAGACGCTCTTTTAAAAGAGGCTCTAAATAACTGTTATTGTTATTACTGTCATTGTTGTACAAAGTACATCTTAAGTCTGTACAGCCGTAGAACATGCTTAAGGCCTGTATTTTTTTTTTTTCAGTTAGTCAGCCTTTAGTCAGAATTTACACCCTACAGAATCATTTTAAGAGTGTCTGTAATAAGTACATATTACATGCTCTCTATTATAAAGAATATAGACAATAATGATGGTAATATTCATCTGCATCACGATTGGTGCCAAAGAGAAATTACCAGAGAAATTACTGTATATAACTGGTCTGAAACTGTTTGAGACGTGTTTAATTGCTGACCTGCTTGAGTTTCAATTTAATGGGTACTAATCAAGGCTTTTGGTGGGGTTCTATGCAGCCCTAATAAAAAGGTTTTATGACTTGTAACAGACTTGTAGCAGAACCCTTTCTGGTGCTATATAGAACCATAGAACCAGGTCAAAAGGTCATTCATCATTTTATTTTATTTTATTTTATTTTATTTTATTTTAGTATTCCAAAGAAAGATAGCCTTTAGTTTATGTTTGGCCTCAGGAATTATCTGTACTTTTTCGGTTCTATGAACACCAAAAAACAGGTTTTATAAATTCTAACAGTAGCAGAATCCTTTCTGGTGCTATACAGAACATGCTGAAGACCTATGTGTTTTCCTAATTAGTCAGCCTTTAGTCTGCATTTACATCCTACAGAATCTTTTTAAGAGTGTCGGTAATAAGTACGTATGACATGATCTCTGTTATAGAGAATATAGACAATAATAATAATGTTCATCTACATCATGATTGGTGCAAAAGAGAGATTTCAAGAGTGTGCAAAATGTACTTTGAGCTCTGTATATAACTGGTCTGAAACTGTTTGAGATGGTGTTTTATTGATGAATTGCTACAGTTGAATCAGTTTAATGGATACTAATCAGAGCTTTTTGTAGACAAACAACTAAAAGTAATTAAAATGATGAGTTAAAATGATACTTGTGATATGATTCAGATATTATTTATTCATGTATTAAGAATCTCTAACTTCTAGTATGTATATTTGTACAAAAGCTTTTTAGGGCTTCCAGTGGCCTCTTAGCAAAGCCTCAGACTTCAATACTTTTGTGTCTGAATGCATTTTAGGCCTTCTGCCTAATACAGAACCATCTATTGTATTAAGTAGTATTATGTGTTCTGAGATCATCATCAGCCAATCACATTTTAGCTAAATACAATACTCATTGTATGTAGGGATTAATGACATAACCTCTTCCAATCATATTTTTTGTCTGATATTCTTATAACCAATGATATTGAGTGTGATGTTGCTGTGTGATACTGTGTGATGATGTGAGACCCTTAAAAATCTTTGCACATTTGCCTAAATTCAGCTCTGAGATTTTATCTCATACTTCTTTCTTTTCTGTTATTGTTATTTTGGCTCTGTGAAATAATACACCCTTTCTTACTTACATCATTACTCTAGGTCGGCATTTAATGGAAACGTTTTAAGGGAATCCCGGAACCAGTAAGCACTACCTGTAGTAAAGAACCCATAAGGAACAATCTCATTCACACATGATGGCCCAGCAAATGGCCTTTCACCTTCAGAGGCTTTCAATATCCACTTTGTTTATCCACAGTGTTTGTTTTTACAAGGTAATTAAGCAAATTAAGCAAGTTGTACACAGTGGAACATGCTGAACATCTATATATCTGTGAAAAATGCTGAAAGAATGCATATTTCATATTTTCCAAAATAAATTCTGTTAATCTGTGTTTGATTTCAGGAAATATCTGTACTTTTAGGGTTCTATGCAGCCCTAATGACAAGTTTTTATGACTTGTAACAGTAGCAGAACCCTTTCTGGTGCTATATAGAGCCATAGAACCAGGTCAACAGGTCATCCATCATGTTCATTTATTTAGTTTAGTTTAGTTTAGTTTAGTTTAGTTTGGTTTAATTTTCCAAATAAAGACAGCCTTTAATCTATGTTTGACTTCAAGAAATATCTGTACTTTTAGGGTTCTATGAACCCCCCAAAAATAGGTTTTTCAACTTGTAACAGTAGCAGAACTCTTTCTGGTGCTCTATTGAACTAGGTTGACAGGTCAGCCATCATGTTTATTTTATTTTATTTTATTTTATTTTAGTTTAGTTTATTTTTCCAAATAAAGATAGCTTTTAGTCTGTGTTTGATTTCAGGAAATATCTGTACTTTTAGGGTTCTAAGCACCCCTAAAAAGGTTTTATGACAGTAGCAGAATCCTTTCTAGTGCAATACAGAACCATAGAACCAGGTCACCAGGTCATCAATTATTGTATTTTGTGTTTATAGATCCTACTACTAGTAATAATAATAATAATAATAATAATAATAATAATAAAATATTTGATTTAACAGTAGGAGAATGCTTTATAGTGTGATATAGAACCACTTTTTAAGAACCACAGAATATGCTGAGTGTATAATGTGCTAGCTCCCTCAGCTGCTAATTTTCTCTCTAAATGGTAACCTTTAATCTCCAATCCTAACCATGTGACAGCCTGATTGCACAGGCTTTATAAATCAAAGGTTACTTAAGCAGTGACTTCTCCTCATCCTGCCCTCAATGGATCTGGGTGGAACGCCCACAATGACCCCCAGAGCTGACCTGTGACACCAGAGACAGGGCTGAAGACAATCCTTCCTCAGACACACAACAGTGCCATCACGCTCCTGCCTCTCTCCATCAACGTCAGCCAGGCCAGCCAGGTTAATCTTTCACCAGCCCCTGCAATCTCAGCCCTCAGCCCAGGGACAGGGAAAGGGAGGCTTGGCTGCTCACTGAGAAAATGGAAGGTAATCGATTGGCAAACAAACAAAATAGAGAAACAATGCCCATGGACAGAGCAGACTCCTCTCTTTCTGTACCTGCAACACATCAATTTATCACAGTCCATTAAACTCAACTGAGACAGAATGAAGTAGGGATGTGCTGACTCGGCTGTTTCGTGAGGTTTCAGCAGTGAAAAAGAGTTTATAATGAATTATGTAAAGTATTCTTGTTTGACCATCTGGTTTTCATACCATGCTTCCATTCAGGATTGATAAGACCATTCCAATTTTGTGTTGCGGAAGCTACAATAAAGGTTACTAAAAGATTTGCACTGAGCACAAAAAGACAGTTTAGCGAATGGCTGACTTATTGGGTGTTTATTATATTATTACTGTTGTTTTACACAATGCACATCCTGATAATTATTAGCACATTTCCTGTACTTTCTATTAGTCAAAGATAACGACATAATTAACATTTCTCCATTTGTGTTGTACAATTTGAAAATGCCTGCTCTCCTTTACATTTTATGTAGTTTTATGATGTATAGACCAAAAGAAATGGTCCAAAATCTGGTTACTTTAACTTACATTAAAAGTAAAGTATGTTTTTTACATCTCCTGTAAAGTTATCATTTAGGAGATGCAAGGTTTTGTTCTAACAGCAGGAATATCTTATATATAACATTTGAATCAAACTGGCATTGTAAATCCTATAAAATAAACAGTTCTATCTAATAAACTGATTTAACTAATAAACAGTTCTTTCTAATAAACAGTTCTAGC
>CM067492.1:22265959-22340107 GCA_034552555.1 Semaprochilodus insignis
AACAGTTCTATCTATCTAATAAACAGATGCCTATTTAAATAACATGCAATACTCCAATAAAAGTAGCAACTGGGCATTTAGCATGGTGAGTTATACATAGTTTTGTTACCACATAGTAGTAGAGGTGTAGTAGCTACATTTCAATACAGCCCGAGTGCACTTACTTCTGAGATCAGCCAAAACCAAAATGTTTGTCGATATCAGTCTTGACCAGTTTTGATTTTCATGCATCTCTGCTTCCTATAGGGCTCCTGACGTGGATAAATGGCTCTTAGAAAAGCATTGACTTGGTTTATTGTGCAAAGAATCTTTGAACTGTAAAAAGATTCCATATTTCCACAAAAAGCGTTTAAAGAATCGTTCACTGAAAGGCTCTTTTGGACCCAAAAGTGGTTCTTATAGCATCATGCCAGAGAACTTTTATGACAACTTTATTTAGGAATGTACTTCATCTTTTGGTGTTGGAAGTTTCTGGAATGATGAAACAAACTTTCATTGGGATACTGCACCAGTAGTCTACCAGTAGTCTACAGTTATAGACTGTCTGTTGGGTTTGACTGATCCAGTGTGATCTGCACCAGATTCTGTCTGGATGCTTTTAATGATGCAGGCTTTTAATGAAGTAGGCATTGCACATTCACATTCTGGTCAGTAAAAATGCAGGGTCTGTGGTGTGTGAGGCCACTTGTCTTGGAGATGTTTGTTTATTTGTATTTTTTTTTCTTTCAACAAAACTGTTTGGTTAGATAGAAAACTAATTGCATCAAATCAAGTTTTGTCGGAATTCATTAACCAGTAGCTGATGACTGTGGCGGTCTGCTTTGCTGAGCTGGTATCATAGATGCTGTTCCATTGGACAAAGTTTGTTAATTATAATTCTATGAAGTAAGATCTTTAAAAAAAGGTGTTAAATAAGTTGACAGCTACACAACGTGCATGCAGACTATTGCCACGATAGCCCTTGTGACCAAAGACTGCAGTGGTGTCGTGCCAGACTGTCATGGAGTGACTTAGAAAGGCAGTGGTTCGTCTTCAGTGACGAGTCCCAAGCTGCATGGGAGGGATTATTGCAGGACACCATTAGGAACCTTTACAACTCTAGACATCTGGCATGCTGCATTAGCAAACATGGCGGCCCAACACCATACTGAGAGACACTACTTCTGTATGTGTAGCTCAATAAATATTACCCATATCAGTCTAAATGTATCATCATTTATTGTTCCTGGCAACCTTTATCTTCCTTCCCAGTAGCATTGTAATCCGACACTTCCTTCTGGGTGCAACTATTCTTTTGATGGTGAGTGTATATCATTTATATTTCCAACACAACACCTTTCTGATTTCTGTTGTCAATTGTTGTATTGTTGTGTTAACTTCAAATCGGCTGTATATACAGTAAACATGATTCCGTTATTCAGGCCACAAATTCTTCACTATGACCACAAGATTCATTGGCTTGGTGGCCCAAAAGGCCAGTGCAAGTATTTTCTACATGTCTACCTCCGATCGTGATGATAGGTCAAGCCACAGAAGATGACACATCCTTTCAGCACGGACTGTACTCACTGCCCAGCATGCTAGCGTACACAAGCGGGGGTTGAGTCACGCTAATGAAAGCCATTGGTGGTCAAGGGTTACGTGCTAATGCACACATATACATAAATGGGTGGCAAGTCACCACATTCTCCTGGCCTCTTTTGTACCTTGCGAGCGTGCATAGCAATGGCAAGTACATTACCATGTGTTAGAATGCATGAGTTGGATGGATGGGAGGTGCCGCGGTGTGTATTGTCGGAGAGCCAGGTCCACAGAGAGGGAGCCCACGGTGGAGAAAACGGGGAGCTGACAAGAGGCTTGAATGAGAATCAATTAATTTTCATTTAGAGCGACAATCAGAGGGCAGGCATTAGCATGTGTGAGGTTCATTTGATGGTGGCAGGAGGCCGAGTGAGCAGGGGAGAGGCCCACACTAAGCTAATGACAGGGCCAGGCCTGCCCGGCCTCTCGTGCATTAACACCCTTGTGTTCTCCTCTACAGGCACAAAACCCTCTCTGGCAGATGATTAACCATTAGAGGGCTTTGGATAAAGAGAGGTGGGATTCTCTTTCATTGATGCAGAGTAGGAATATCTACAGGAATGTTATTGGTGCAGGTAGCGAATAATTTGGGGACATTGTTTGAACATTTCATGACAAATGGAGAGGTGGTCCAATTTCAGGGCGGTCTTTGCTTCTTATATAAAGCTACTACTTTGGAGATACAGCAACAATATATGATGGACTACATATGAATTAGAATATTCATCTACTGCATGGACTATTGGATGATTTTTCATGAACAGTTTCAAAGTTTCAATGACTTTGTGTCAGATCAAGAAATAAGACTCCAAGATATAAGATTAGACATAAGATTGCAAGACAGAGATGGAGAACGACGGGAGTCATCAGAGCCCAATTCACTCTATTGTCTGGCACAATTTGTTCCATGCAGGAATTTGTACTGAAACACTTAGACCTGCAGCAAAGCAAAATATAGCACATTCTTCAAAATGCAGGTCCAATAGAATCACCCCTGAACCTTTGAATGGAGTATTCTTAAAAGAGCAATCAGATATTTAAAAACAGAATGTTCTACTGTCACACACCTGTCACACACGGTCACTGGGGAAGATGCATTAATTTGTGCACATTTTAAACTCAATTTCACATCATATATATCTCAACAAAAGAAGTTTACAGCTGCTGAAGTTGCTGCAGTGGTTTTTCTAGGGTGAGAACTGAGATTGTTCTGAACAATTTGACATGAAGCATTTTGTCACTGTCCAAAGAAAAACAAGTCGAATCTACAAAATGGCAACTTTACAGGAGAGGGCAAAAACCTTATTTAATTATAATAGACGTCAATTGGACCAGACTTTTTTCCCAAGCCATTTTGAGCTTTTCATCATGACATTTTTGCACAATGTAAATATCAGCTCATGAGATCAAATGATGCATAAAAGTAAAACTTGAAAAAAAATTGTTGGACAGCAATGATAAGGGTATTCTGTTGAATCAGGTCAAAAGGTGTATGTAAGAAAACACCACAGAGGCTTAAATATGGCATTTTATTAGACACACTTTCTCTTTTGGGGCTATGTTCAGCAAATAAGCAGCTCAAGCGCATTAGAATCTCCAGATCTCCACATGTTCCCTGCAGTGGAAACCTATTTTCATTTGGAAAATCAACAAAGCATGCCATTTGTGAAGGGCACCCAAACTTATGATTATACATCTGAACAAAAAATCCATCACGTAATAAAACTAAACTAAACTAAAATAAGTTCTTTTACAGACATCATGTGACAGGGGATAAAGAGGTACACTGAAGTTAGCATTTTTAGGGTGTGCTGCCGTGGTGGGTGCTCCCCTCCACGTGCAGAGGGGGTCTCAGACAGCTGAAATGGGCCGGAAAGTATTGGGGAAGAAAAGGGGGGAAGAAAGAGAGTAGTTATGGCTGCAGCCTGGGTCACGTCTGAGTCACCCCTGACACAAAACAGGGAAGGAGTAAAAGTGTGCAGACAATCCCATGTTGGGCAAAGCTGTCCGCCAGCTGTTTTAGATACCTGTCAATTAAAGGGGAATGTATTTCATCCCACACAGGCACAGGGACAGCTTTATGAGTCTAACGAGGAGGGGAGCTTTAAAGGGGATGCCCCTCCCCCGCCTTCCCTTCACTCTTAACAGTAAATCACTCTCTTCCAAATAGCTCAACTGCCTTCAATGTAATGATGGCAATACTGAGAAAGTAGACACTTATAAAGTTGTCTAATTGGGTACTTTGGAGCATGCCATAGAAAAATCTGGAAAATTTCATAATTTCCAGAACATAATTCTTCAAGAAAATTCAGCTGAAATCAGTCAAGGTTCCTTCTAGGGAAGGTCGCTGTAGTGGTCCCAAAAGTGGGCCCTTACTGACTTTGGTCCAAAAGTGTACAAGGTACATACACTAATGTAGGCTGATGTAGGCTAATGTATAAAAATGTACATACGCTAGTAGTTTTCTGTAGACACATTTTGTGTCTCATTCATGAGATGACCATCTTAGCTCTGCAAATGCTCAGAGCTACACGTGCATCTGTTTGAACTGAGGTCCAGGACTGACCTTAGGCCTACTCCACTGTCCCAGTGACACGGTGCCTGGACAAAAGCAGACATGCTGGAAAAGAGTGACGACATCAGATGGCTTAATTGTTCACTGACAAACTGACCATCACTCGGGAGAACAGTTGCGACGGACAAAAAAAGGAGAAAAAGTAGTAAAAAGGGACTTGGGACAAAGGAAGAATGGGTTAGGAGAGGGCCACTAAAACTCCTACTGTGCGAAAGGGAGTGAGAGGGAAGGCAGGAGAGGCTCTCTTTGACGGGGGTCCGCACAGGCTAAAAGACAGGCAGCACTTTACAATTACAATACTGTACAATGCTGTTCCGCAGCATTAAGTGGTGTGGAGGGCAGGGCCCGAGACAAAGCCCCCCTCTGTCTCGGGAGTTGGCGGCAACAGTAGCCACGGTAGGCCCTCTCTTTCAGCCCATATGCTTGAGCCTCTGCACAGTCTGCCTCCGCTCCACCGCCGCATGCTCGGCATCTGGACACATGAGGCCAGCGCTGAACGCTTTCCTCTGCAGCCAGGCGCCCTGCTGGGCCGAGTGGTGTTCATGGCGACAACAAAGGGATAGGGATCAGAAGAGGGTTGAAAGCTTTATTCATATCTAATACGCTTGAGAACCAAATGTGCTTTTTATTCATGGCCTGTTTTATGACTCTCGAGTGGACAGTCAGGAAGCCACAGTGCTACTGTAATAGTGTTTGTATAGCTTCAGTTTCACTACAGCGCCAATATCACGGTGCATTCTCTGCAGATTAGTTTGGGTCCACGCTATGAATCTCAACGTCCAGAGACTTCTGAAAGCGTATTTTCACAGCATCACAGGCATCACAGACAAGTGATGTCCTGAGACTGATGTTTCTCAGTGTTATAACAATTCCCTGCTGCGCTTGGGATATGACAGTAATGAAGAGCTGAAATAACGAAGCACTGGAATTAAAACAATGGCTTTTATTCTGATGATTCAGGTTCTGGTGTTTGAATGACTTGTAAAGTTTTGTACTGGAGTTTTTGTTTTGTTTATCTATATTGCATATAGTTCTTGGTTATGTATGAGCAAATTCAGAGCAAAACTGTCTGTCAAATGTTATTTGCCTTCAAAGTGTGTACTTGAGATGCATACAGTGCATACGTTTTTTCACTGATGTAATTTTAGTTTAGTTTTTACCTTGCTCTTAAAAAAGTCATATTTATTGGTGGAAGTAAAAGTTATTTTCATATGTAAATTTAAAAAAATACTTTTATAAAAGTGCAGGATAGCGCTGTGTTTTAATGGAAGCTTATTATTAATAATGGCATTTTCACACTAGAACTTGTTTCTGGTTTGTGTACAAGTGTAAACGCCTTGGGAGCAGTCCAAAGACTGGTCCTTTCTGGTCCTTCTGAAATTGGAGGTTTTGGGTTAGCTTCCAGTGAGCTAGTGTGTGATCCACTACACATGTGTGGTATGCCTTGCTACATAACACTGGGCATAACCATGCTATAAGCGAGTCCTGGCAGATGACATATGCCCTGTTCATTATTGCCAGTGATTTCACAGGATATAACATTCATTTCCATAACAGGGAAATCATTTCATTGTGAAATCAGTTCATCTTAAGATGTGTTCTGTAATAATGCAGCAAATTACTGTGAGACTGATGTTGAGCTGTGCTGCAGGACAGCAACGGAGAGGTAAAAAAACAAGCACTGGTATTAAAACAAGTGTTTTTATTCAGATGATTCAGGTTCTGGTGTTTGAATGACTTTTTCTTTTGTTTTTCTATGTTGTTCATAGTTTTTGGTCATGTATGAGCAAATTCTGAGGTAAAACTGTCTGTAAAATGTTCTTTGCATTTAAAAATGTGCTCTTAGGACAGGCTGCACACATAGTGCTAAACAGTCCACATGTCTTTTGATTGATTCAGTTTCGGTTTAGTCGCAGTTGCACTTCTGCGATTGTTTTTTAATTGATATGATTTTGTAATTTGTTGTAATTTAGGGGCTTTTTCACACTAGAACTTCTTTCTGGATCATTTACGTAAGTGTGAAGCCTGGGAGCGGCCCGGACAACCAATCTCTGATCCTCCTAAAATCGAAGGTCTGGGGTTCGCTTCCAGTGAACTAGGGTGTGATCCACTACACATGTGCGGTTGAGTGATTGGCTTATTTTGTAACATTGTAACAATTTGTGATGGTGAGGGACTAATTATTGTTGACTGTTACATCCTTTTATCCAAATAAAATAATGAAAAGCTGCAATCGGATGAAGCTAGAGCCTAGCATTCTGTAACCCTGCATGAATGAAAAAATAATTGTTTTTTTTTTCAAACCTCACCCTGCAGTAAACAAAAAATATTTGTCTTGTGTACATTTCTGCCAAAAATCAGTGGATCATTTGAATTCAAATTATTTTTAGTATTTAAAATACAAGTAATGATACCTGCATACATGCTACAAGCAAGCTAGCACTGGAATGACGTTGAACTACTTCTATCAGTTTAGTTTTGGGTACTGGGTAAGTCTTATGATGTGCATTCTGTTCACAGTACTATGAGCTTGCATGTAGTAAGATTTATATTCAGCCCACTCTAGTGGTAACTCAGCAAATGTGATTGGTTTCTGTACTTAAGCAGTTTTTCATATGTCTTTGCTGACGTATTTCCATTCTGCGGGACTTTTTACTTTAACTCTACTACATTTCAAGTGAGTCAAATAGCTCGCTTTACTCCAGTATATAATGTGAAATCTGTTGTTACTTTTGGTTTCTGTGTGTAAAAAAACGTAACATGACAAAACGAAGTGTGAAGTGAGCCCACCAATCAGGGTACAGTGCGTACTGTGTGTTAGCCAATTTGCAAGCCTGCATGCAGAAAAGTGGCATATGGAATTGTACAAATGATCCACGGTTCATATAGAATTTATGTGTATGCAAGTAAACCAATGATATTGAGTCTATCAGAGTACACAGCTATAGACAGCATGTGGCATAATGGTAGCTGTCCGGAAAGTTACCAGTTATACTACTGAACATAATCTGTCATGGCAACTTATGTCAGCTTATGACTTCTGCCATGACATGTTTATGGCAGGTTATGTCAATGTTATTTAGCAGGTTTAAAAAAAAAACTTTTAAAAAGTTATTCGCTAATTAGTCATTTGGGACAATTTCTATTGGTTCATTTTGCTTGAAGTATCCATGCAATAAAAAGGGCAGCTGGCATTTAAAAAATAAGTGTTATATAGTTTTAACATGCAGCAAAGAGTTTTAATGTGAGTAAATGTGCCTCAAGTTAATGTGCATCAACCAATTTAGGAAATAACCGTAACATGGTTTCTATTACCCCTTAAATGTCCAGGACATGAGAATATGAAGTTAGTTTGCAAAGCGGTCCATGTAGTTACTAAATAACCAGCCTTGAAATGTAATAAACCTGAGATTTTAAGGGGTTTAAAGGCTCTACTTTCGGCCTGCACTAGCAGCGCGTGATCCATCAGTGGCCATTGCGCGGGTGTGACGGTGATGGAGTGTGAGGCTGATGCTGGCCCACTGGACCTGCCTTAACTTCTGCCTATCCTTAATACACGTGCACAAAAGAAATAAAGAAGAGAGGGAGAGAGAAAGAAAAAGAGTTTGGGGGTGCAAGGATGAAGGAGAAGAAGAATCACTTCTTAACAAGTGTTTACCCTCATTCTGTTGCGGAGCTAGGGAGCTGTAACCAACCGTGGCGAAAGGCAGCGCCTGATCCAGGAAGAAAGCTCAAAGCCCCTCAGGTCAGGGGTCACTAACTCTACCATTGTTCCTGACAGGGCAAGCACACTCCAGCTTTTCTCCAGCTTTCAAAGGCCTGGGCTGGGGGTGGAAAGATAGGCCTGGAACAACTGGGTCAGGACCAGAGGCTTTGTGGCCGCTGTGGAAGAAAGAATCAGTCAGAAAAGGTTAAATGAAGAGCGAAAGGGCCCTTCTGTCCAATTATGGAGGGACAAATGCTCTCTGTGCCTCGGCCGGGTCAGAGTTCACTGCAGCCTTTGGCGGCGGCACACTCACGCTCTTTGTGGCTCACATGAAATGAACCTCCACGGTGTTTATCTAAGTCACTCATCGGCCCATAGTAAAGGAATAAATGTTTTGAGCCTGAAACCTGCCACTCAGCGGAATTATTTTATTGCTCCTCACTGGGGAGTTGTCAAACCACACAACTGTTTCAATCCACCTTGCCTCCTTTTAGGAGCTTCTGGTCTAAGCAGATTGTCTCTATGACAAAAATGAATGGGGATTTCAAAAATCACCCTGTAGTAAACAAAAAATATCCTTGTCTTGTGTACATTTCTGCCACAAGGCTCTTTAGTATTTGTAACGCTAGCTACATACATGCTACAAGCAGGCTAGCGCTGAAATGACATTGCACAACTCCCAATTATTTGTTCTATAAAACTTTCTCAGAACATGCAATGCAATATTCCAATAATGTTTTCAGCGAGGAGTTTTCAGTTTGGTTCCCAGAATGTTCTTTCTGAAGGTAGGAGAACGTTCTCTAAAACATTCTGTCATCTCAGGTTCCACTAACATCCATGAAACATTTTCTGAATGTTGCTCTGAGAATGTTCTTCTTTTGTTATCATGTAACATAATCCATGGCCCTGACAACATCCTCAAAACATCCTCTGAAGTATTATGTCTTAGTTAACCTTTAACCTCATAGGAACATTATTTACAATTATAAACATCTTTAAAACGTTCTTTGAACATTAAATTAAAACATTTTCTTCATTAGAACTTGTAGGTAATGTTAGCCAACTAGGAATGGTTCCTGCTAGCTGGGCTACTTCTACTATTAGGCTGTTACTGCCAAAACAACCATATTTAACTAAGCTTACTGGTTTGTTTGGGGTATTTTGCTTGAGTGGGAAGTTTTATGACGTGCGTTCAGTCTACAACACTATTGGCTAGCATGTAGCAATAGTCATATTTCCAGTGGTGGACAGTAGAGAAGTAAGTGTAATGTGTTAGTGTACTGTAAGTAGTGTGTTGGTGTACAGTAACTCAGTAAGTGTAACGTGTTAGTGTACTGTAAGTAGTGTGTTGGTGTACAGTAACTCAGTAAGTGTAATGTGTTGGTGTACTGTAAGTAGTGTGTTCTTCTTTTGACTTATGTGTGCAAAAAAACTTAACACCTGAAGTCCACCAATCAGGGTACAGCGCACACCATGTTTTGAGCTTGTTTTGACCTGTTGGACGGAGCTTGGTTTTAGCTAATGGAAACTGTTATCCTTCAGGGTTTTGTGCTTATGATAATTTGAATAGACGTCAGTGTCAGACTAATTAATGACCCTCTATTAAAGACTGGTGGACAGAGAGTGACACTAGAGTCTCTTCACCTAAACTGTTTTGATTAAGAGTCCTGTTCCAGAAATGATAATAGGACATTACAGCCATAATAAGTCATGCTACTTTTACTCTCCATGCCTAAGTACATTTGAAGGTAAATACTTTAGTACTTTTACTCCAGTGGAGGTCTAAAGGGAGGAACTTCTACTTCTACTGGATTTTTCTACCTTGGGCACAGGGTTTAACTCAAGTACATGGTTGGTGTACTTCGTCCACCACTGTGTATTTCAAATCCTTAACAGACACGTAATTCAGAGAATATATTGGCATACATTTTCCTCACTGAGGAAACCAGATTAGACCAAGGGATCCCAATACGGACATGACACTGACTATAGAATGATTACATAATGTCTGATAGACGTCTGTTGTGTCCAGGCACAAGCTTTTGGATAAATTCTCTACAGCAAGTATAAACTCTCTAAAGCAAGGGTCCTTTCATTTGGCCACCATTGAACAAGAAAGACTTGACTTGGAGAAATCATTCTCAACTTGAGCAAATCTTACTTTGAGAGAACCCAGGTGCTATTGAGAAACAGAGCAGCCGCTCAAATTCAAACGGCATCCAATAAAAGGGGCACCAAGCCAGCTCAAAGACCCAAACCCTTTCATCTACCCTGTGCGGCGAATGGAAAATGCAAGTCTAGCAAATAAAAAAAGCAGAAAGCCTTGATGAGTGTGGCCTGCTCCTGAACCCCCCCCATCCCACCTTCTCCTATAGCGACGGACAGACCTGCACTTGTAGACTAATACCTGTCCAAAACAAAAGGCCCGGCTGAGTGGCACAGTGAGTGTCCTGGGTCTGGCCTAGGTGGATTAGGCCACCGGAGGTATTTCCTCCCTGCCCGGGTACCAAAGGATTAGCTCCCCGAATTAATCATCTACTTGTTAGGTTAACAAGCAAGGTGCAATCACATTACTCTGTCTGATCTGACTTTCCTCAGCTATTTCCTTGGCTCTTAAAGCGGCAGCGGTTTTGTTGTGAAGTGTAGAGGCTGTCTGAGAGGGTGTATGTGCTGACGGTGTATTATTGGTGGATGGAGATGAAGCAGGTGGTGGATGTGCATTAAGGCCTGTGATGGACTTAATCAGTGTCTGGATCAAGGCTATGGATCTAAAGTCAAATTCCTGAGACCCTCTAAGTCTCTCAGTGCATTCCTGGACTTCATTAAGAAATGTAGGATTAGTCTAAGAGATGTGGACGCAGATCTCCTCAGATCTCCTCTCCATCTCTCCAAACCCATGCATTAATATTCTACACACACAAATCTCCCACTCAAGATGCTTCAGTGCTGTTACAAATTCAGTCTGAGAGGTTGTAGACTTGTTTGCAAGTTCAGAAACAGTTCTTTAAATCTTTGATCTTGGCTGTTTCATGCTAGTCATTGCCTAGATGAAATAACACATTTAGAGTATCATCTTTGACTCATATAAGGCAAAGGGAGCTTTGAAAAGAAGTTCTTGCATGTTTCCATTGAAGGACACTCATAAGTAAGATTGTAGACGTTCCCTCAAAGTCACGCATCGGCGTCCTTCGGTGCGGAAGCCAAGAACTTAAAGCGTGAAGACTTAAAGGCCCCTCAGCTCTTCTCAGGGAAATCCATTTTCCATGCGTCTGCGCTGGGGCTCCCCACAGCGGGGCCCAGGAGCAGGCATGGCATGGTGGGGAGGTAAGGACGGGTGATGGGGGACGGCGGCCGCAGCGGTGGAGGATTTGCCTCTCCATAGGACTTCTCTCTGCAGGCGCTCTCCATCCCTCATGAGTCGTTCTAAGCCTGTTGGACACACATCAGGGCGCAGTGAGCGGGCCCAGCTGGAGCGGACCAGGCTCAGCCTCTTTTATAGGCCCTTAGAGCGGGCCGGATGACCTTTAATCAGGGATCAGGAGCCTGGCCTGCAGCTGGACCCCTGCAGGATGTCTTGGTCTTTGCGATGCACCTCACGATGAAGCAGTCAGCATAGCTAGATGCCCATATAGGCTGCAGCCAAGCAGCACGATACCATGTAGGTCCATAGTTGGCCATTGTCATAAGTGTCATATGCATTACATGTTGATTTCTGAAGCTGTCTCCCTCACTCTGCACTTTGGAGCTGGAGTTCCACGCTTGCGCTCTTTGAAACGTAGTCAGAAAAGAACCACTTTTGATTCCTTAAAGAATCTTTCAGGTTTTACTGTATAAATAAGATATTCAAATATAAAGCTTAATGAACATCCATCCAACACAGATGTTCCTATTATAGGTTTATCCTAAAATGATGCATTCTGGTCAGGAACTTTTAGGAACGTTTCTTTTCAGGAATGTTCTCACTCTCTCACCCCCTATCTATAATTCACCAAAGACCAGCCCGCTATTAGAAAGCTCGGCTGGTCAGTGAGATTCCCTTTGAAGTCGCTAGCATTGTGCCAATTAAACAAGCCTTCGCTTGAAAACAGATGCGACAAGCGGTGAGGTTACTGTAGTTTATTTGCCATTCAATGCATTTGGGGGGCATAGGGGAGGGCCTCGTCGGGGAGGTAAACTAAACAATTTGCTCCCCAACACTTAAAAAGATCAAAAAGGTTCTCAGAGCTCCTCAGCATCTCCACAGTGGCAGCGTGGAGGCACAAACGGCTGATTAGCACAGCGGCATCTATCATTGCGGCCTGTTCTAAGCGGCGATGCGGTCCTGACAGCGGGCTGCGCGGAGCTCCCGGGGTGCGAGTTGGGGATCTCTCTCCACGCTGAAAGGCCTCTCTGTCATTCCATTGCGGCGGGGTGCCAGGCCGCCGAACCATCACTCAGCCTTGTGGCCTCCTGCTCAACAGCAGTTTGTCTTGCGCTGGCATGGCCTGGCTCTTTCAGGGCACAGGAGGGCCTTCAACGGCCTCTTCAGTCATCCAGCCTCACTTGCCCCCCATGCTAGGGGCACACCGCATTACCCAGGGATTACCAAACACTGCCCGCCCTCTAACCAATTCATGGCAGCACACCCGGGCACTGCGCCTCTGTCTCTCCCTCTCTCTCTCTCCTTATTATCATTTTTCATCCATCCCCCTTGGCACTCCCTCCCACATGCACCACCAGCAAGGCGCGCCCTCCTTTCTGTTTCCCACTCTCAGGCAGGAGAGGAGGAGGTTGAAGAGGCAGGGGCTTTTCATGGGGGAACAATCTGCCAGGGAGCCGGAGAATGAGCGGGCACTCAATTAAGGGCTGCCCATTGAGGCGAGGGAGCGAGCCTGAATGCGGGCCCCTCCAAAGGAATGAAGTCCCATGAATAGATTGTGGGGCTTCATGAAATATTAAAGAGTGAACGGATTTCCCACAATATTTGTACACCACCCTTTGTGGGGATTTCTCCCTCCATTGAGCCTGAAACTGTTAACACATCCGCTCAGAAACACGGCCCAGCCAATGTGCTAAAGAGCCTTGGGGGCCCAGCATCAAACGGCATCGCTCTGTCCCTCACTCTCTCACACTCCCTCTTTTTCTCTCTCCCTCTCGTTCCCTCAGTGCAGCATTGCTTCCATCGCAGTGAGCGAAGCCGTGATCTATTCATGGAAGGGATTACAGCACTTTTAATGACCACCTGCCCTTTCTACTGCTCCTCATTGAAAGTGTGTGGGACTGGCCACCAAGCTCTCCTCGCCTGTAAAGCTTCACTCACTGCACACATATGGGCCATGCTTTGGTCCAGGGCAACAAGTGTCCTCTACCATTACAGCCACAATGGCTTGTTGTTGTTATTGTAACACTCTTGAGTACTGTATTAATGGTCTCTAACTATAGTACTGCACAGTCCTTCACTCTCTCTCTCTCTCTCTCTCTCTCTCTGTCTCTCTCTCTGTCTCTCTCTTTTGGCCTCCTCCCCTCTCTCCTTTCCTCTTTTTCTCCTCCTTTCCCAGCAAATCAAGCTGCGTCGAGGGCTCAGACACTGGGGATAAGGAGCTGGTTAAATCTGCTATTAGCATTAGAATGACTGCATATTCCTGCAGTGAACCAACATTAGTTAATGTCAGAATTGAAGGGTTGAGGGCAGGCCAAGAAGCTGCTTTTCTCTTAGAGTGAAGAGTTCTCGGGTGCAGAGGTTGCACTTCTTGATTTGGGACGGCGTGTGTGGCCCAGTCCTAATGAACAATTTTGGATTGTTTTTACAGAGCAATAGTCTAAAAAACAAGGATGAGAATATTAGGACTCTTACTGGGCCAGAAGAGAATAAGAAAGGCTTGGTAAACCCATGTTATGTTATGTAGAAGAATTATATAGCAAGCTATAGCACAGAGCCACACAGTAGCCCTAAGATTGAATGTGCTGGGATGTCAATTTGACATGTGTCACTGATTTAGTCAAGAACCAAGCCAGAAAACTGACCAGAAAACTGATGGAGTGTAGCCTCAAGGTCCAACACGTTATTGAGCCTAAAAAGGTGAAATATTTCTGCAGCATGTAACACTCTCATAAGAAGTCTGTAATAACTTGGATGTTGAGTTGAGTTATTGGGTCATTCTATCATTGTGGTGGCAAACAAGATATATGTGTACATGTTGATACGTAGTTCAAGTGTAAAACATAGTCTCTTATAGTGAACAACACTTACTGACTAATTATGACATCACTGACAAAAATAATGTTTATATTTATAGATATATAGATGCTGTTTGGACAAAACCTTGCACCTTGGTCATCATTTTTCAGTTGTTGACATAATTCAAAAATGCCTGTTGCCTCTTTGCATCGTGTGTAATTTTCCAGATGAATGGGCTGAAATAAACAGTTCAAAATGACCAGGAATAAGTTTATATGTGTTTGCACATTTTGCTTTATGTGTGTGAATATATACACACATTTATCAGTTCACACATTTATTCATCACATTTATCAAGATTTCACCAACTGTAAACTTCTCAAAGTTACTCTTTCTATCTGTTGAGATATTTATGCCATTCAAAAAGAACTTCCAGTGAAAATTAAAGTTGAATATGCTTGTTTTTCATTAAAATATTACTTTAGGCATTACAATACTTAATACTTAATAACAATACATTAATAAAAAGAAGCGTTTTGTAATCAAATAAATTATGAAAAATAAGCATTATCATTGATTTTGTTGATATTTGGGAATACAACAAACACGTCTAAATTATGCACCAGCATCAACTTTCTGTGGTTTATTCTTATTTCAAGCTAAATTTTGGGGCTTCAAAATGTGACACCATTTGCTACAGCAACAGTAGAATGACCTTGTTACTGCCGTGTTGCTGTACTATTCAAATATGAATAGGTCAATACATTATTAATTATGTAGATACTTATCAACAAATGTGAACTGGCCCTTCTGATGTTTTCCATGTGTTGCAATGACCAAAAATTGCCAATAAAGAACATTTTTCTTTGTGCAATAAAGAATTCAATGATCATTCAATCATTAAATAATTCATATCATTCAGAATGTCTCCTCTTCTACTTACAAACACATGCATGGCATCAAATGACAGTATAGAATCTGCAGTTTCAGAGAGTTTCAGTAGAATCCAACATCAAACATCAAATTACATCATGTCTTCGTTATCACTGTTTGAACCACTGAAAGTCGACTGTGTTATGAAGATGTTCATCTACTATAGACTAAATGTATCTCACCCCTGGTCTAGGAGGCCCGCTGCCTGGCACGTTTTAGTTTTTCCCTGCTCATAACACACCTGGCATGCCAATTGATCAGCTCATTACCGAGTTAATGTGGAAGTGCTAAAGCAGGAAAAGCACTAAAATGTGCCAGACAGTGGGCCTCCAGGACGAGAGATGAGGAACACTGCTATAGACAGTCTAGTCTGATTATCTCCTAAGCATGACGCTGGGGCTATGTGTCTGAGACCATGCGTCTTGCTGTTATGGACATCAGCTGCAGTGCACTGATTGACCCTCTCAGCATAACTCATGTCGGGCTTGCTGGGATTAGCCTCCACAACGCAGCCAGAGAAGTGTATCAACTCCTGGGGGGCCGCAGCAGAGTGGAGCCCCCTCAGTCTGGCCTCCATATGCTGGGGTTCTGGAGCCAGGCTGGGAGTGCTCCCCCAGCGCAGGGAGGGCAGTCAGGGGGCAGGGGGCCGTCGGGGGCCACCGCAGGCCCTGTATTGTGACGGAGGGGACAGGAGCCGAGCTGGGCCCAGCAGGAGAGAGGAGGCCTTTTCTATAGAGGAGGCAACCGGAGCGTTTTCTCACAACCTGCTTTCTCTCCCCTCTCTCCATCTCACCCTCTTCCCTCATTCAGCCCTGCGCTCTCGCTCTCTTTCTTCTGCTTCCTCGTTGGCAGATTGATACACTCGCTCAAATGTGCTCTTTTTGTCATTCTCTGTGAATTGACTTTTTTTCTTATGAAACTTTTCTCCCACCACCCCATCCCGCCGCACCCCACCCTACTTTCCCTGTCTATTCTCCGGCAAATTAAATCGAACCATGCTTCCCGCTTCTCAATCATCTTGAGGCACATCAAAGTCCCTTAAGCAAGCATGGGAAGGTCCTCCGCTTTTCAAGGACCAGACAAATTTCTCCCGTTTTTCCTGCCCACAATAACTCCTTGCCTTCGCTGTCTCGCATACTGTTGATCGCCGGCATGAATGGTGGCACTGATGAAGTGCCGGCTTAATGGGGTACACGTGAATTCCAAAGGCCTGAAGACGCCTATCGCCTTATTGTTTTTGCACCATTCGAGACGTTTGAGGCAGAGCAAGATGGAATGCGAGGATTGTAGGTCACCAGGACCAGCATCTGTCAACCCACCATCCAAGCGACTGGTACTGTCCTCCAGGGGCCCCAAATACTAAGCAGAATAAGGATAGACAACAAGTGCTCTTTTAAGTCGTCGTTGTTTTCGCTTGCCCAACCTGAATGCGCTGCATCACTGCCGCTTGCAACGGTTGCATTCAGTAACGTATGCATGCATGGATAAAAAGCAGCCCAGTCTCTGTGAGAGGCCATTTAGACGTAATGTGAACACTGGTCGATATTAAACAAGTAGTGCCAGAACAACAGAAGGCAAGGGGTGGGTGATAACAATAGCAGAGGTGGAAAATAATCAGCGAGGTTAAAGAGCTGAATGTAGGGTTCCCATGAGAATCCCACCCATCCCTCCCCCTGTCGTAAATCAGGGGGAGAACTTATTTGTGTGTCCATCCTGGTTTTAACAACTCATAAATCTAATACCTTTATTCAGCAATGAAGCTGAATAAAGCTATGAAGCTGCGAAGCCGTAAAAACCTTCATCAAAGCCATCCATGACATTTCCTTCAACTGCTGTCAAGTATCTCTTTAAGGCATCAAATACATTATGCTGCTTGTTTTTAAGGGTGCCTGCTTGATTTTTGTGGTGTGGTCTGGAATGACTTCACTGATATAAATACAAATGGATATATTTGTAAAAAGACAGAAAATTAGTTTACAACAGTGAGTGATCACAGCACATCTGAATCTCCTGGGAATCTTTGAGTTATCTTAAAACCAGTCATCAGTATTATTTCCACATGGGCAAAAAACATGTTTCTCTGCTGCCCTCTGTAGGATACCCCCCAAAATGTGTAATGGCACCCAAAGCCTATACTTGGTTCTCATCTGTAATTTTTCAGCAATGTTCCAAAATTCCTGGAACTGAAGTTTAGGTAGATAAAAATTAATTTTTCTCTGGTGTTCAGCCATTTCATCTTTCATGGCATTAATACACTTTAGGACATCATTTTACATTATGAAAATGCATTGTTGCTCTTCTTTTTTGTGTGTGATTTTAGGTTTTCTACATAATTTGAGCTCACCAACTAAACACTGTGTGAAAAATTCATGATGACTGGGCAAAAACTGGCAACTAGAAATGCTTTAAAATTGCTTTGAAAAAAAAAACTCTTGACTTTAACTCTTTTACTTTCACACTGAAAGTAAAGACGGTTTTGAAAAAGTTCAGCATTCCTGAAAGCCTCAATGGAAAAATTGCTTGTTTCAAAAAAATGTGATCTAATGTAATTTGAGGAGGAAATATTTAGGCAGGGTCGGAAAATATACATAAATGTTTGTATACTTATGCACTCATTTTTATACTTTTTGCATTTTACTCAAGTATTATTAAAACTGAATACTTCTACTTTTACTCATTAAATTTCAAAGACCAAAAAAACGTACTTATACGTATTGTCGAAAAACAAAATGGTAACTTTACAGGAGAGGGCAAAAACGTTCTTTACTTTCAATGTAAGTCAATGTAAAGAGGCTTCAGCTGGAACTTTAGGAGCATTTCTGTTCTACATAATGTAAAGAGCAGCTGCCACGCTCAAATGATGCAGAAAAGTAAAAATCACACAAAAAAAATGTAGATACACATTTTTTCTAGGACAGTGACAATATACATTTTATTTATACATAATTTATACATTATTCTTGAAAAATTTTGTAACCAAGAAGAACATTTCTCTTTTTCTTCTAACATGTTTTTTCTTACCAACCAGTGGAATTTCAGCACATTTTAATGCCCAAGCAAGTTCATATTAGGATAACATAAAACTGCCCACAACTAACCAACTCATCTTTGTGTGAAATGGACCAGTACTGCCCATCACGCATCACCGTCTCTGAAAGTTATCAACTTACTTTTTACTCTTAGATACTTGAGCATGTTTGAATGTCAGTGCTATTTGACTTTGACTTATTCAGGTTTATCTTTGGCTTCATACTTCCGCTATGAAGATTCTGACTCAGAACCAATACCTGCAGCTGCAGTTTCTCTGGACTTTTACTGCCCTTCGTTTTAAGAGTATTTGCGTAAGGGTCCGTAACCTCAAGAACAAAAGAAGTTCATCCCTGTTCTGAAGCCTGACATACGGAACTTGAAATAATCAAGCTGACGAGCACAACGTCTCCATAGAGAAAAGCTGTTTAGTATGCAGGAAGCAGGAAGATGAGTCAAAACTTTATGTGCAGAGGGATTTTTGAAGGGCTTGTCATTTCTCCTCTCTCTGTCTTTTCAGGTCACTGTCAGTGCTTTGGCGTCTCGCCACCGGCTGCTGTCTAAGCCCGCCCCTGAGCTGCTCTCTCTGCTTTCTCTCTCTCTCACCTTCTCTCTCTCCCTCTGTGTCAAATGACATCAGGTTGATATAAAGCCTCCATTTCACTGCAGCCTGCTGCCAAGATTAGCAGGCATTCATTCAATCCATCAAGCACACAAAGTCACCGCGTTGAGCTGTTGTGAGAGTGAACTTATTCTCAACTCCTGAAGTGCTGGGACAGGAGATGTTGGATGCTGTCCCAATGTGCCGCACTGTTCCTCAGCTCGGCGGCTGGAAAGTGCGAGCTTTATTAAAGCTGAAAATAGTCACGATAAATCACAGCCAAAGACCAGGAAAATAAACATGCTTGTTTCTTCCCTGGCGGAGAAAGTGACTACCCTAACCTTCTTTATGAGCTTGCCTTTGAGAGCATAACTTGGAAACCACCCAGCTTGACTCCAGTTGATTAATAACATGACCATGACCTCCTAGATTAGAATGTTATCAGCTCAGTAACTGGAGTGCTCTAATATTGTTGTGTGATTTAAGCTGCCAGAGACTTGCCCTGGTGGAAAAATCATGGCTGGTCACCAGCAAAACCAGCATATGGTGTGTCATGGATGTTGGTGCACTGGTCAGCAGCAATGGAGGTTAATATTCTGGTCGCCAGTGTACATTCTTTTATTATCAGTAATGGACGAAGCACACAACCCATGTATTTTAGTTAAAGTAGAGGTACACAGTATTCCTTCAGTAAAAGTGGAAGTTCCTCCCTTTAGAGTAAAATTACTAATGTATTTACCTTCAAATATACTTAGGTATGGAAAGTAAAAGTAGAATGATTTATTATGGCTCTAATGTCCTATTATCATTTCTGGAACAAGACTCTTGCTCCATCAACTTATTTCAGGTGACTCTAGTGTCTCTCAGTCCACCAATCTTTTAATAGAAGGTCATTAATTAGTCTGACACTGATGTCTATTAAAATGACCATACGCACAAAACACTGAAGGAGAACAGTTTCCATTAGGTAGAACCAAGATCTGTCCAACAGGTCAAAACAAGCTCAAAACAATGTGCATGCTGTACTCTGATTGGTGGGCTCATTTCACGCTTCTTTCATTTTGACATGTTTTTATGCACAGATAAGCTGAAAATCGAATTGACTCAAATTTTCAATTTGTCAGTTTGATGTAGCCAATCTGCCAGTAAATGTTTGACTTATCACTTTAGCTTTAAACTGGAGCTGTGAAGCTAACATGGCTAACAAACCGTTAATTCAAATCTTTACCGTAAATGTATTGCCAGAACCTCTCTCAACCCATTCAAACAGTCTTCATCAAGGTCACATAGACCTGCTGATGTCGTTCACGAGACAGAACAGCTATGAAAATGAACAAAACTTTGATGAGTAAATTTGCTAGGGGCCGCTATTTTATGCAAGTGTTGCCTAAACTGGTTGCCTGCTACGTTTAGCTAGACTGTTTATAGCTCATAATTAGTCATATTACAGCTCATAAGTAGTCATTATGAAAACCTCAGTGTATCTACACTCTATCCCCATCACCTTTTTTGGTCAGGAACCCCATGGGACCACCACAGAGCAGGTATTGCGTGGGTGGTGGATCATTCTGAGCACTGCAATGACACTGACGTGGTGGTGGTGTGTTAGTGTCTGTTGTGCTGGTGTGAGTGGGTCAGACACAGCAGTGCTGCTGGAGTGTTTAAACACTGTGTCCTCTCACTGTCCATTCTATTGGACACTCCTACATTGCTGGTCCACCTTGTAGATGTAAAGAGATAACAGCTCATCTGCTGTTGCACAGCTTGTGATGGTCCTCCTCTAGTCCTTCATTAGTAGTCACAAGATGCTGCTCACAGGACGCTGTTGGCTGGATAGTTTTGGTTGGTGGACTATTCTCAGTCCAGCAGTGAGACTGACTTGTTTAAAAACTCCAGCAGCACTGCTGTGTCTGATCCACTCACACCAGCACAACACACACTAACATGCTACTGCAGTGTCACCTCAGTGCTGAGAATAATCCACCACCCACATATTTTCTGCTCTGCGGTGGTCCTGTGGGGAGCCCTGACCATAGGAAAAAGGTGATGGGGGGGCTAACAAGCATAGAGAGAAACAGATGGACTACAGTCTGTAATTGTAGAACTACAAGGTGCACCTGTGTGGTAAACGGAGCTCATAAAATAGATAAAGAGTGTAGGTACACTGAGGTGGTCATAATGTTATCCCTGATCGGTGTATGTTCTATATCACATCGGCAAGTCTGTGCAACTTTAATAAAGACCTAGACGTGGTTTGAGAGAAGTTTTGGGGTTGTGTTAAACAGTTTGCGTGTTACTTGTACTGTTTGCTAGCAACGTTAACATCATAGTTCCAGCACTAAACTAACATCTCAGCTGATCGACTACATCTGGAGGGAATGAAGTTTTTGGCTAATCCATTCATTTACCAGCACTACTTAAAAGCAGATGTTATTTTGTATTAACAGTCTTATACGTCACAAGTATCACAAAATGTTTCGCTTCAAGCTGAAGTCTGTTGATGCTATGCTGTAATTATGAACATTTAGGCCACGTTCCCAGCTCCAGAGTAAGGCTATGTCTAGACTAAAAATCATTTCCAATGGTGAGTCACCACTGCAATTCAAGCCAAGCGGTGTACATGTCCAGACCCTTTATGTAGAACTTCAGAACTTTGGCTCACATTAACAGAGCTATTTCAACAGATCAGTTGTGCAATCCGGGGTCTGATTTGAAAATTACACTTCTGGTAATTATCCAAGCAACTTGTCTTCATGACGGTCATGTTTTCTACCCAACAGGGAAAGCAATTCATTTTCATTGTATACAAGTTCATATGCCACATACCACATGCATGTCACATGCCACAAGAGGGCAGTATTGTTACAGGCTTTCCCTAACTAAACCTTCTTCAGTGGAGAAAGTGATAATTGCATCCTAACTGGCAACCAACAGGGAGCAGCAAAGCATTAGTTTTTGCTGTTCTTCAGAAACAAGGCACCAGGACTTGGTTTCCTCTCCAAGTACCAAATGACAGTGTACAGTTTTCAAAAGCATATCAAGTGCAAGAGAGCTGCGCCTTTTTTTTTTTTTTTTTGCCAAGGGGTTTGTAGATCTGAGCTTGTTTATGGCCTCCCTGGAGATGAGTGGTGCTGCAGGCCTGCTGCCTCCTCTGAGAACTCCCTCTGCTGCCATGCTGTTACACAGAGACTTGGAATAAGCCTTTAAGCAAGTGCCACTCCGGCATCGCTGTCAAGAGTTTTTGCATGACTAACAGTGCGGCACAGATGCCATCTGATGTTTTGTCGTAGCTGGGATAGAGGAAGGCAGTTCTCTTCAGTTTAGCATAGACTCTGAACTTACTACTCCCTCATGTATTGAGCTTGATTTGATCAATGATTGCTTGTCAGTTATGGAAAGATGCACCCTGGTTGTAAATAAATAAGCTTTTTCGCTTTTTTGAGGAGGTTATTAATTTGTCAAGTGTCAGGTAGACACAGAGTAGGTACAAACTTAAAGAAGTACCCTCATCGTCAAAAAAGTACAGTAGGAAGGAAGGAAGGAAGTGTCGGATTGGAATACTATTGGGATGGAAGATAAAGGTTACCAGGAATAATAAGTGATGATAAATTTAGACTGATATACAGAAGTTGTGTCTCTCATTATGGCGTCAGGCCACCATGTTTGCTAACGCAACTCTTGGCATGGAGTTGTAGAGGCTCCTAATGGTGTCCTTGTAATAATCCATCCCATGCAGCTTGAATATCCTCACACAGTTCCTGCAGATTGTGCGGTAGGGGTGTAGGTGGAGTGACACCGGGCCTTCAAGAATACTGCACGAGAGGAGTTAGCACTGGAGAGCCTCCTGGACTTTCTGCTGCCAGAGGAGCCGAGACGGCTTGTGCAGCTTCACCTGTGACCAGCCTTCACCTGTGGCAGCCAAGGCAGGCAGTAAGAATGCCAGTAGACACAAGCAGCACACAAGGAGCGCAAGACGATGTGGCCCCGAGAGATAAATGAGAGTGCACATGAAGGAGAAGCACAGGTCCGGAGGCATGTTCATTTACAGGGATGGTGGACATTCCAAAATCCCTGCTAGGAAGAGACCATCCCACTCTGTTCAGACATAGTGAGGTCACTGGGATAGCCATTGACCATTGTAGGGGAAGGCTATGCAGCATCCTGGTACTGGCTCTGCTGATATGTTTCCTGTTTTTTCTTAGCTTGCAATTATAAATGCCCTTCACATACTCACCAAAACTGGTCTCTGAATAGTACATTAATTATGGCTGCTTAAGCTTTAATTCTCTTAAACTCATTTAATGTAAGCACCAGGACTGTGTTATCAGGCTATGTAACATTAAGGAGTGCCAGAAGCTTTGGACTGAAGAAAATGTGGCCAAGTATTGTAATTTTCTGACCTCCAACAGGAAGTTTCATGAGTGTTATTAGTTTTGGATTAGTAGGTGATTTCAAATTGGACAATTCAGAGCTCCCAGATGCCATGGACCAAGCAAAATTGGCATTAGATTTTTTTTCCCCTCAGCCAGTTTCACAAAAACTATATTTTTGAATGAAGAATAGTAATATTAATAATGTCAAGGTTATATTTTATAAGGTTATATTTATTCTCATGGTAACAGTTAGAGCTGCACCCTAGTGCCCCTATAGAGGAAACACACCTAAAGGCATTTCTAAAAGCATGCAGTATGCAGTAAAAGCAAAGTTTAGCAAATCCTTTGTAATCAGTAACTGAAGTCCAAAGTCTACAACCCATAGACACACAGGAGGAGTGTGTCCTCCCTGGAGATACTTTGCCAGGTCTGTAATGTAGCCACTTTCAGTTTCTGCTTGTAGGATGCTTCAGTAAATGAATTGCATGCTCAGTAGGTTCAGGATAAGAGATTGACTTGGCCAGTGAAGAACATTCCATTAATTTGGCTCTGAGAAGCTCCATGGTTGCTTTAGTGGGTTGCTTGGGGTCACTGCTTGCTGCAACGAAAGGCATTTAGTTGGATCAATGCAGTTAAGATGCTCTGTACTTTTCAGAATTCATCAAGCCGCTACTATTGTCTGTCACATGAGCAGTTCAGACAAATGAGCCAATTATGTTGACAGCCCTACAGTCCATGTTCGCAGTGTTTCACAGATTAAGGAGGTATGCTTTGGGCCATGAGCAGTTCCTCACACCTTCAATCATTCGGGTACAGTCTACTCTTGTAACAATGCCTTTATAGTGAAATATGTTATTGATTACATATATTGAGTGTGTTATTGATTATTGTTTCTGATTAAAGCTAGTTTACAGTCGTCCATTGTTGTGGTAGTCTGTGGATTGCTAGACTTTTGCTCTGTTCTCGCTTTATGTGCCAAACCGTTGGTGATGACACACCCAGTGTTCTGGTATATGTACAGTATCTAACAGAGGGTATACAGTGTATGGACGTTTCAACAAGCAACAATCTCATATACACCAAGTCATACCAAGTCAGGACTGGTTTCAGAAGAAGGTGAAGATGCCTGTATTGCCTAGCCAATATCCTGACTTGAATCCTATAGAAAATTTATAATTTTGAAATTGAGAGTCCATCAAAGAGATGTCAGAAATTGCTAATGTTTTCATTTGAAATATCTGTCTTTAAATTTTTTTTATTTTTTGCTATTTTTTATTCTTTAAGTCTTTTATTATTGGATTTGTGATTATGTGATACGTACCTTCCCTATTCTGTTATAATGTGAAAGTTAATAATAAATGTAAGAAAACAAATAAATAAACCCTGATAATAGTTTACAAAGAGGAATGAACTAAAACTAGAAAAGTGATTGCGCAGCTCAAACTTGTTGCTAGCTGCTTGCTAAGTTGCTGTGTAAAATGAATGGGAGGTTAAGAGAGGAATGAGGGATGAATAAATGACACATAGCGGAGTGTGGGTCAGTATGTTTGTTGATTAGAGTTTGGGGATCTGCCCTGAGCGAGTTTGTGCAGTTTGGTGTCTGTCAGACCAAGGTTAGGGTAATGCCAAAAATGAATGGGCCTTTATGGGAGAAAAAAGGGATGGAGAAAAAAAGACAAATAGACAAGTGCGGGTCAAACGAACATTGAATTTGTGCTTGAGGGTCTACCTTGAGTGCATGCAAAACAGTGTCTGTCGGTTGATCACAAGTACAGTAGATGGATGTGGATGTATCTTAGACATATAATTTTTTTAACAAATGCATTTTTGTTCAGATTGAAGTCCATATTATATATGTGTGTATATTTTAAGTAGTTATGTAAACTTGAAGTATATTAAACAATGAAAATATAGTTTGAATAAGTTTGCCCTTGTTGCTCATACCCCAAAGTTAAAGCTGCATTTTGACTTCATGCTGATAACATCCCAGTCAAAATTACAGAGGCAAAACCACAAAAACTGGGTTAGTGCAATTACTTGCAGAATGAACTGTAGGTAGACATAATCAGCACGGCATAGCCTAAGGTTACGGGCTGCCATCAACCCTTTAAACAGATGAAGTAGAGCAAATTTAGATACTATGCTATTTTATAGACACAGAATAAATCAATGTTGGGATTCCCATAGAAATGGTACCAGTTCAGTCTTATCCAGAGGGATGCTCTGCTCTGGTTCTGACCTCCTGCTAATTACATGTGCCTGTTTCTATTTTTATTTTTTCTATTTATAAGGTTGTTAGTTTAAAGATGTCTGTATATATCGTGTTGCAAGGATGTGTACTGAAATGAGCATGCCAACCATTTAGCCTCAGCCCATTCTGTCTCGTAATACCACTTTGTGAGGCACAGTTGATTCGATATGGTTTCAGTACAACAAGAGCAGATGAAGAAGTAGTGCTGCTGTCCTGACAATGTTTTCTAACCACTTGTCAATCATGATGAAGGTTCGGCTCCCGGTTAGATCATTTAAGGACATTTAATCAGATGAAATGAGGAGTAAACACAATAATGTTTGAAGCTCTTGGCAAGCAACCATTATCCCCACCATCACCTGCTCCCGGCAAGAATCCACATTCGGCAACAAACAAAATGAGTGCTATATATGTACAGAAGTAAATCAAAAGTTAACACTGATGTTGCTTTCCACCACTGGAGACAATCTTGGAGAGTGAAGAGATGAAGGTTGATGTTGAACTCACAACATTTCTTCTAGACTGGTAAGAAATGAAGGGCAGAGGAGGAGGAAGGGACTGTGCATTTCTTTGTTTCTTACAACAGAGGTGGACACCACAACTTTCTGGTGACATGTTGACCCCCTGTGTATGAATTCACCGGGTTACGTAACCTAGCAAATTGTTCCCTTAACAGAATCATATTTCCCTGTTTGCCTCCTGTCCAGTCCTGTTAATGTAACTCCCTTTTCTCCTTCATTTCTGCCGTCTGCTGTTCTCCAGACCGTACCTGTCTGCACCTGCTGGATTTGCCTGTGTTCTGCCTGTCTGTCTGTGTTCTGCCTGTTATGACAAGGATTCTGGGAAAAGTCCTAAGATAAACTCACTCAGCACTCAGCACTCATATTCTGCCATCTCTGGCTTTTACATGTCACAAATGGCTTAGGAACAGTGCCGTTTCCCTGCAAAACTGTTTATGTGTTTAACATCATTTGGAGGCACTGAGGCATACAGTGCTGGTAGATTTACTGCAGAGACCTGCAATACGCAGGGCTAATATTAAAAGACATGAAAGGGAAATGAGAAAACAAGTTATTAAACAGATTCCAAAAACCAATGATCCCAAAAGTGGAAGTGGGTTTAAGGGCACAGTTTAAATCTGAATGTAGGGCAAATTTGAACATAGCATATGAGTTAATCACCATTACAATAGGGAAACCACAAACACACATGCTTATTTATATATTTATTTGTTTGTTTGCTTGTTTATTATTTGAACAAGTATACTATGGTTAGGAAAATAGAATTTTCCCTAAAAATTCCCTATTTAAGATTAAGGTCCCTAAATGGTTCTTTGGTATCATTGGTACCCAAATAGCTTGGCATATAGCTGATAACTGGCTAACACGCCACTAACTCATTTCTAATGAGACAGGCTTTAAAGCAACATTATGTAACAATTTTACATTACATTAAAACAGCTTCAAAATGATTTTGATGGTCCACTGACTCATAATAGGGAGCATGACGTCTCTGTTATTGGCACTCCGAGCCCGGAACGCCTTCTATAGAACTATATAACATTGGAGGAGTGGGCACAAGACCTTTTGCAAGGACTACGTAATGCTTTATGGCACCTCATCACACATCAATAACAAGGGGTCTTCAGCTAGCTATGAGAAGAAGCTAGATCGGTATACCCAACATGGACATCATGGCAGAGGTTCTGAAGAGACTGAAGAAGATGTTGTCAGAGGAAGTGAAGCTGAGAAAAAGAGAGAGTGACCAAGCAAGAGACCGCACAAGTGTAAATCTCGGACTGGCTTTTACTTAAGATGATAAAAGGATGCAGATGCCATAAGAGTCCTTTGGCAAGACTCCGAACACTACCTTTACCTGCGTATGTGAACACAAATTGTTTGCGTATAAAGAGTTTGTCTGGATAAGAGTGTCTGTCCAAATGCTGTGAATGTAAAAACATGCAATATTACTCTACCTTGTCAGCTGACATGATTCTTTCATTTCAGATGTTGTCTTTGCCTGTTCTGTATCCTTCAATCTGTCAAGAAATGCATGTGTACATGAGGGAGGATCAAAATGTTATATGTACTGTGTTTACGGCAGTGGTGTAAAAGTAAATTACACCCCATAACCATAGGGCTTCCCAAGAGGAGCAAGTACCAATTCTTGCATAATGCTGCTTTAATTCTTAATTAATCTTAATTTAATTGGGAAATTAATTGAATATAAAATCCAACATCGATGTTGGGAAATTTGTGCTAATATAAAATCCTATAGCGATGCTGGGAAATTTCTGCTAATATAAAAACCCACAGTGACGTTGGGAAATTTGTTCTAATATAAAATTGGGAAATATGTGCCAATATAAAATCCTATAGCGATGTTGGGAAATTTGTGCTAATTCAAAATCCCATAGCGATGTTGGGAAATGTATGCCAATATAAAATCCTATAGCGATGTTGGGAAATTTGTGCTAATTCAAAATCCCACAGCGATGTTGGGAAATTTGTGCTAATTCAAAATCCCACAGCGATGTTGGGAAATTCTGAAAAATTCCTAATTTATGTTATAACCATATATGTTATGGCAAAAAAAAAATATTTGTCAAATATTACAAATAGGCGGAGATAAATTAGGGCACTGTATTCTTAGAGTATTCCTTGTATGGACACAATCATGGCGGGAAGTTATCACCGTGGGCTAAGACACAGAACCAAGTGGATATCAAAACTCGGATGTTTGTGTGTCACTTTGGTTTTTGCTTTCTTCATTAATGGCGCACTGAATCTGACACATCCTGCATGTTGTAACCTCAGACATTTAGCGTCTTAACCTTGATTGATCCTTCCTACAATAAATGCTGTGGAAAGCTCTACTAAAGAGAGCAGTGGAAAGTACCTGGCGATCTCTGATGACTGACATGCTGTGGGGTTATGTACTTTAGGCTGGGGCTGGTCTGATCTCTAAGAGTGGGATAAAGGTGGAATGAAGAGTGTTCATTAGATGTGGGCTTGTCCCCCTCTCCTTCGCCACAGCTCAGGCTGTGCCAGAGCGCTGAGAGGAATAGCCGCTGGCTCTCTGCCGCTGGATGAGGAAATTAAAAGGCAGTGGTGAGAAGTGTAACAACTGCTTTTGTGTGGCGGCTGTGCTGTAGCACGGGCCCGGAACCAGGTTCTGGCATTCTTCAGCAGTGAGACATGCAGGGCCGCAGGCATTGTGGAGTGAGCGGCGTGTGATGTGCCTTCACTCAGAAGCTGGAGGTGGAGGAGTGCATTGGAGCACATGACATGCCCTGACTGGCTGCTGTATCACCGCTTGACAGATTCAAGACCTTGGCTCTTGTGTCTGTGTTGCTGGTTGTTACATCAACATTCTGAAGTTTAGAATCACTGTTAACAAGTCTGGAGTCAATGGTTTTAATAAGCCGAGTAAATCCTGGAAAACATTTCTTTAACTGCTTTACATCAAATCACTCTGAATTGCTCAATTACCTCTCAACAATGACAATTTTAAGAAACCTTTCCCAATTGGCGGAATTCCCTATTCTCCATTCTTGTAATATTCCATTAGACTTCTGTTAGCATCTAAAATGTACAGTAATAACGTCCATATTTGTAACTTATTTACCATTTAAGATCTCTAACTGTGAGTTCAAAGATTCCCATGAGCCTTCATTCATCCATGCCCACACTAGCCAACAGCAATATGCTACACAGCCCCCTATTGACTGGCCATAGTCTGAGTAGAGTCCCTGGGGTGCACTGCGGCCTTTTCCCCTCTCTCAACTACCAGCCCAGTTCCTCCAGCAGAAGCACACCAGGGCACACCCTAGTGTCTATTCCACACTTTTTGCCTTGTTGAGTGCCGGACATTCCTGCTGAGACATTCTCAACTCCACCAGCAGCTCATGGCATTGCAGGAAATCCATGGCCAATGTTAAAAGACCACCACACAGCCACATCAGCAAATCCTGTCGCCATCCAAGTGTCCTCTTTTTTTTCATCTTCTGCCAGGCTCTGCTGGTGGTCCTCACCGCCTTGCCCAACCGTGCTGCAGGGTAGCTCATTCTTCTCTATTGCACGTCTTCAGGTTTACAGTACCATAGTGTTTCACCTTTACCCTCCATCACCCTCATCTACCATCGAGTGAAAATGGAAAATTAAATATGCATTGTCTGTATCTAGTTTATAATATCTATCTATCCATCCATCTATCTCAAATATCTCACTGTATCAAAGGTGCTCATTCTAAAACTTAATTGGTTCATGCTGGTGACATTACACAATTTACTTTTTCCTTCCTTTTACTTTAGCTCATAACATCTGTTTCTGTTTGACATGGAGGTGGTGCTCTGTGAATTGTATGTCTGGGAAGACTCTCTGAACACCTTCCGGTCCTGGTTTTCTTTTTTTCTTTTATCTTCTTCAATTTGTAAAGTTTCTCAGGTCACCCAAGGGTTCATCACTGACCGCAACCACGCAGCTGCCGCAGCTTTCTGGAACAATCCCCACTGCAGCAGAAAGCCACTCTGTATCAGCAGCAATCAATCAGAGAGATCACTGCCAGCAGACAGCAGCTCATCTGTCTGTGTTATTACCTAATGGAGCTGCGCAGGCCATTAGCAGAGTGGGCAGTGGGGGTGGCTGTTTCTGAAACTGCAGCCAGCCCCCCACATTCATTCCACCAGGTCCATTGCTCATGTGACTCAGGTCTTAGTCATCACTTCAAAAGACAGAGTTCAATTCCCTGAACCCACTCTTACCCTCAGTAGACTTTATTAATCTCATCTATAGTGAGTAAATCAATAGATGTGGAATTCGATGCTACACTGGAATTGAGTGCACAGAACCACAGAAATTACCCTTCTATAAACTCAGCTTATCAAATGTTTGATGGCCCTTTTACTAACCTTGTTTTTCATTTTTAAGGCTTCATTTTCATTGTTACTACAAACTGCAAATCTCTGGTTAACAGAAAACAGCTAGTTACACTCATAAATGGCATATATCATGGAAACCCACCTCCTTATTTCACACCGATAGTCCATTTAATTAGCTCCACTTACCATATAGGTGCACTGTGTAGTTCTACAGTTCCAGACTGTAGTCCATCTGTTTCTCTGCATACTCAATATTCAAGCCAACAGGACCATCACAGAGCAGGTATTATGTGGGTGGTGGATCATCCTCAGCACTGCAGTGACACTGACATGGTGGCGGCATGTTAGTGTGTTGCGCTGGTTCGATTAGATCAGACACAGCAGTGCAGCTGGAGCTTTTGAGCACTGTGTTGGTCCACCTTGTAGATGTAAGGTCAGAGACTACAGTGCAACATGCACTAGCATGGTACCAGTGCTTAGGATGATCCACAACCCAAACAAAACCTGCTCTGTGGTGGTCCTGTGGGGGTCCAGACCATTAAAGAGGGGGGTTAACAAAGTATGCAGTGAGTCAGATGGACTACGGTCTGTAACTGTAGAACTACAAAGTGTATCTATATGGTAAGTGGAGTTGATGAATTGGACAATGAGTAGTGTAGATACAAGGAGATAGTGTTATGGCTGATTAATGTATAAGTGCTTTTTTAGCCTATATAGCAGTTTAGCCCCGACCACACTGACGTTTCAAAGGAGTGTTTCAGTCCCGACTGCTTTTTAAACAAAGTGCAATATAGACCAACTCATCAGAACGGAGTTAAATTACATATTTTTCACTGTCCAAAGAGAATTTAGTATCTTCAGAAAGGTCTTTTCACCTCCATATTCAGTATACATTATTCAGAAGGGGGTTCCTAGATCTTAAACCAGGAAATCTCGCTTTTGGAGAGCACTGCTATAAGAAACACGTAGGCATGTTAACTATGTAATGCATTAAATATGTGGTTAACAGTGGATTTAAGTTTTTGTGTGGTTTAAAGTAACCTCGTCTTTATTATGCTTATGGAACCACTGTCCTTGAAGGAGGGCTATGTAGCGAACCACTACTGGCTTACATTGCCATAAGAGCAATTGCTATGCAGAGCAGTCACACATGCAGCCTTTACATTTATGAGTATGTTGTTCTTATAAATGGAAATGTGCATATGTGTTTGTTGAGGTATTCTGTGCTGGGTTGTGAGTTAGTAGCAGGTTTGAGTATCTACCATGTCTGGAAGATGAGTGTCTAGAAGTCAGCTGCTCACTTCTGAGTAGTGGTTCCTTTGAAGCTCTTAAAGCACTTTGATTACCGCATATTCTGTGGCAAAGATACAATATAAAGAGGGTTACAGAGTTGAATGCCAATTAGGAACTTTTCCTAAACCACACATCCCAGCCAAAAATACACTCATTGGCAAAAAAAAATAGTTGCACACAGAAGGAATCAACCGACAGGAATGAAACTTGGGTAGGTTTGATGTCGTCAGATATGTGAATGATTCAAGTTTCATGTTCAGCTGCAGATGTGACGTAAGCAAGGACAGGCCTTATCACTGCACCTGACCGACCCAGCAGTCACAGTTGTGGACATTCAGCGAGCAGTGATGAGAAGCTGCATGAGATGGATTATCGCAGGACAGCGTTAGGAACCTCTACAACTCCTTGCCAATATGTCTGGCATGTTGAATTGGCAAACATGGCGGCCCAATGCCATGCTGAGAGACACTACTACTGTATGTGTAGCTCAGTAAATATTGCCCATATCAGTCTAAATTTATCATCATTTATTGTTCTTGGTAACCTTTATCTTCCTTCCCAAAAGCATTGCAATCCGACACTTCCTTCTGTGTGCAAGAGGGTCAAAATTTTTTTGACAGGCAATGTAGTATTTAAGAATGTACTATTACATACAAAGTTAACAACATCTTTTGGCCCAGAGGTGCTTTGAACACCTTAACGGTCTGAGTGCTGATGAGCGCTGACATCACATCAAGAGAATAAAATTTATATATGTATGTATTTGTCATTATTCCACCAGTGTTGTGCTTTTGTCAGCGTGACCCTCAGTTTGTCCCTCTGTTCATAATGCTGCAAACCAACAAAGAAAATCATGTTCATTTATTAAAGACATTTGGAGCAACTGAATGGTCACGATTAGATTTTTTTGGAAGGCAACAAAAAAAGGACAACCACTTCATTAGGACCACTGCGGTTTTGAGCCGTGAATGCATCCTGGGGACTGAAATGATTGCTCATTACAGTCATTGTTCCATCGAGGACCTTTCAAAACACGTCTTTGCTTACGCTTCTATTTTCCTGAAAGGCCACCTTTTTTATTATTATTAATAATTTTTTTTCAAGCCCATAATAAGCAGATCAGCCTGCAGAGACGTTTTGATTGGAGCTAATTTACTGTGGCGTGGGAGACTGGAGCAGCCCCAGCGGACTCATTTCCTAATTGAGTGTGTGTGTGCAAGCTGTCTGCCCGAGCACACAGAGAACGAATCGCTTCCATAAAGCTGAACTGATCTCTAAATCATGAGCGTCTGGCTCGCGCTGGCTTTCTTCTGACAAAGCAGAGAGGAGATAGCACGTTCCTTGCAGGCTCTGACTCAGGAAAAAAAAACTTTACATACATTACTCAGCGAAAGGTTCCCATTGATATATGGTCAAGTGAGTTATATCATGCCACGTGACCCATCAATACAGTGCATAAGCAGCCACAGGAAGTGTAATCTGGGAGTGGAGACATTATCAGTGATTTCCCTTTTCTTAGGCTGAAGTGATGTGATAAGGAGGCAGGAGGTTGATACCGCTGCCTGGGGTTTGGCCTTGTTCTCCTTAATGGGTTTGGCTCTGTGTTTGTATGCTTGTGGGTGGTACAGCAAGTTAATAGGCCTGAAGGCTCCTGCTGCAGGTTATCAGTGGAGGGCACTGAGGTCTCAGAGGTCAATACACTGGCTATTGACCCTCCACATTCCCAAGCTTATTACAGCCTTAAGGTTTCTAATTCAGCATATAAGTGGAAAACTGCCTAAACTCACTCAGCCATTCTGAAGTCATAGTGGGGAATGGAAGCCTGGACCTGCCAGCATACTACTAAACAGACCTTAGCGTACTGGGTCCCGTAGCACATGGCAAACAGGCCCTCTAAAATCTGCACTGGCACGTTATGTACATACTACTACAACTATACAATGTATGAAAAATCCAATTTCTCACAACAACTCATCAGTTAGCTTCCATCAACACTACATACAAACCCTGATGCCTATTTTTCATACATGTTAACCATCCTTCACAACCTGCATCATGATATATTCAATATATATAGATCATAAATCTTAAATAAGAAGCCTAACACAGGGTTTCTCAACCTGTGGGCCACGAACCCCCCGCCCCTTTAGTGTTCCGCAGGTCCGTCCTCAGGAGGGAGGCAATAGCCTGTAATGGGCTGGTAACAGCCCTATAGGTAGGAAAAAAAATGTTAGTAAAAATTGAGAGATGAATTGAGCTCAAACTACAAACAGTATATAAACATTAGTAGAAATGCATAAATAAATCCATATTGCAGAAAAAAATCAAGACAAATTAGGTGTCATCAATTTGAGACAACACAGCCACGGGCATCTGATTCGGACTAACAGCTAAACAAAAATAAGTTTCTGAAACAAATGTGGAATGTTGACATGGCTCCTCAGAAAAATCCAAAAATCGTCCACAAGTACAACCCAGACTACATTGAATATGGATTTGGGCAGGGGGAGGTGATGATGCTAACCCAAAAGCCCAGTTTGTGGCGTGGGGTTTAACTCCCAGCCAGACAAAACGCACAGAGTAAGAAAGCTTTTATGTTTGCTGAGGAATTGGAGCTGCCGCTGCCACTGTGCCATGAGATGATTGGCAAAGCTGCAAGGTCATAGTAAGAGCATAGTAGGGCCACTGACATCACAACAGTGGGATAAAATGTATTGAGTTTGCTATTATGCCCAAGGTAGTGCTTTTTCACTTTGGTCTTCAGCTTGTCGCTGTATTTATTATGTTATTGCACATCAACAAAGAAGACATGCTCATTCCTTCCACAACATTTGGAAGAGTTAAATATGGTTATAAATTATTGATAGGCAGTGTAGCTGGCACACACAAACACACACACACACATTCACACACACAACAGAAAAAAAAACATTTTGAGCAGTTTGGATCTGTGACGTGCTCGGACTGGAAATAAAACTCAGCCAAGTTGTACCTAATCAATGGAAAAATGTCTTTAATGATTTATTATTCTTTGTGATCAAATGTGAAAGCAATTTCCTTGAAAACAAGTGCTAACTGTATGGCATATGTTTTTTAACTAGTGCCATGCACTTGTCTCTTAAATACACTCATCATCAAAAGAATAGTTGCACCCAGAAGGAAGTGTGGGATTGCAGTGCTATTGGGAAGGAAGATAAAGGTTACCAGGAACAATAAATGATGATAAATTTAGACTGATATGGGCAATATTTATTGAGCTACACATACAGAAGTAGTGTCTCTCAGGCGTCTCGGCATGGAGTTGCAGAGGTTCCTAACAAACCATTCATCTTGGTGCTGAGCACGGCCCCTCTGCACATGGATTCGTTGGTCGTCTCCACCAAGACAAAAGCAGGACTCTTTACTGAAGATGACCCACTGCCGTTCTGAGTCACTCCATGACAGGCTGACATGACATCATTGCAGTCTTTGGAGAGGTTGACGTGGTGTTAAGGGCAGTCGTCGTAACGGTCTGTGTGCATGATACTCGAATCATTCACGTCTCATGATGTCAAACCTACCCACCAAGTTTCAGTCTGTCGGTTGATTCCTGTAGGTTGAAAACTTTTTTTCCCATGATGATTGTAATAACTAATCACCAAAACAAAAAAAATCTATTTGTTTCTATTACCTATTTTTTATGATTTTCAGTTTAAAGAAGAACCAAACAACACGCCACATTCCAACCCTATCCCAGCCACACACGGGACTTCTATATATATATATATATCACAGATGACAATAGGCTATGTAGCCAGTGACGTACAGATAGGTTATGAGGAGGTAACCACCGTTTGACGATAACTTTTTGCTGCAGTTAAGCCAACCAGCCATATTTCCCAAGATCCTCCCATAGTGGAGAGTCTTGAATCATCATTGAACAAATGAATTTCATGGTCCCTGGGAATGTGCATCTTAATCATAGAGGGGATAGATTAAACTAGCTTTTCCCAAAAGTTGTACACTTTTGGACAGTCCCACATTATATGCTTAAAAGATCCACAAACTTCCTTATGCACAGTACGGATGGGCACTTAAACCGATTACCCTGGGTGTCAGATAAGCTCTGCAGCAGGACATCATATGAATGTACTGGTGATTGGGGTTTTATGGTATATGCCAACATGAAAATCAGATCTATCTCCTGAGTTATTGTTTGTTGGGATATAATTAATCATGTAACATTCAAACTGTCAAAATGACCAGCACAACAGTTCTAGGAGTTTTGGAATTCCAGGCTTCCTAAAAGAGTTAAGAAAGGGCTTAAGAAATCCCTAAGGGATTAGACATTAGAAAACAGAGACAGTATGAAATATTCCAAATACATTCTGGCCACTTCTGTGCACTGTGTTCCGATTACTTTGCTTTATGTCTGCATTGATTTCCCTTAGCGTTATTTATTGTCCTTTCTGCAGAAACACTGTAATACTCTTTCTTCCCACATGAATCAGCAGAAACAGAGCACTGCGAAACCTGCTGACTTACACCTTCCAGCCATTTATCACATACCTATTCATCTCCTACTCACTTTATATACATGGTCTGAGATGTACGTTTCAGAGCTGGCTAGATGTGAGTGTAGAAAACACGGTGTTGAAATAAGCAGCGATGATGAGGGGAGATCAGACCGCAGGTGAGACCAGGGCATCATTAGCAATGAGAGTTCTCAAATTTATACAGGAGAGAGGAGACTAATGAGAGGAGAGGAGTGAGCCTGCATGATGAAGTACTGCATTACATTACATAAGGGCTTAGAACGGCTGCAGGATCTGTTCTTTATCTGAAGATATATATTCAAACAAATGTAGATTCACGCAGGTGAATAATTACTCATTTGGACTGTAGCACATAACAACTGGGCTAGGCTACAACCCACACTCTGATACCGCCAGAGAATATTATAATGCATGTGGTCAGAAAAAATTTTGACCACTTTCCTCTAAATGAGCAAATCCACTTATTTTTGGTTACTGATGATAAAGCTAAATAGAAATTCCACTGATTGTTCAAAGTTTTTACAAAATTAAATTAGGTTCGGCATCAAATGGTGGGTGTGTGCCTCCCGTAAGCCTCCTTGATAGGTCCTTCACTTGACCATGCTTCTTGAAGCCAATGCAACCAGAAGCAGGGCGCTACACAGCCTTTATATAACCTCCCATCTCAAAAGCCAACCCTTCCAGCAGCAAAGTCGCTGGGGGGTGCACTGTCCTGGTCAGCTGACCAAAGTGCTGCAAGATTTCTCACACCTCACCACATCAAACCCCACACTAATGAATTGTGGAAGCAGCAACAGCCTTTCTCTTAGCGCCCCACCGTCCCCCCATAAAAGGAGCACTACTGCACACTGGAGCCACAATCCTCTGGTGATTGACCTGAGCTGGACATAGATCACCTTCCCAGCTGTCTGAGGTGCCTCTCTCGTTGTATAAGCATGCCTGGTCATAGTAGGGATATCAGGGAGCCTGTGACGGTGAGCATGATGAGGTGTCTGCTGTCCATGTTGAACTTGACCCATAGCTGTAATTTCCCCAGCAACCCAGGCTCACAGCACTGCCCAGCTTGGTGTCCTCTCAATCTACAACGCTGTGCAACCTTCAACATCAAGTCTTCCCATACCAGCTCTGCTGTCCATCCTATGCCATCTCCCCTGTTGAGTCTGGTCATGGTGCCTCTGGTGTTACAAAGGACTGAATGTTCCTCACTGTTCGCAATGAAATTCTTTGAAGCGCCATTCCACTCCAGACTGCTGGCAGGCACTATCCCACTTCTGACACCAGAGTGGTGTCAGTTTAAAAGAAGACACAAGGTATAGTGTATAGTGCTCTTTATTAAACAGCAGCCAGAAAGGCACATACATAAGCACAACATGGTGGGGCATGTCACCACCAGCCATATGTTCCCACGCACAACCCACATGACTAAGCTCACAGCCCAACACAGAATAACACAAGGTACACATAGATACAACTTTAACCTAGGACAACACAACATAAAGAGCAATAATACGTTCCTTTAAGCATGTGTCTTTTGGCATGCCAGTAAAACAGACCTCCGCATGTGGGTGGGTGGCAAAGAGCAGCTGACTGTGTGGTTCTGGAGGTGTTAGCGGAATCTAAGCATACACTCACTTGTTTTATGGAACAAGTGCGAACGGGGAAACGGGCAGTCTGGTGTCCATATGAATGACCCCATTGCCCTCCACAGTGTGTCCAGATGGGCTGTGTTTGTCTGATTGTTTACAGTGCTGATAGACTTCAGGAAATGTGGCACTTCTGGTTAAACACGAGATAATGCTATCTCTGTCTCTCTCTCTGCATGTACTGGAATGCAACAATTTGCCGTGCAATTACCCGCCTCAAAAGAGAAGAAGAAAAAAGGCTAATTGACGAAAGAGTGCAGAGAGAATTGCAGCATTCCAGACCAGCGCCCAGTCCAGCACCAGGTGTGAGAGCTAACCTGCAGCAGTGGACAACATCTGCCCTGAGCAAACAGCACCCTCTGTTCTCTCTCTTTCTGTTTTCTCTCATTCTCCCCCTCTCTATCGTTTTTCTCTTGTCTCTTCCCTCCCCATTTTCTCTCTATATTTCTCTCCATCTCTTTCACTCTCTGTTTTTGTCACTTCTTCTCTGTTTCTCTTTTTCCCCGTGTGTGTGTCTTTCTCTCTTTCTCTGTCTCTATCTGTTTTTCTCTCTTTATTGTTCCTCTCTTTCTCTGTTTCTCTTTCATAGTGCTGGAACTTTGCTATCTTTTCAGCAATCTACTAATTTACTCTTTGTATGTTTCTCTTTCTCTCTCTCTGTTTTTATCTTTATCTCTTCCTTCCTCTTGTCTTTTTCTTTTTCTCTCTCATTTCTCCTTCTCTCTCTCTGTATGTCTTTCTCTTTCTTGCTCTTCTGTTTTATCTTTCTGTCTTCCTTTCTCTTCCTCCCTGTCTTTCTCTTTCTCTCTCTCTTTCTTTCATTTTTTATCTCTCTCCTTCTCTCTCTTTCTGTTTGTCCTTCTCTCTTCCTTCCTCTTGTGTTTTTCTCTTATTTGTCTCTCACATATTTCCTTTTCTGTCTCTCTCTCTCTCTCTCTCTCTCTCTCTCTCTCTCTCTCTCTCACTCTCCTATAGAGTTAGATCTCCTCAGTGATCTGCTCATGTACTTGCTGCACTAAGGTAACTGGTCAGACCTCAGTGTTGTGTGTGTGTGGGTGTGTGTGTGTAGCTGCTGAATCACTAAAGGTGTTTCCTGCACGTGTTTGTGATTTGTTTCTGCTGGCTCTAAGAGCACTAAATCTCCATTCTTTCAGTTTCTCTCTTTCTCTTTAAGATCTAGCCCAGGCCACCGTGGCTTAGCCTTACTGAAACATACCCTCCATGAGTTCACTGCACAGCAGCTCATTCAGCACTGAAGTGCATTTCGACTACAGCATGTCTGAGAATTCAGTTCTCCTGTTTTTCCCACGTTCTTTCTCTTGTTCTCTCTGTCTCACTCTAAGTGTTCTTCTATCCTCTGCTTCTTCCATCGCCGTCCGTCTTGTTCTCAGATGCACCAATTTTGGCCTGGAGAAATGAACTTTTCATGTATGTACTTTCCACTGAAAACAGCCATTATGAACAAGTTATTCATTCTTCAGGAGAGATTTCCGTGGGGATTAGATATAATACAGCGGCAGAAGAAAAAGGGAAAACTGGGGAAACAACAAAACTGTCCCTGTCAGATAAACAGCACTTAAAACTTTCATCTCTGAGGGAGAGGAGAACATCAAACGTCCACACATCAGATGTGAAATAAACCCACAGTCCATCCTTCCACTGTGAGAAGACGTCGCAATGCTGTGGGTCTGAAAGGACGTGTAGCTGCCAAGAAGCTCTTACTGAGAAGTAAGGAAATAGACAAAAAACGAAGAACAACAAAAAGAAGAGCAAAGAGCTGCTGGTGTTCCCAGAACAACGTACTGACCATCCCAGAGTCCAGACCTCAACAGCACTGAATGCATTTGAATTACTTGAATAGTGAGAACTTTGGAGGTCTGGAAAATGTCCCATCTTTGGAAAAATCTCTGCTACAATTCCTGATTGCATTTATTACGTTTTTTTATTGACTAATTATTGAGTAAGTATTGATTGCACTTCCTGATTAAAAGCACACATTGTTTGTATTTGGCCAGCACAAAAATGTAAAAATTGTTGTTAATGCAATGCAGCCGACAGGAATGAAACTTGGTGGGTGGGCTTGACATTGTGAGACATGCAAATGGTTCAAGTTTTGCGCTCAGCTTTACATGTGACACAAGCAAGGATGGGCCTTATCGCTGTACCTGACTGACCCAACAACCACGATCGCTGTTCAGCGAGCAGTGATGCCCTCCATGAGTCATCCTGTTAGTGCCAGCACCATTGGCAGATGGCTGCACGATGCAGGACTATGTGCACGCAGTCCGTTACGACAGCTGCCCTTAACGCCACGTCAACGTCACCTGCAATGGTGTCATGCCAAACTGTCATGGAGTGATTCAGAATGGCAGCAGGCCATCTTCAGTGATGAGTCCCCCTTTTGTCTTGGTGGAGACAACTAACGAGTCTGTGTGTGGGTGCACTGTAGTCAGCACCAAGATGAACGATTTTTGTTGTCACACATCACATGTCCAGAAGGCCCGGTCTCACTCCACCTCCACCCCTACCACAAAATCTGCAGGAACTGTGTGAGAATGTTCAAGCTGTATGGGATGGATTATCACAGGACACCATTAGGAACCTCTACAACTCCATGTCAAGACGTCTGGCGTGTTGCATTAGCGGCCCAATGCCATACTGAGAGACACTAATTCTGTATGTGTAGCTCAATAAATATTACCCATATCAGTCTAAATTGATCATCCTTTATTGTTCCTGGTAACCTTTATCTTCCTTCCCAATAGCATTGCAATCCCACACTTCCTTTTGTGTAGAACTAGTTGCTGCTAATTAAATAGTAGCTGTTATTACTGCTGTATTAAACAACAACATATAGGCTAAATTAAGCTCTTTTGTTAGAGCACCGAATAAAATTAATTCTAATAAGTTTTATCACTGACCAGTAGCGCAGGTCATGCAATCCTCATATGCAAAGGCCTAATGTTAGCACCTTCTTGTTATCTTCACTTTTGAAAGCAAGTTTGGTGTTTTTTGGAGCTAATCAATGACTGAAATACTGATAGGACTCTTAAGGAATTGTGCATGTATAGACCCAATACTTGGGTAGGAATTATGATGTATACACAAATAAAGCTACTTTGGAAAATGTTTAACTCAACAAAGCTATTGCTTAATATGGTAGTAATGCACATTCAGTTAATTACCAGCTACTAAATATACTGTACATGGATATGCCTCAAACATCTTGTGTCCTATAATTATGTCATTTGTCAATCCCCCCCACCCAAAGTCACACCCACCCACATGCCCACTTGCTGGGTTTCAAAACTAAAAGATAATTGGCCACACAGAAAAAAGCACTTGACATGATGGCTCCACAATGGACATCAGAACTGACCACTGTAAGTAACTGTAGTAGCAATTATCTCATCATTTGTCTTTCAGAGGCCTGTTAAAGATATGCAGGGCTGTTAGCGCAAACAATGCAGTCTACCATCCTCAACAAGTCTTCTTTTAGCGTCAGCCATAATACAGCAGGTGTTACTGCGATATTGTGTCATGCTCAGTGGAGAATGAACAAGTGAGAGGAGGTTGATGGATGATGAGGTAACATGAGGACGTGAGTTTTCCCTCAAAGGTTAGCACAATAAAAGAACGAAAGACTTGCAAGAACTCTTGAGCAGAAAACAGTGGATGGTGGAAAAAGAGAGAAGGAGATAAAGAGAGAGAGGGGGCATGTTGTGCTGTGTGTTGTGGCTAGGCCAGACCCGCCAGGTGGAAAAGCACCGTCTCCATTCTCTGAAAAGATACAAATGCCATGCAGGGGAGGGTTGGGTGGGCTGTCACTCTGTTCTGAGCCTAAAACCTGATAAAAGGATAAATGCTGTTTCCACCAAAAAGAGGTAAGAAACAGAGGAGCCTAAAACAGAAGGCTTTGCCGATAAAGCTTGGGTTTCTGTGGAATGTGGGCACGTTTTTCATGCATTAGAATTCCTTTAATGCTTATTTCCTGAACTGCTTCACGAACACGCACCACATCTAGTACTTTTTGAATGAATGTTCCCATCCCTGCTACGCCCACTAATGCCGCTTTTCGTAACAACTACTGCAAGGCGGAACAAGCTTTAATCTACAGAAAGTAAGCAAAAGTGACATTTAATCAAAGTAGGTTGTAGCACACAACGTACTGTAATGCACAAACTTTGTAATTCATTTTAAATAACATTTTCTTTGTGTGTGCATTCTAGGGTGTTTTGACAGATCGAGTGTGGATTCTTTTGTGTAATTAAGCGAAGGTTGTTTACGTTGTTTGTAAAGTTGTAAGTTGTTGCTGGTTTAACACGCAATTACTGAAATCCACCCACACCCAATTCAATTCATTTTTAGCCCCAGAAACCACAGACCAGCACTGTATTGTATTGTACTATGTAGAGTACTGTGTAAAGAAACCTTTTCACACTGAAGGTGTTTGATCACAATAGCTGAGAAAAAATCTGTAAAATAACATTTTTTATCTGCAAAACCATTCATAAAATTTTCTGTAAATTTTTTTTTTAATTAAGATACTTCACTTTTATTTTATGGTGTTGGTTTGGCAGCTGTTGCTGCCATTCATTTAATCATTTTTTTTTGCGATTGCTTTTTACAGTGTATGTTATATCGTTGAGTGGTGGGACACTTGAAGTGGTCCGTGTCTACCATAAAGAGGAATTGCATGATTACAAGTGACCTGCCTTCCTCCAGACCATGGTCATCCCTTTCCATCCCATCCCTGCCTGTTCAATAACAGAGCATTCAGCCTTAAAGCGCAATGTTTCCTAAGTCTTCTTCTTTGCTGATGCTACAGTATGTTACTATTGTTACTCTCAGAGTTTGGCCTGGCAGTCTTGTCAAGCCTGGCGATCTTGATTAAGTTGTAAAGTCACACTCCCTTTCAGACACTGAGCTGGTGAAATGTTCCTCTCTCTGACATAGCCACATTCCATTCTTAAGAAATCTGTACAGCATGAGCTTCTCAGTACTGATCACTGAATGGAATAAACATTTTTTGGTGCTTCTTGACCCGTTATTCCTTTAATTAGCATTTCATTCCTTCTAACCAAAGTCTCCACAGTAGTTCCCAACAGCATTCAGAATATCATGATATTGACCCCCGTTACCATGATGTTAGCAACACTGCAGCGATTTTAGATATACACCTAGCAATGATACTTTTTGGTAGCATTTTTACCATCCATGTAATGAAATGTTAGAACAATCCCTTAACATTATACTGTGTGATCCAATTGTCTATTTTAAAAACTTCATGTTTTATAACTAAAGTTTATGTTAAGTCCACATATCTTGCTGTATTTTTTTTAGGATGCTTAGTTGTGGGCTGGACTGCCATGTCATCTCTATACCACAATTCTTTAATAGCTGTCCACCAGAAGCTGAAACTTGATCATTTTCCATGACAGCATTTACAACCTATTGCAATTTGGCAGGAGAACTGTGGACCTGGCAACCATGATGGAGGTCGCATGCACCAGCGAAAAGCAAAAGCACGCAGTTCTACATAAACACCTCCTCTGTAGGTGCGCATGGTCTGCCCTGATCATAATGCGTTCTTACACACCGCTCCTGTAGTGTATATATATCACATTTGGATAGAATAAAAGTATAGACAATTGGTCATTTTACAGAACAATTGGTCATTTTACTGTTTGACAATAGGATGACATCCCCTTGTGTCCCCCCTGAGTTGAAGCCCTTGGTGTACCTACTAAACTGGCAACTAAACTCCCGAGTGTGGTTTCTTATTATGTATTTTTGTACTTTGTTAGTACCTTAACATGAGCGTGTGTCACAGACATGGCTGAGAGGTCTTAAGCAACACAATTTAAGTTAGAAAATAGATTCCTCTGTTCTCAGTACACTACAGTGGCAATACAGGCCAACAGGCCACAGCCTTGTTGGTCATTGTTCTGATAGGCCACAAAGTGACAGAGATTTAAAACTATTCTCAAAGGGCTGCAGCCAAGAAAGCTGGGCCCCTGGTACTACTGTTCTATGAAAGCTGCTTCTTTGTAATCTCACAATTTACTCACCTTGCATGTTTAAGGTGGTAGTAACTTCAGGCTCCTGCAGATGCCGCTGCATGAGGATGCTCGGGCTATAAATACCTGTGGGGTTTGTGACAGGAATCATAGATTGAGAGGAGGTGGTACAGTGCAGTGAATGTCTCGTTCGATGTGAGGAAAATGGGTCGCAAAGCAGATGTTTATGATTGGCTAAAAGGAGTGATTGCATTCGGACGTGCCAAAGACCATAGTTTGAAGGAAGTATCCGAATTTGCAGGTGTAAGGAAGCGTACGCTCCTACAGGTAGATAAGATAAGGCATCCACCAAATCTGGCCCAACTGCGTGACTCTTTGATGCAAGATTGGCTGAACACTGATGTCACCTACATTCAGAAACTTGTCTATCATTCGTGCTTGTAAAGGAATTGCACACTATTAGGTACGTTTCAGTCACAGGTGACTCATTTTTGGTCCAGTAAGCTTATCATACAGTATCATGCAAAACGGAATGGTCTTCACAGGCTGATTTGTCACCTCATCCGAATGGAGTCTACAGGTGAAAACTGAAGAATAAAACACTGTTGGTATGAATGATAGTGAGCTGGTAATGCAAAGATTGATATGAATGGTGTAATGCAGCAGGAAAAAACATTCGTTCATTTGTAGTTACATGCTGCTCTGAAAGCATTTCATACTAAACAAATAGCATACTGTATATTTTACTATATTATACATTTTGCTGACCTTTTTATAGAAGGTGTAGTAAAATGTATATGCCAGTAAAGTATTATGGGCAGCAGAAGGCCATGAAGGATTCTTTGATAGTAGAATGTCGACTGGATTCCTTCTGAATGGGACACTTTTGAATGACTTTGGTATCTAGAAATGCACCTACCACGGCCATTCAGTAAGGTGCAACACGGTACAATTGCAAATCCAAACCCATAACTCTACGTACCTGTATTCGTTTCCTTAAGCATTTGAAAACCATGAAAGTTGGTAAAATTCTCTTTAGCCTGAGAGCCATGCAAACTGCCTACACAGTGCAGACCTAGGGCTCTAAGGGTTAATAAATTTGATTGGGAATTGGGTAGGCTGTGTCCTAAATTAGTCAGGGCCCCTGAGCTTCAGCCCAGGTAAGCCTGTGCATTAAATTGCCCTGAGCATGGGTACTCAGGTATGTCACGACTTGACATCAAGTGGAAATGATGACAAAATTTTTGATCCCGGATTTGTAACACAGTTACTACTTGCATCTTATCGGAAACTGACCTTAATGCAATGAATCTAAACTCTACAAAAATTCTCATTAAATAGGATTTGTTCCAACTTTCAGTAAAATCTGTTGTTTTAGGTGCACTGCAAAATCTACAGGCCTGTGCACACCGTTCAGGCAGCCGCCAAATAGCATGAACAAACACAATGTTTTTTTAACACAGTAACCCAACACTGTTCATTGCCGTTGTCTAATATGAACATGAGAAAGTGGCAGTGTGCTAGAGTACCACAGTGGAAACTACAAAACAAGACAGTCGATGTTTGGCTAGAGGGAACATGTCTTCCTGAGATGAGATCCAAACAATAATTGCAAATCTTCACAGATTACGCTTCGACTAACCAAAAAGCCTTCACAAACGTCTTCTCCGACGCCTAACTGCTTGTTAAAGCTTGTTTACTTTGGAGACTCTTTTGTGCCGGAATAGTTGTGGGCAGTGAAAAGCTGTCACAGAGCCTTGGTGGCGAAGGAACGCGATACTTTATGTGATGTTGAAAGCTCTGGAGCTGCGACAGAGACGCTGACAGCTTGTACATGTACTTTCTGCAGTGTGTCTGTGGCTGTTGTGGTACTCCTGTTTTCACACCCTCAGCTGTATTCACTCTTAAATGCATGCAGTCGCAGATTTCCCTCTGAAACACTAAACTCCCAAATAGATTTCAAAGTAGTACAAGCAATTTCATGAGAGCCGGTATTTCTCAAATGGGGTCAATTACAATGGGCTTTATGTGGGCTGCATGCATAATGCTACCTTGGAGACCCAGAGGCACAGAGAGGAAGAAGGGGTAGGCGTGAAGAGCTCCAGTCTAAAAGCAATGGGATGAGATTTGTGTAATTGGCTGTGTAAGAGCTCATGGATCCTTCGGGCATCAAATTCTCTTCCTCCTGCAGCTCAGCACAACTCCAAGCAATGCATTTTTATATAGGTAGTAGCTTTTGGTATTATTATAGTTTGTGATCAAAAACCAGCACTAGGAGACTGTTATGGAGGTACGTATGATTCTCGTTTTATCATATATGTAATTTAATAGGGACAAAGTTAACATTAAATTAGTAATAAGCATACTGCCTAAATTTACCATTTGCACAGGACATCATTAGCATCCTCTACAACTCCATGCCGAGAACTCGTGTTGCCCAATGCCATACTGAGAGACACTACTTCCGTATGTGTAGCTTAATAAATATTACCCATTTGCATAATTTAGCACAATGGTTCCCATTACCAGCTTCTTTAGTGGCACTTTTCTGAATGGTTTGTCAAACTAGCCCCAGGTTCAAGTTGAAGTAGCAGCATCAGTATTTTCATGCTTCAGTAATGCTAATAGTAATATTAGTCTATAAGTCTCATCTTATAAGTCTCATCGTTCCAATATTTTACTATCTTTTATTATTATCTATATTTATTTATATTACACTTATCATAAAAAAAATAGTTGCACAATTAGCTGCACCCAGAAGGAATTAAGCAAGAGGAATGAAACTTGGGTAGGTGGGTAGGTCTGACATTGTGAAACATGCTAATGATTCAAGTTTCACATTTGGCCACACACGTGGCATAAGCAAGGACAGGACTTATCGCTGTACCTGACTGGTAACCCTTATCTTCCTTTCAAATAGTATTGCAATCCGACCCTTTCTTCTGCGTGCAACTATTCTATTGGTGATGAGTGTATATGTTTACTTGATGGTTCACATTTGTCTAGGTAAGCATTCATCATTACAGGGAACAGACCCCGACCCTTAAGTTATCTTAGGTCTATACAGCACCATGATGTCAACCTACTAGCTGTGTCATCAGTGTAAATACACACCCAGCTAGAAATTACTTGCTCTGAAACGTTTTAAGAAGATGCAATGTTAATGTTTTCAGCAGGAAGTTTTTCCAGAATGTTCTACCTAAAGGTAGGAAAACGTTTTCTAAAAACCATCTCCGGTCTCAGTAACATCCATAAAACATTTTTCCGAATGTTGCTCTAAGAATGTTCTTCTTTTGTTATCATGTACCATAATCTGTGGCCCTGACAACATCCTCAAAACATCCTCTGAACATTGCAGTTAAAACTTTGTCTTAGTTAACATTTAATCTTATAGGAGCATTATTTACAATTATAAACATCTTTGAACATTAGATTAAAACACTTTCTGTAATACTTAGGTAACATGAGCCAATGTTCTGAGAATGTTCCCTAACTGGGAATCCTTTTACAATCAAGGTAAAACAATAGCAAGAATACGCACCCATTAGCAAGAACACAGATGAACATAAACCCGATGACCAAACGCTTACTTATAAAGCTTGCATCCAATATTCACAAGCAACACGACTGAAAAAAGCTGAAAAACTGCCGACCTGCTGATCACTACCGCAAAGGACAATGTGATGTTTTGCTAACACTGGCTGACATATTTGGCTTTGGAAATGAGCCTCCTCTTTTCCTCTGTTCACTATTACAAATCCCACACGTATATTTTTTGAATATCTGGAACATCAAATTTAAAGTATATTAGTTCATTTTTCCCCTGTGCAACTAGTAAAGTTTCTGCCATGAGTCAAAATAGCTGTTCAGATTTCCTCTCTTGAATGTGAACAACCTGCACCCTGTAACCACCCACATATGCACGCCCTCTTCAATTAAATCACATAAATGAACCACAACAAACGAACTAACACGCAGAACAAGCCATCACAACAAAGCTAATTCACTCTGCTCCCAGCTCTTCATCATTACAGTGATACATATGTTACGTATGTCGCTTTTGACTTCAGTTTAGGCACTTCTGGCATGTTAATGATTTAGGTGCAGCTGCATATTCTTATTTTTACTCTGGGATATTTAATGTGGTCATTTAAATGATCCTCCCAACATTCAGTGCAGTTCAATTCACCTTTATTACTAAAGTGCGTTTATAATATTACCCCCAAAACACTTTTATCAGCATGGAAAACTCTCTAAGAACATGTAGAAGAAATATTGAGAGGAAGAACAGTTGAGAGAAATATTACAGTATAACTGGGAGTTATGGGAATTACGATTGAAGAAATGAGATCAAACTGAATAATTCAGATCAGACAGTCAGATCTGTGAGATAAACCAAAAGCTAATGTTAGAAGTTTATCAACAATCGTCAAAGAAATCAGATCTAGTGTACTACCTGTTCTGGGGTCCTTGAAGGTGTATAAAGCACCTATGAATGAACATATCATTACTGTCCAGTAAAAACATGTACTGTATCTCCGTTTTTGTCGATTTTTACTTTCATGCATCATTTGAACACAGCAGCTGTTTACACTGTGTGAAAAAATTCATGATGAATGGACCAACAGAAATGCCTCAAAGCTGCTTGGAAAAAAGTCTGGTTCCATTGACTTACATTAAACCTAAATTAGGTTTTTGCCCTCTCCTATAAACTTAGTGGAATTAATTAAACCCATGCTCTCCAGTAAGACTGAATTAAGGGTACTGTTTGGCCATAGTAGACAAACCATTATGTTAGTGAATTGAGCATCTGCTTCAGTAGTATTGGTCATATCAACACCTCACATAAGGGTCACGGTTTCAAACATTTGAAACAGAAGTGTCAATAGCTGAGGCCATGCTGTGACATTCACAGTTTATTTAGGAGCCCCGGCTTCAGACAGGTCAAAAATAATGATTAAAAGCAGCACAAAATGGAAATCAGGGAAGATTTACGTTGTCTACAAATATATCACTCTGACTCGGGATCCCACACCCTGTTATTTTCCTAGAATAGACAGACTGCTAGTTAAATTACAGCTTTAAGAGAGTGAAACTGACGGACTGTGTGCTGAGAGCAGGCACAGCAGCGAGCTCACACATGGCAGCATTTATGAATGAAGTACATAATAATCATTAGATTGCCAGCATCCTTTTTCCCCATCACTCTTTCCTGTCCACGCTTTCCACCATGACAGATAAAAGGATGAGTTGAAAAGAGTGTAATAACCCCATGTGCGTCATTACTCACACTGTGGGCTTCAATATGGACAATGCATGGACTGGCTTATTACAGGTTAGCAGGGCTATTATTTTTTTATGTATTTTGTCAGCCATGATATTGCGAGTATTTTATGATCACTGAGTATTTTGTTTACAAAAAATTAAGAAGCATCACTAAACACACTGTGCAATTTTTCTTGTATTATTTATTTATAGAGACATTTTGTCTTATCATTGCTTTATTACTGTTTTTTTATTATTACTCTCTCTAATATGGTGGCCGAGAAGTACAAAACAAACTAACATTGCAGAAAACAAAATTACAAAAATAAAAACAAATTTACAAACGAAAAAAATTACATTTGAGAAAACAAAATTACAGAAGTAAAAACAAATTTACAAGACATGAAACACTTTTATCAGTACCGAAACACTTTTACAAACTCAGGTAGTGCTTGTTGCGGACCCTTGTCAATCAAACTGCTTCGCGGTGGTAGAGTGAGTGTAGTGTGGGACGGTGAAAACGATAAAACATGTTTTGTCCATTTTGTGGCACGCTTTTGTTTTTAAAAGAGCAGACGGAAGAAAGAGATGAACAGGTGATATCTAAACCACTTGGACTGAAAAAAGTGGGCTGTTTTGCAAAAGCTCTCAGCCATTTTAAGCTAGCTAGCTGGTTGTCCACTATAGCTAGCATTACAGCCCACTTACTTTCCTTAACGTTTCCAACTCCAAGTGGTTTAGACGTCGCCTGTTCGTCTCTTTCCTCCACTCTAGGGTTAGGGTTAGGTTGTGTGGGTTATTTCATGTAGTTGTGGTGTTAACCATGAGGTGGAGTTATGGCTATGGCTATTGGTGACCATGCCCTGCGAGTCAGTAGCCCTTGTCCTGTGATCATTAAAAGAGCCTTTGACTGTAAACAGCTTTGCCTGCCATTATTGGATCTCTAGGCAAGTTCTGCCCCTGAAGTCTACCTTTATGTTCACTTGAGAATCCCAGCCCAGGTTCTCTGAGATGAAGAACCAATTGAGGACATGATTTGCACTTGCACACAGAACTTTGTAGCTAATTAAGTGGCAAGGCTACCTGTTTGTCTGATATGGACATAAATATCACCTTAAATGTCCTACGCTTTGTAGAGTCAGTGTCACACAGTCAATTCCACAAAGAAATGTATTCAGCTTGAATGCAGTCAGCTATGCATCCCACTCAGTGTCATTGTAGCTGCTGCGTGACTACCGCACTGGCGTATTTTGAATGTAGAAAATTACCAGCATTCTACAGCAATTTACTCTGAACAACAAGGTGGCACCCGTAACACTGAACTCTCTAAAGTGCTGAAGGAACGTGCTCTGAAGAAGCATAGAGGGAGCTGTGAATGCACGCGCCAGCTGTGAATGGTATATGGAAAAGTTTGATTGACAAGTCCGCAACAAGCACTTCCTGTGTGTTAGACTTACCCTCGAGTTTGTAAAAGTGTTTCGGAGTTTGTAAAAGTGTTTCGGTACTGGTAAAAGTGTTTCACGTCTNTGTTGCAATGATATCTACTTCAGTTAACATGATAACCAGCTAGCCCAGCCTGCCTGTAATACCACTTTGCACCTCAACAGGCAATAGTGAGTTACTGCAGCCTCAGGTTGAATTAGCTCAACATGAGAGGAGATCAATCATGTTGACGGTCCTGCTCCTAGTTAGATCTTTTAAGGACAGGTAACTAATAAGAGGAAGAGTGGCAACGGTGGCTGAAGCTCTTGGCAAGTGACTACAGTCGTCCACTCCTGGCAAGAAACCACGTTCAGCAGCAAACACAAGACATGGTTTAAACAGATTCAAAAGAAGAGTTAACGTTCCACCACTGGAGACGCTCTGGGTGAGTAATGGGATATGGTTTGATGCTGATGATGTCCCTACAAGACAAGACATGTTGTATTACTTGGACAGTTGCGTTTTCTTACAAATTTCTCTTACAAATCTTTAACTCACTTCAATCTTGCAAACAAAAATGTGATGTGATTGTAGGGAGTAGGGGAAACCTGAGTAATATTATTTATTATCTTGACCATTCACTACTTAAATAAGCTTAATGTACTGAATTTCAGTCGGGTCTATTAGTTAGACCCAGTCACAGTNCTAAGCAACTTTACTAGCAAGAACGGGGAAATCCATGAGAGTGCGCGAGTCTGATGTTGCAGGCTCGCTTGTGTAGCAGACCTATAAAACCTAACAGCACTCATCCATGTCTTGCCAGAGCACATGAACAGACCACGCCCATCATATGACATGCTCACAGCAAAACATGCCTGCGTGACATTAAGAAAAAGATTTTATTTCTATGTACAAAATTTAACCTATTTTGTTAATAAACATAGAGTATATATGTACACACTAACACCTCTAACTCTAACTGACCACTACGTTGAGTTCGATTTTTTTTATTAATATTTTTAAATGGTTGTATAGAAACTGCAGGGACAGTTAGCTTTAGCAAAGTTAGCTTTTTAGCATTCATGATGCTGGGTTTGTTAGCACAGCCTTATATTTATTATCTTGACCATTCACTACTTAAATAAGCTTAATGTACTGAATTTCAGTCGGGTCTATTAGTTAGACCCAGTCACAGTCTTGAAATAGCTTTAGCATCTCTGCTAGCTTTAGAGTGCAGTTTAGCATTTTGTTAGTTTAGCTGTAGCATCATTAACCTCCATTTGTCAGCACAACACAACGATGAAAAGTGGACTTATAGGTAACAATGTTGTCTTTTCAAGCACTAGCCTGAGCAATATTTACTGATTTGAGACCTGTTTAATATAAAATGTAACACACATTGCCCCATGTTGCTTGTGTTATCGCCGGTTAGGATGCAGGCTAACCCAGCGAGCTATATCAACAATCTCTGCTACTTTCCTCCACGCCAGAATTAATAGCGGTTATGAGCTTGTTTTCCATGTTTTAGTTCCAAATTACTGGTGACTTGTCGCTCTGACGTTTGCTAGTGTGAACGTACGGTTACACTCTCCTCCGTCAGAATGTCTCTCGAGTCGATTACAGTGAAACAAAACGAAGTCGAAGAGTCGACTCCCAGCATTTAGACTTTGGCTATGATAAATATTTTAGTTCCACCTTAAACAGTGCTGCAGTTAAATTCCGGTGCCAGCGGGCCATTAAGGTGACTGCTACATTAGTTAAGGTAGACTGGAAAAGTAAAAAAAAGTCGCTGGCAAATACGACTTCAACCTGTTAAAGGAGGAACAAGATAACNCCACCTTAAACAGTGCTGCAGTTAAATTCCGGTGCCAGCGGGCCATTAAGGTGACTGCTACATTAGTTAAGGTAGACTGGAAAAGTAAAAAAAAGTCGCTGGCAAATACGACTTCAACCTGTTAAAGGAGGAACAAGATAACATTTAACCTTTTGTTAAAGAATAAAAAACAGAAAAAAAAAATATTTTAAGTTAATTATAACAGTAATCTTGGTATATCACAATTTTTGTCATATTTCTGCTTAAAAGTGACTAAAGTACACTTAAGACTGTTTAATCCCTGTTGTATCCCGTTATCATCTTCTCTGGCACTGGCACTGTCCTGGGTAAAATGAAGTGGAGTCGAGGAATCGATTCAATCGATTCCAGTGGAATTAAGAGTCGTGAGTCTGAATCGACTCCAGAAAACAAGAAATCGTGTATCGCTAGCTGACTCCTGCCGGCCACGGTGCTTCCAGAGGGCGGCGCTCTGCACCGCCTCGTTCAGCCCGGAGCCCTGCGAGCCCTCCGTCCGGCTTATCAGCAATTCAGATTGCATGCAAATCACAAGCGTCACTCTCAAAGCAGAGGGGGAGGAGGAGGAGGAGGAGGGGGTGAGAGGAGAGTAGCCCAGTGCAGAAGCACATTCCTTGAGAAAGAATCCTGCCCCCTTCCTTCTCTCCTCTTCTCCCCTCTCTCTTTCTCTCGCTCTCTCTCCACGCTCCTCTTCCTGCAACCGGTTCGCGAGCGAAGTGGCCCGCAGACCAGATGCGCGCGAGCTGAGCTTCCCCATACAGGCAGCAGCAAACCGCGGGAAAGAAGTCAGGGGCAAAGTAGCGCAGGACTCACGCCGGCCGGAAGGTTTGTGTAGTGTAAAAGTCCGAGCTTCGAGCCGACCACACACTCGCGTTGTTCCGGGACCATGGGCGCTCGGAGCTTGCTCGGCTGGGCGTTCGTGGCTCTGGTGCTCGTGTGCCAGCGCTGCCGGGCCAGCTGTCCCGAGAAGAATCTGGAGGACCGCGAGGAGGAGGCGAACATAGTTCTGACCGGGACCGTGGAGGAAATCATGAACATGGACCCGGTGCACAACACGTACTCCTGCAAGGTAAGAGGACTGAGTGAGAAAGCGGCTCTGTGGAGGAAAGTGAACTTTTGTGCGCTTTATGTGTGATAGGAGAGTTTTAAGGTGCTCTGAATCCTCCAGTAGGCTGGTGCATTAGGACAGTAGTATGGAAACAGGGTCACCTGCTCAAGAACCACCTGACACACACTTAGCTTCCACCAGAAAATGAGTCTTTATCTGAAACTTATTGTGATTTGCTTAGCCCCCCATATAAAAGAGACCTGACTGATATTTAGCCCCACCTGGATGTGTGTCCTTGTTTTATACACCAGACTGCAGGGCAAGTGCACATTCATATGGCTCTAACACCTGCATGATGACAGGAGTCTCTAAAGTCCTGCAGTAGGGTGGCGAACATTAGGGCACTGTAGCCAAGACGATCTGGCCAGGATACAGACACCTGTCGAGCCATACTCAGGACTACAAGAAAACTGCGCATTATAATTGTGGTTGAGCATTGCAAAGAATTGTTAATCCGATGTATGTTCTTCTTCTCCTTCTCCTTGGTCAAGAGACTTTTGTCCACTAACTAACATCCCACAGTTTTCGAGATATCACCTCCGTTCCATCTCTAAATTGTTCGGTCTGATTGGGAATGTTGTGCTTGTATATAGCTTTTTGATCCGACTTACAGTTTCCAAAAAGAAACTGTAGAAATGATTCCGGAATTTTTTTCCCTAAAAAATTCGGAATTTTCCCAAAAATTCAGGTTTTTTTTCCCGTTAAGAATGAATGTAGTGGGAAAAGTACATGCCCATCTACTGTACTTCTGCGCAACCCACATACACCGTATCTCAGGGCAGACCCCCGAGCACAAATTCAGTGTTGGTTTGACCTGCACTCATCTGTTTGTCTTTGTTATTCCATCCTTCGTTTCTCCCGTTCAAACCCTACTGTTTCCTTTAACCTACAGCCACCAAACTGCATGTACTCACTCAGGACGGATCCCCCTAACACTAAACCATACTGACCCGCACTCCTCTATGTGTCGTTTATTCATCCCTCGTTCCTCCCATAGCCTAGGAGGAAGTGGCAACCATTGAAGCTGCACAAGCATTCCACTTTTCTAGTTAGTCTCATAGTTCATTTTTTGCGTATTTGTCTCACAATAAATACAGTATCATTACTGTTAACACGACTAACATGCTTAGATAAGAAATGTGATAATCTGCTGTGTCAAGCTGATCACTGACAGTCATGCTATCTGATTACTTCATTTAAAATATCAGCTTCAGTGCCCTTAGAAATGCCCGTAACATGACACAGCTCACATTAAACCAGTGGTATCAGTAAGCTCGTGATCATCTTTGTTTCCATGTAATTATCGTATTGTTAGTCTTAGAAGAAAGAAGAACTTATACTTAAGTTTCATAATGCTAGCTCTCCCATGGGAAAGACCCTCAGAGTAAAGATAAACAGCATTAGTTTGCTGCCATACAAGATAATAAAGAGCTCTGAATACAGAGACAACAAGCCCGTTTTCCCGGTACAAGGAGTTTAAAGCATTGTGAGTATCTATGCTACGTGACGGAGTGAGTAATTGTTGCCCTGCATTACAGTGAGCTCTGTTTTGACTAGAGCTTTTCTAATGAGCCGTGTCGTTCGTGTCCAATCTCTTCCGCATCTGCAGGTTAGAGTATGGCGCTACCTGAAAGGCAAAACCATGGTCAATGGAGAAATACTGCTGGACGGTGGGAACAAGGTGATGATTGGTGGTTTCGGAGACCCGGGCATCTGCGACAACCAGGTGGCCACCGGAGACACGCGCATATTCTTCGTCAACCTGGCCCCAGAGTACATGTGGCCTGCACACAAGAACGAGCTGATGCTCAACTCCAGTCTGATGAGGATTACCCTGCGCAACCTGGAGGAAGTGGAGTTCTGTGTGGAAGGTGAGCAGCGTCCAGTTCTGGCAGTGCAAATCGCTTTGATGTTGGAAATGAGTACTGTTCCCTGCGGTGAGGCTAGGCTGTAGAATGCAGGTCCCACACTCTGAAACATAATGGTGCCAGATTAAGGGTTCCTTGGGCATTGCTGAGGGAAAATCACTTTTGGTTCCTTATAGGATCCTGGAAGCCCACTGCCCAACACATTTTAGGTTTCTCTTTGCTTTAACACACCTACTATAACTCAGTAAGGGTTTGGTAATGAGCTGATTAGCTGGATCAGGTGTGTTGAGTGCAGGGAAAACACTGAGTAGGACAGTGGGCCTCTAGGACCGGGTATGGGAAACCTTTACATGGTCCAGACAAGGAACCAATAAACCAAATGAACCAAAAAGAGCAGATAGAGAACATTCTAGATTCCCAACAAGTATTGCACACAGGTATTGCTAAGCACTGCACAGTTTTTGAGATATCAACACCATTCCAACTCCGGAATGTTCGGTCTGATCAGGAATAGTGTGCTTGTATACAGCTTTTTGATCCGACTTTTCAGAAAAATCTGAATTTTTTCCCGTTAAGAATGAATGGGATGGAAAAGTGCACACCCATCTACTGTACTTCTGCTTGACCGACAGACACTGTTTTGCATAAGCTATCTCAGGAGAGACCCCCCAGGCACAAATTTGTGATGTTGGTCTGACCCGTACTCATCTGTCTGCCCTCCCCATCTCTTGTTCCCATTCATTTTCTGTCCAACACAAGCCCTACTGTTTCCCTCATCCCACCAAGCTGCATGTACTCACTCAGTGCAGATCCCCAAACTCTAGTCCACAGACATACTGACCCGCACTCCTCTATGTGTAATTTATTTATCCCTTGTTCCTCACATACACAACCATTCATTTGTAGCAACACATTAGCAACTGGCTAGCAGCAAGCTTATCTGATATTCCTGAATTTGAGCTACCAAGTTATGAGGTTAGTTGAGCAACATGCTTAACTGCTGGGTTAATGCATCATGGAATGACACATGTATTTCTTTACTGGATATGATAGATGTGGCTTCTGTAATTTTGCCTGAAAGTGTGGAACAGCATGTCACTTCATAACGCTGCTGATTGCTCCAGCACGCTTGTTGAGTCTTGAGGGCATAGAAAGCCCTATCGGTATGAGTATCGGGTGTGCTCTCTCCTACCATCTACCTCTGGCATTTAAGCCTTCCACATGAAGGCGAGACTAACACTAAGAGTCCAGCTTCAGGGGTTCTCACTATCCTGAGTGAGCAGCCAATCTGTAGCCTCCTCCAGGGCAGTCTTTTATGAAGTCAGAGGGCAGCTACTAAAAATCTCAGCACCTCACGCCAAGCTTTGAGGCTTTCGCTCGGACCTCACCCTCTCTTTCTCTAACTGTTAAATCCTTGTTCCCGGCTTTTAAAGGGTGGGAGCTAATGTGGTGAAAAAGCCTGGCCGCTAATTTTATCTGAGCTGGGCCTCAGCAGCAGATCGGATCGAGAGCAGAAGGATATGGACGTCAAGAGTGAATGAATAAATTAGAAGCGTCCAGTGGCTAGCCTTAAAATAGTTTCTCAAGCGGGTTCCTTAGTTAACCGGAGTGAATAAATGGTCTATGCAATGCAGCTGCAGCCTTAGTTAAATATTCCCAAAAGAGTACACGCGCACGAGGTGGCCTGTTCACACCCCAGTGGACCCTTTACTGGTAAAGCACATGGCTGCAGGCGGGGAATGCAGTGACCAGTCTGCCGTAACGTCTGATGTGACCGTGGCTGCGTCCTTTTTGCCAGGTTTCCGTGCTTGCTAGTTTTTAGCCTCTGTAAATGCTTGACGATATTGGAGGGAAGGCATCCACCAAATCTGGCCCAACTGCACAATTCTTTTATGCAAGAGTGTCTGAACATTGATGTTGCCTATAAAATCTAGAAAATCGATCAGTCCGTGCCAAATCCAATCACACCTGTTATTCATGCTTGTGGAGGTGTTACACATTAGTGTGTTATGTGGCTTTTTGTGCATGTCAGCGGTTTGCAGAGTTATAAAGCTCAAAGTACACAACAGAGGGAGAAACTCTTTCCCACAGAAACCACTTTTCTCAGCTGCTTGAAGCCCTTCATTGGAATTCTAGTAACATGGTTATGTCACATCATAACACAGTCCTTATTTCCCGTCTACTGAAAGACTTGGCTCGCACCCACACAACACACAGAAAGCTGAAAACGTGCCACTCTGAAACATCCTGCTCCAGAAGGTAGATCGGGTCTACCAACTTGTTTCATCTGACTTTCAGGATCGGATTCTGGCTTAAACTGATGCAGAAGAACTGACACCATTGTAAGAACAGCCAAAGCGGTGTGAGGGTGGAGCTTGTAGCAGGTTGCCATTCTGGCAGTTGACTGGTCTGAAGACCAATCAGAGCTTATTGGGAGGCGGTGCTTAAAGACACAGGAGTTTTAACAGGGTGTTTCAGACAGATGTGAATACAGATATACAGTATGAGTACAGTGTTTTGGGAAAGCTGAAGCATGTAAATCTCTTCTAGTAGACCCTAAAAATAAAATTATGGACGATGAATATGAGTATAGTGTCCTCTTTAATGCAACATGACCTTTTAGAAGTCACACTATTAATGAGAGCAGATTAAACTGCAGAAATGGCCGTTTTTTTAATTAAAGGTGACATTGTTGCCAATACATTTGACAGGGTCAAAGAAGGAACTGTGCACAGTTTGACCTGAAGGACCAGGAACAGAGCAGTTAGAGCATGAACAAGCTACCAAGACACTGTCCATGGCTTAGGTCCATTCCCCCAGGGCTGCTTGGCAGGTGACTTCAATAGCCTTCGCTTGTTTGCAATATTTCTCAGAATTTGGCACACATGTGAAAATTCCTCTCTTTGTGTGTCTGCCGTCTAGGCAAGAAGTATTCTTCTGTAGGCTTTTTCTTTGTTCTTTACACCTAACGCCAAGGTTGCTTTTTCTTCTTTTTTTATCTTATGGAGACCTTTGCAGGAAGGCTTTGGACTGTTAGCTGTCTAAATAAACTTGACTAAAACACCTCACCAAAACAGGGAGTTATGGTTTACAGAAAATAAGCCAAGGGAAATGTGGTTCTATTAGAGCGCGTGTTTGGTTTATATGTGTTTAGATGCTCAATTATTCATTGGGAATGGCAACCAGCTGTATTTTTCCAAGGTTGATAGGTTGTTTCATCACCTATAATCAGTTTAGGATGTTGAAGTGTTCGTTCCAAACCACATGTGGCATAGTTTTACTAATACACTCATCATCAAAAGAATAGTTGCGCCCAGAAGGAAGTGTCGGATAGCAGTGCTGTTGGGAATGGAGATAAAGGTTAACAGGAACAAATTATGATAAATTTAGACTGAAATGGGCAATATTTATTGAACCACACATACAGAAGGACTGCCTTTCAGTATGACGTTGGGCTGCCATGTTTGCTAATGCAACATGCCAGATGTCTCAGCATGGAGTTGTAGAGGTTCCTAATGGGTGTCATGCGATAGATAATCCATCCCATGCAGCTTAAACATTCTAACACGGTTCCTGCAGATTTTGCGATGGGGGTGGAGGTGGAGTGACACCAGGACATGTGACATGCGGCAACAAGCCGTTCATCTTGGCGCTAATTATGGTGCCACTACACATGAATCTATTGCTCGTCTCCACCAAGACAAAAGTGAGACTCATCACTGAAGATGACTTGAGTCACTCCATGACAGTCTGGCACGACACCGTTGCAGTCTGTGGCGACGTTGACGTGGTGTTAAGGGTAGTCATCACTGATTTTTGTCACAGTTGTCCACAATTGTGGTTGTTGGGTCAGTCAGGTACAGCGATAAGGCCCATTTCTGCTTATGTCACAGGCGTGGCTGAGTGTGAAACTTGAATCATTCTCATGTCTCCTGCTGTCAAATCTACCCACCAAGTTTCGTTCCTCTCATTTGATTCTGTCTGGGTGCAATTATTTGTGCAACTATTCTTTTGATGATGAGTGTACATTCTAAAAGTATTGTTGCTCTAAAAGTGCTGAGGTTTACATTACGTGAAACCGAATTTCGTGTGGGCCGAATGGAATAAAGAACGCTGTCATTCATTATTTATTTAAGACAGAGCGAGCTCTGAAGCAAGGTGAAGCCTATTTTTCTTCCCACTTTTTGCTAGCTTGTGTCCAGGTCTTGTATGTACAGCATGAATGGGAGTAAAGGAGTCTGTGTGGGGATAGAGCGCGAGAACAAGACTGTACCTGCAGGCCTGTCTAGTGTATCCTCTCCTCACTCCTCACTTCTGACAGCTAAGATAGCACAGAGTAATGAAGGGATTCCTGGCTGGGCTTGGGAACAGCGTTACCAAAGTCAAACAACAAAGGGCTTTGTTACGGTAGAAAAGCCCCTCGATGGGTTTGGGAAAGGGGAAGAGAGATAAAGGCCAAAGACAGAGCGGCGAGGCCGTGGAGGAATGCTTGGGTACAGGTGTTGACTGGAACGCTGAGGATGTTTTGCTTGCCGCTTCTGGTCGTGGGAGTGTGACTCGAAGACCAGAGGAGTGTCCTGCAGGCATGGTGCTCTCACTCTCACTCCTGCAGCCTTTCCATTGCCTCGGGCTAAGCAAGGCTCTTAGAGGAGCACTTGGACTAATGCTTTTATTAGCCCAAAGTGCATGGCCCTAAAAGCCTATTTACATGACCTTTGAAACATTCCCGCTACCTCCCGATTAACATGCAGTGCCCCTGTTTTTGTGGCTCCTTTTAGGAGCACATGTTGGTGCTGCTTTATTCGAGTGTTCTCTGAGTCTGAACTGAATAAAAAAGTACATTCCAAGGAAAGACTCTTATTTTATCAAAGATGAAGTTGCTACTACAGATGTTTCTTTGATGGTGTTATTTAGTTGTACAGGTATCTGCATAATTAAATAATTAAAATGTTAACAAAGTCATACAGAGTGAAAGTAGCACCATTCTAAAGCAGCATGGTGGTTGATGTAGCGCAATGGATAACACCATTTCCTGCAAGTGAGCTATCACCCCATGTAGGAGATTGGGGTTTGATTCCTGGTCTGGGTGACTATGCTGTGCTACACCAATACGAGTCCTTGGGCAAGACTTCCAACACTACATTGGCCTGCCTGTAATATGATTAACATCGTAAGTCGCTCTGGATAAGAGCATCAGCTAAATGGCATAAATGTAGAGTCACAGTAATTGGATAAATCTGAAGTTCTTGACACCTTTGAATGCTACTTGTTGAGTGAACTAGTGGCAAACACAACCTTTAAATGCATTTTATACTTTTTAAAGGAGCAATTTGTAGGATGATGCAGTATCACCAGTAAATGCCTCCTCCTCCCACTTCAGTTCCTACCAGTCTAGAAGAAACGTAGCATCAAACTTCATCCCTTGCCAAGAACTGTCTCCGGCAATAGAAAGCAGTGTCAGTATTTCCTCCTGTTTTGCTTCTATTTATATCCCTTCTTTTGTTTATGACCGAACATGGATTATTGCCAAGAGCAGGCGGCGCTGTCATTATAATGGTCATTTGCCAAGAGCCATCGTTGAGTTTACCCTTCCTTTCTTTGGCTCTCAGTCCTTAAATTATGTAATCGGGAACAGGACCTTTGACGTCATCGACATGAGTTCCGAAATGCCATTGGAGCAGTGCTACTTCTTCATTCTGTCATTCTGTCACTTTCACCTCTTGCAGTATGAAGTGGTATTAAAAGAGACAGGACAAGCAGGGTCCAGCTGGATAGCATGCAAACTTCAGTATATACTGCATAGATGTTATTGAAGTACCTTCAAGAACAGTCATTCTTTTTTAATTCTGTTGATATTTGTAGTTAATTTTGGGATGTTTTCAACTAAAAGATTTACATATTGCTCCTTTAATGTTGCTAGGCAAGTAGAAACCCTGAGAAATCTGCTTATTTTAGAGTTACCTCTGTATTGCCATTATTAATATTTTATTTAAACAAGCTCAGAAGACATGTAGGTCATTTTGGATAACAAGTAAATAGGCTTAATTTGCTTTATGGCTATATTAGACATCACAAGCCCTGTCACCAGTGTGCAGAAATCCCAGTCAGTATGCTTCTCTACGATGCATCTCATATTAAACCACTCTGAATGACTTTCTTTACATCTCAACTGTATAATTGTGCACATATTTGAATTAGTCTTTAAGCCCAGAAGAATTTGGAGAGTTAGATCATTTGAAGGGATAAAGATCCTAATATTTGATATCCTTCGATGAAGACAGAGGTTACCAGGTCAGAGGAGCTTGGACTGCCAATGGGTGCAGAATACAATGATTTTAGGGTGGCCACTTTCAAAACCCCAAACAGGAGGACATTCCACCCCAAATAGGAGGACATAATAAACGACGGAGGGTGGGGCACGATACTAGAACAGAATAAAAGTCATAACCTAACCAATATAACACATAAATAATTGCCTTACTCCTAATTACCTAATTCGGTGGAATGGATCAGTCAGATGGGAGCTTACTAATTGACTAGCATTTACAGGGCTGACCTGCGGTTGGCCGGTAGGCGAGTCACGATATCGTGTGACCTTGGTAAACCAAAGAAATGTACGGCATTTCTTTCGACACGGACGTGAGCCAGTGGCACACATAATATTGTTCATGAGTGAACATTTTAAATAGTTCATCCAGAAAAGTGAACTAATAGGCATCCGTCCAGGTAATGCACCGGACAGGAGTTGGAAAACCGGACTGTCTGGCCTAAAACCAGATGTGTGGCCACCCTAAATGATTTGGATGCAATGTGTGTGTTGTCTGATACTAATTACAGCTGCTTCTGCCTCTGAGAGGAAACTCTGTTCCGAGCTTGCTAGATGCTATCGCTGTGAGCTCTAAAGCTCTGTTTCGGATTCACACTGGCAGTGTTGTAATCTGACTGCAACGTTTTATCATTAATACCCAACAATGAGCATTTCATTTAGCTTTTCCTCCTCCTTCCTCTCCCTCAGCTCTATCCACCGTCGTGTTGGGAGGCCACAAGAGGCCCGTTTCAGGTTTGATGCTTGGCGTGAAGGCTAAAACACAGCTCAATGGGGGTCTAGCAATATCAGCAGGTGGTCTTCAGGGTGGGTATGCAAAGCAAACCTCCCTCCTGACCTATAGAAGCACTCTTCTTTGTTCCCGCTGTTTGTGTAAGGAGGAGGTTAGGAATGTCTTTCGATTCCTTAGCGCACAAAGGTCTGCCCCTCGGGCTAGCTAGCCATTAGCCTCAAGCAGGTAATGATTAATAGATAAGGAATAATAGAGGTGAAGGACTTTCTCTCCATCTTCTTAATAGGCTCTGCGCGAGACTCATTTATGAGGGCTGTTCACAGCCAGCGGCCTTATTAAAAGTGCTCCTGTGTGTTATTCCGGCTTGATCTCTCCGTTAGCTCAGGGATTTCCAGAAGTATTTCATGAGATTTGGGAGGCTAGTCTTCGATAACTGTAACTGCTCGAGTCCTAGGCTGTTGGCAATGGTGCAGAACTATTACAGGGCACACTGTCTGACAGGAAAGTGCTTGGACTGTCACCTAATGGATATGACAGCCAGCGCACTGCAATGGTGGGCTGCCTACGGCTTTGCAAGTGAGGATAACGTGTAAAACAGGGGAAGCGTAATTAAAGGGCTGTTAAAACAGACTTGTTTCAAAGTTTTCTTTCACCTAAAGGAGAATTTCTACATAATTGAATAGAAATTGACATTTAAGATGCAGCAAAGTCATGGATTTGGGCTCTGGTCTAGAGTCAACATTGTTTGTAGTAGTGGTGACTGGAACCAGATGTCAGGAGACGTTAAGGTCTCCTAAGGTTACATCACAGGGGAGATTTCACATGAAATGGTTCCAAATATGCTGCCTGATGCCCGACACATTGTTTTATGGTAGTCCATAATGGCAGAGAGGTACATGCAGGGTTACCACCATTTTACTATTTTCAACATTACATGTCTAAATAAAAAGAAGACACATGTACAGTACCCGTCAAAATAGTGCTGGAGAAATGGGCAAAAGCTCTAATAGCGATTTTTCTGACTAATGTTACAGTTGGGATGTAGACTGTGATAATTTTCTATAAACCAGTATAAGAGCCACCCTTATTTACTCTTTCTATAAGGACTAATGTGTCAGTCGTTTTTGGCTTGAGACTATAACACTGCCAGTTAACCCACCAGACGGACTTCCTGTTAACAAGGGTTGTGTTCAGGATGGGTCTATACCAGCTATAGTTGGTTTACAAGCTCAATGCTATTAATTTCTACCTTTGAGAAGAGGAGATCATTGAAAATGTAGACAATAATAATAATTGCAACTGTGATTTAAAAATTGCACACTTTCAAATTGCGATTTTGATTTAAAATCTTTCAGCTCTACGTCTAAAGTTAAGACATGGCTACTCATAGGAGCCTTATTTGTAGATTAATTCTTTAGGACAAGTGAAGACATCAAACTATGAAAATAGCACTGATAGAATTGTGCAGTCCACCTTAAAAACCTCCAAAATGAAAGTGTACAGGAGGATAAAACAGCTTTCTAAACATGCAATGGAGGTTGCTGTTTTTTTTTTGTTCTAGACAATTTTGGACCAATTCTATTGGTGTCGCCATCTTTTTTTTTTCGCTAAAATGGAAAGGCGAACTTTAAAACTGTGCAATTTTTTGTGCGACAAAATATATATTAGAGGTGGCGATATGGAAAAAAATGCATCAAGAGTATGTGGTATGTCAGGATATTTATTTTTGGACATCTTATCAGTGTAATGAGTGGTACTGTAGGTTCTTTGTGGGTTGTAAGTTAAATGGAATTACAGCTATTATAAACGTTTGTACTGTAGATATTGCATCCTGTGAGAAATTTGGATTTGTAAGTTTCTCTACATTGAACCATCCTTGATGAACCACTTTTGGTTTTGGTTCCACAATAAACATTTTAGTTTTTGATGGTTATTTAAAATAAAAACTCAATTTAGGGAACCAAAGATGGGATGGCTCCTCTGTTGGGATCACTCGAAAGAACCCTTTTTGGCACCTTTGTTTATAAGAGTGTAGTATTCATTGCCATAAGAGGAGATGGCAGTTTTTCCTAACTGTTACTAAATGACATTAGAGTAAACTCTTTGGGCCTGCCAATGCTGTAAATAGGACACTGGGTCTCTCTAGTCCATTACATTAGCGTCCACACAAACACCTCTTTGTAAGAGAAGTCATGGGAAATGATTTGTCTCCATGGGCTTATTCTCAGCATAGTGCATCACTGGAGCTGCCTGTGTGGAAAGTGATTGGTAGGGGGTGGGCTAGACCGAAGCAAAGCAGTCGGAGCGAGGATAGCTAGAAAGAAAGCGAAACTGGCAGCGAAAAGATAATTAGAGTGCGATGGAGAAAACCAGCAGAGTGACAAAGGGCTGGAAATTACACCTGTTTGCCAGCTTCCGAGAATCTCTTGAGTTATTACATTTTTAAGATTTTAATTAAAATCCTGAAAGTGCCTTGCCTGCTTGGAATAACGATGAAGGACTCCATGTAAGAAAGACACGAAAGATAAAGATAAGGGGGTGTTAGCTGCCTTCTGCCTGCATCTCGCTTTTTTCCCCTCTTTTTTTCCAGGATTGAGAAAATGCCAGATAGCTACAGACTGGATTGATCTCCGAAACAGGCACAGTTGTGTAAACCAAATGCTGGTTCGATACACCAGACAGGCTTTCCTAAAGGAATGGAAATGTGGAATTTTGAACCTGTTGCACTTTGGTTAATCATTGATATTTCCATGCATGCTTGGCTAATGATTTTTGTCTTGAATGCAGCAAATAAAGACTGCAAATTTGTCGTTATGGACTTTATCACAATGGCGTCACTTTAGGTCACCCCATGGAATTCTTTACGCGTTATCATTATCAGTGTTATATTGACCTTTTTCACCAGGCATTAAAACAATCCGGTTTCCTTCCTCAAACAGCATTCCGAAACCTTTCAGTTCCCCTCACACTGTACTCCTATGAATGCTTTCTCTCTTAGACCTTGCTGCACTCACCTTGGTCTTTACCATTCCTGACTCTACTCTACTCTACTGACCACCATGAGAAGGGTATGTTACAAGACGCGGTCAAGCTCCATCCGAGAGAAGGAAATACTTATTTGGTCATTGCGTTCCTAAGGCTTGAATGAGAAGTGAACCGGAAAACCCCTCGGATTCCAGACACAAAGGGTTGAACGGAGACCAAAGCACAAAGCTTTGTGGGATACGGCTTCCTTGAGATCTGTGACAGCATTCCACCTCGGACTTAGTGTGAAAGAGCGCGCAGCTGCTTTGGCCAGTGTGGCTAATCAGAGACCACTCAAGGCTACGAGCCAAAAGTTTGCAGATCCCCATGGAGAGAATTTGTTCCCCCTGTTTAGTTTTAGTAATCGGTCAATGGCTTAATCCATAGGCTGTTGCTTCAGGAAAAAAAATGTTACACGGTGTACTGTCCATTATGTTCGAGACTGTCTGTTGAGACAAATAACCCATGACTGAAAATCTTTAACCTACAAACTTGAAATTCACTTTTCCTGTTTTCTTTCAATAACACTGCCATTCATAAAAAACACGATTCTGTTTTCCTGTCTTGTCCTGTCATTATCGAGACTCAGCGATGTTAGGTTTTGCATGAACAGTATGAAGTAAAACACCTAAATTAAATTGCAGTAGTGGATATGTCTGGGAAGGACATGAATTATATAGAAGCAAAACTGTCCTGGAGGAGGACTGTTGACATTTCTGTAGGGAGATCTTATTTTATTATATTATATTGTTTTATTATTATTTTGAAATTGCTTGTAATGGAACAGAGTTCCTGCTTTATAAGTCAATTTTGATTACATCTAATGTAACAACTGAGGAATCAGCCAGTTAAAACCCCTTTTAAGCATTTAAAAGTGATTTTTAGTTTAAAACATTCCAAAATGAACTAAAATTAATTTCACAATTAGTTTCACAATACATTTCCCAGGTATTCTTCCAGGCCAGTCTTAAAATTTGCACTGTAATATTTTTATTAATTTTATATACTGTCTTTAACATATTTAAATTAAAGATTAGATTAGCTTCAACTTTATTGTCATTGTACGGAGTACAGAGCCAATTAAATGCAGTTAGAAGTGCAAAATACAGTATTATTTACATATAAAGTGCAGGAAGGTAACCATGGATATTTTGAACATTGATATTTTGACCATTTCATGAAGATTGGACATGAATGTACTATTAGAAATGAAAATCTGCATTAATGCACATTAAAGAGAGGAGATGTAAAATAAACTACTAGTATAAAATGTACAAAATAACACATCAAATAATCATCATTTGCAGTATATTGTCACATAAACCTTGAATCTGAACAGTATCTAAGAGATAGTAAGAGCTAGCAAGATAACCAGTGACTAGTTCCCCATGGGACATACAATCCACGTTCACAATTTGTTTGCTCAGTGATCGGGTCCCTGGTGGTGGGTGGTTGGGAAGGGTGTCCTCAGTTGCCAATGACATGAAAGATGACTCATGCATAAGAACAATACCTGGTAATGGAGTGAGGCTAATTTAATTTCCCCCCTCACATTGTAAACAGGAACATGCCACTGTGTGGTGTTAGTTGGGCTGAGTTGACCTGGTGTTGGTAAATGTTTATACTCAACCTGCTGATCTGTTTTTGTGGTTTCTTGCACTTACTTGATGAAATCGCTGCCTTTTCACCACTGCCCAGAAGTACAGTGAGGGGTGTAGCAGTTCAAAAATAATTCATTTTGCTTTTCAGTTTTAATATCTCAGTTTTGTTTTGTTTTTTCTTGGTGAGGTACCCTGTAGATTACAGTCATATGCAAAAGTTTGTGAAAGTGAAAATAAGAAATCCTCAACAGAGAACAAGCATAAATTTGGAATTTTTCTGCAAATCCTAGGGCACAATTTGTACAGTTTGTATGTTCAATCGGCCGTCGTCTTTGCAATGCTGCCGGGCAGTTATTTACAGCCGTACGAGACCAGATTCCTATCTCTTTGAGTGGGAAAGACCAAAATACTCAAAACCAAAGGTCAAATTACTTTAAATTACTGAAATTGGATAAAAAGCTCATAAATAGTTTTTAGAGTTAAATTTTTTTCCATGTACATTTCAACCAGTGGCCGGTATCTTCTATCTGGTTTAACATATCGAGATTAAAACCTAAAATAGAAAATGTTGCTTAACATATGCACTTTTTTCATATGTTAAATTCAGCAAATAATTCAGCATTAAAATGTGCAAAAGTGTGTTGTTTTGTAGAGAGTGTGTAATTTCACTTAGAAAATCAACAACACAAAAATCAACAACACCTTTAACTGCAGGTAAAGGTCAACAAACCTTTACCTGCAGTTGTAGATTAACATAGTCATATCCAACTCTTGCAAGCATTACAGACGATGATGGAAGATATATTTCCTATATTTTTATATTTTGAATTGATAATTAATTTGCTGCTGTTTTTGTATTTTACTAAAATTGGAACTATTTTATGAAGGCAAACAGACGAAACTGTCCTCTGTCTCTCCTGTCGAAGGTCTACACTGGATGCTCATCTTGATCATTTTTCATTTTCATTTTGGCTCAAACTTTGACATCCCTTCTTAGAACCATACCTCCTGTCAGTACCAAGACCATAAAGCTCTCTGCCTCATTGACAACAGCTGTTTCAACCCCAGCTGTAGCATGTTAGCATGTTCTGGCACAGCCAGAGCCAGTTTACTTTAGGAAATACGTAAGGATTAGGTCAACATGAGTGCTGAACATGAATAGATTGTTTGAAATAAGGATGGGAGGCTTCAGGCAGCGAGGATTAAGGTTTAATGGACACAATACTGTTCTCGTTCTGTGAGGGCGGACTTGTTGAATTCCCTGCTCATCTTTTATACTCGTGTTAACTGTGTGTCAGCGTGTCCTATCTGCTGGACGTGAGCTTTTCCAGATTTTCATATCTGCAGGATGTTGATGCTGTTGGCTGGTAGGGGGTCCTGCGCCCCCGGAGACGGTTGTAGAGTGATGCAAGCTCCTTCCCGCGCTCCTCCTGCCTCTTTCTTGTCTAGATTGCTTCCTCTGGTCCCTGATGCATTGTGTCCTGGTGTCTCCTCTGGGATTTCCTCTTAGTGAGCTGTCAAAGGACTGGAGCGAGTGGCAACTGTCAGCTTAGCGCTATCTGTGAAGACTGCCGTGTGGATGTTTTTTCTAACATCAGAGGTGTCTGCTCTCAGTGTACTGGTGTAGACTGTATATTGCCCAGCACTATTTTCCTATATGCATTGAACCCTTGTTCCTTATGTTTGCTCCTGTTATTGCTGTGCATCTAAGAAAAATTCCCATGCATGTAAAAAACAATGTGTGTTTGTGTGCTGCAGTGTGGCTAGGCCAACCAGGTCAGTCTGCCCCTAGCGTTCCCATAGTCCTCTATGTCGCCGAGCTTGGCCAAGCATACCTGTAATTACATTGGAATCTGAGCTGTAAAGCCACCAGTGTAATAACCACCAGGTGCAGCACTGAGGCCTTCACGGCAGCAACCTGACCTACTTCAGCTAAACTCCACCCATAACCCGTCAGTTCTACCCAAAGCTGGAGAGAACTGTTGTGTCCATACCTGCTTAGACATACTGATAAGTAAGTTTTATCAGGTCTTAGTCACCCTGTATGTCCTTTAGATAAATGTACTCGCTGTACTCATCTCTTTAAACCCTGTGGCCCCGCTGGCGGGTCTAAACTTTCCGTCCTCACTCTCATAAACGTAAGAACTCGCAATAAAAAGATGTTAAACATCAGCTTTTTCGAAATCCTTTTTTTTGTTTAAAACAACATCTTCAAATTCATAACTGTATGAACTATGGAATAATAAACCAGATGACTGATAACTGAATAGCCTGCAGTTTAACCCCATCAAGCCATGTTCCTTACACAGTGCCATGGTGGTACCGCAAGTGCAAGGCACCAGATGTTATTACTGGTGCTTGTTGCATGTGTGCTAGTGGTTTCTAGCTAGAAACAATATGAAATGCAATGTTCCAACTACATCGTGCAAGCTAGGTCCATAACCAAAAGCAGATGGCACGGCACTGGTGCAGACATTAAGAAAGTTCTAGAGTCTTTTGGACTCATGAGGGAAATAACTGCCCGTTTTAAACATTTAAAACTGATTTTTAGTTTAGAACATTCCGAAGTGAATTAAAATCATCAACGGAATGTGAAGAACTAACGGTTCTGGCGGCATATCGAAGATGTCTATGTGTTGTGTTGCAGAGATACTATAACTGTAGCATTAAGTCTGCCATCAGATGAACACTGGAGGATGTCAGTCATGTTGAAGGTACTGATCCTGGTTAGAGCATTTAAGGACAGGTAGCCAATAAAATGAACAGTAAAGGCAATGATGGCTATAGCAATTAGCAAGCGTCAGCAAGAAACCACATTCTGCGGCAAACAAGATAACATTGACGTTGCTTACCATCACTGGAGACTCTCTGGACTGGAGATGCTCTGGACTGGACTTGATGCTGGACTTGTTACGTTTCTTCTAGACTGGTATAGAGTGAAATAGGGAGAAGGAGGGACTGTTTCTTAGGATAGGGGTGGACTCCACAACTGTCTGATGATGTGTTAACAGTTTATAGTAACTAGTAATAATTTACCAAGTAATAATTTGGTAGGTTGCATCATCTTACAGACTGCTCCTTTCATAGCTAGTAATTATGCTCAAATATCATCTACATAGAGTTCTTGTAAACTTGTAAATGAGATTCTTCATTAGGGGTTAAAATGAACAGGGACAGAAAACACTCTTTGCTTCATCACCCTGACGCATGTGAGTCACAGCGCATGTGGAATAGCAAAACACATTAAACACTGCTTATCGCCACCGCAGTGAGCAGTTCTGACTCAGTAAGTTTCTCTAGAACAGCACATTTCGCACGAAATCGATCTAGATGACTTTGTTAACTTCAAAAAGCTTTGATTATGCAGCCGTTTTGAAAAATGCATGGGATTCCCCTTAAGCGGGTTGAGAGGGTAGTCGAATCAGATGCTTTGTGACTAGTCTTTCATTTACGCTTTGAGTTCATATGTAGCAGCACTGGGATTTCTCAGATCAACTAGACCTAGTAAAATGATGGTGGGTGGAAGTGATGTGGTACGTTGAAGGTGTTTTAGGGATGAGGGTTGAAAGGAAGTGTTCTGATGTCAGTGGAGATTTCTCAGAAGCAGGTCTCAGAGGATCGTGCCAGTCTGTTCTGCGGCTGTGCTCTGCTCCTGTCTGCTCCGCTCTGCAGTACAGCAGCTCCCCTGAGCCAAGAGATTTGTCTGGCTCGAACGAAGTCACCCAGCAATCCTGTTGTTTTAGCTAACAATGGCAAGGAAGTGCTGGCTTTACGGAGGCAAACAGAGATATCTGGCTCAGGGCATCTCCGAGACTCTGTCACACACTCACACAGGCACACTCACACACACACACTCACACACGGAGGGCTTTTTGTCTTTTTCGCTGTTATTTATTTTTACAAGTGACGCTACACTGATAATCTTTCCTTGACCCTTACTCTACTCTCTCTCTCTCTCTCTCTCTGTCTCTCTGCCTCTCTGTGTTTTCATACCCACACAGACCCTCAGACGAACACAGTGGGTATTACTGCCTACTGTGTTGAGCTGTCAGTCTGTGTTGAGCAGTGATGTGTGGAGAGGAAGGCCCTCATTACTACCCTGTTATTATGGAGTGGAACATGTGGGAATGGTGTAGACTGGACGTACAACAGGCTTTGTGCACAAGCTGCCCTTTGAACTGAGCTGTTCACTGCTTTTTGACCGCTCTTTATAATTTGCAGCATGGTTGCCGTTCGTGTGGAGATTTCCTAACTACGTGGACAGTTTGAAGGCAATTAGACGCTCAGCGTGTGACAACATCAGTGAATGTAACGCAGACCGTTAGTAAAAAATGATAGATGAATAAGAAGCAGCGGTGAACTTCTTAACCTTCCTCGGTCCTCCGTGGCATACACACCTTAAAATGCTTCTTTTTAAATTGTGTTTAATTATTTCTCACTTGTACCTCACAGAGACCAGCAGGGAGACTCTGTACAGAGAGTAGAGGAAGGTGTGCAGAAAAGAGGATGGCGCAATGGGTAGCATTGTCGCCTCACAGCAAGAAGGCCCTGGGTTTGATTCCTGGCTGGGTTTCCTCCCACAGTCCAAAGACATGCAGTCAGATGAACTGGAAATGCAAAATTGCCCCCTAGGTGTGAGTGTGTATGTCTGTGTGTTTGCCCTCCAATGAACTGGCAGTCGGTCCAGGGTGTTTCCTGCCTTTCGCCCAGTGAGAGTTGGGGTAGGCTCCTTCACCTGTTCCCAACCCAGGAGGATAAGCAGTTTAGATGATAAATGAATTAATTTGATGGAATACCTGTGATCCTAAATTCTCAGGATTGAGTACTATGGATGCACTATGGACCATAAAATTGGCTAAAATGATGCACGTTAGACAGATATGGCTAATGTTTCAAACTGATTTTGATGACATTTATTGTACCCTGAAAATGTATCAGAAGCTGGTTCTTCTTCCCGCATTCTCAATGGTAAGCACATTGGACTTGATGTGAAGATTTCATTGCATTAAGTCTATTTAAAATTGTGCAATTGGCCTGCACAATTTATTGTTTTAGCACTGTCATTGCAGTACTCACATCGCAGGATGTTCAATGTCTGGTAGGACAAATGAAATAAAACATGTCATGCTACAAGTTTTTTGCTGCTTGATACGAAAGAAACACGTGCACAGTTCCTGGACTCTAATTTAAGGCCTCTCGGATATACAGAGATAAGTAGTCACAGCGCTCACCTGCTTTTGTGTTTGGTGCATTGAAACTGATTGTAGAGCATTAAAGTTCCAGAAAAGATGGTTCAAACTCATAGGAGTGTTAAAAAGTCATTTCTCAGATTTTTGTAATTATTGTTTTCAGCCCAATCATTTTGTAGTCACTAATGTTTTCCGAATAATGCTGTTCAAGTCGTGTATATCGCAGAGATAAAAAATATTGTCATTTTCTTTCCAAAATTGTGCAGACCTGATGTGCAAAGACCTAATGAAGACTGGTAATATGGTTATGCATGAACTGCATCACTCTTACAATTGATTCATGGCTGTTATTGATAGTTATTGATCAATCTTTATCCCAGCCATAATGTGATGATGTGAATAATGTGAACTTAACAGTAACAAATCTGGACTTCTAAGGGTTAAAGGTTTAAACAATTGTACATATTTGTTTAAAAGCAATAACCTTAAAGTTCCTTCAGGTCATAGGGAATTTACAGACCACCCCCATAGGACAAAGGAGTAGAGAGGGAAAGGGGAGCAAAGAGGGAGATGGGAGGAAGCAGGAGCGAGGGAACAGGGCCAGCGCTTCTGCTTTGAGTTTGGGCTTCTATTATCCATGCGGGGATGAAGTCATTGTGAGAGCCCCTTGCCTGGCCCTTCTCTCCAGAGTTCTCTGGCTTTCTTGACTTGGCTCTGAGTCAGCTGGGAAGGAAGTAGGTTTCACAGGTGGGATATATTCCTTTATCTCTTCCCCTCGTCTCCCCACAGGGACGGCAGAGAGGACTCGATCTCGCTGTGTTTTTATAGACACACAGGCCACACGCCGAGAGACTCGGCTGTGCAGCACACTCACACGCTCGCTCTTCCTATTTCTCTCGCTGAGCTCTGGCAGATGTGTTTATTATTTCAGATGCCGTGGTTGACCGCACAGAGCAATGCCGGCTATCGTCTTTCCTGCTTTGTGTCTCCTCGCATGAATTTAATACTGACTTTGAGCATGTGCGAAGTGTTACGAATGCTCGCCACGAGCAGGCCCCCAGCATTTCCACACGGAAGCGATTCATCCAGAAGACGCTAGCCCGCAGGGGGAGCATCTTCAATCAAAGGTTCCCTGCCAGAGGTTCTCTTGCAACTACTATGGTCTAGCATCTTATAAAGCTGAACCCATTGTTCACACACGTTCCTGACAGCATGTGCAGCAATATGGCTGTCTCAGCCGTTTTCGAGAAGTAGAGGTATCTCTGGCCGTGCTGAGTTCTTGGAGGGCCGTCGGTGTCTGAACTGATGTATGCTTTTAAGAGGCAACAGCATATATCAGAGAGGGAAAACAGAGGTGCACGTATGAGGTGCACTTCAGGCTAGAGAGATTTGCGCACTCTCCATTGAGGAGGCTAAGAGAGAAAGTTACTCATGAGGTTCTGCCCTCTTGTATCATTTACTCTTGAGTGTTCAATACATGGATAGTATATGTAGATTGGTTGTTAATTGTTATCACTGTGTTGGATTTTGAAATAGGCCTTAACCATTACAATTGTATCTTACCTCTCAGTTTCCATGTCCTGAATGAGTCCTGATACAGTACCAGTCAAAAGAGACACATTCAACTCAATGGATGTGTTTGGTTATCTTAAAGACTGTACAGTCTTCCCCTCAACAGTTCCAGCTGATAAGATGTCTGTGACAATACATATCCTGATTTACCAAATATACTCTTGATGTATCACAGTATTATGTTTTGGCCATATCTCCACTTCTAATATACATTTTGTTGTGCAAAAACTTTTATCTCTTTTTTTTTGCACAATTTAAAAGTTACTCTTTCAATTTAGTGAATATTCATGATGGGCAGACCGATCGAATTGGTCCAAAATTGCTTAGAAATAAATCTTGTTATATAAACCTCCATCGCAAGTTAAGAAAGCTGTTTTATCCTCCGTTTAAAGTTCCATTTATAAGTTCCATTTATAAGGTGGGCTGCATAATACCATGAGTGCTATTTTAAAGTTTGATATCTTCTTCTTTTATTCTATAGTAAAGCATTAAGCTTAACATAACGACAGCCTTCTATGAGTAGGTTTTTTTCTAAGCAGTTTTGGACCTATTGGTCTGTCCATCATGAATATTCACTAAATTGAAAGGGGAACTAGAGCTTTTAAACTGTGCAAAAAA
>CM067492.1:22340337-22478586 GCA_034552555.1 Semaprochilodus insignis
AGGCAACAGTGGCAAGGAAAAACTCCCTCAGAGTAAGGAAGAAACCTTGAGAGGAACCAGGCTCGAGGGGGGAACCCATCCTCCTCAGGTTGATGCCACAGAACTAACAGGAAAAGGAGCTTAGAACATCTATTAGATATACATCACCCGTCATTGATTTTCCATATAAACATGAATAGTGTTCATGATCAGGAGCACTCTTTTAGCATGCCGCTTTACAAGCTGTCTTTATCCTAGTTCTTTTCTTCATCTTCCAGTGCACTTCTTTTCCCTCTCTCTGGCTTTTTGTTCTCATAGAGGCAGGGAGAACATGGTGGGTGCATGGTCACAATGTGAGACAGACAGGCAAGCTGAAGGACCACAGGTTGACCTCATGGGGGAGGGGTGTAAGGGGCTGGACAGCCGGACAGAAGGGACATGTTTCAGAAATTCTATGGCCAGGCCGGAGCGGCTTGCTTCAGAGTGCAGCTGTACTCAGTCTCCGTATTAATGAGCAGGTGTTGGATTTTCAGATTTCAGTCATTTTGACATTTGTGTTCATAATGCAAATAGAAGTAGAACGATGTGAATCCAGCCCTTGAACATTCTGCTAAACTTTTTAGTACAGCACATTTTGTATATCTTAATAAAGAAGGTGTTGAACTTAACTCAACTTGATTGTGCCATCTCTACCAATTGGCAGAGGTATGTTAGGCTATAAATATACTAGAGGTCAGAGAGAGTGATAATATGACAAGCAAGTCTTTAGATGAACCTGTGTAGGTGATAATGCTACACTGAGTTGCATGGGAGCCCTAGCAAGTGCATGATTTTCACTTGCCTCAAGTGCTAAATGGGTCAATTAGATGCTCCTTTTTTGTCCGGGGGGCATCTTTTAGATCAAGTATGCAGATTCCCTTTAAAAGCCTGTTTCTCCCCTGTCTAACCCCCCACCCCATCCACCTCCCTCCTTCGCTTGGCCATGTCTGCACAGATTGAGCTAGATGGCAGAATGCTGCTGGAATCCTGATCAGGACGTATTTACATGGAGACAATGGGGCAAGTTCAAGTGATCTCTCCTTTCATTTCCCCGGCCCCCATCCCCTCTCCCTCACTCTATCTATCTATCCCTCCCCATGTCTTCACTCTTTTTAGCTGTGATCTCTGCCAGAGCATTGGTGTCCCACTAGAGAAAAGAATAATTGACCCGGGTCTCGAGCGGCAGCCTCTTCTCTACAGTAGAGTGCTCTGAATAGGGGCCCAGACTTCATATCTGTTCTGGAGGACCAGGCTGCTCTCAATGCCCACACATAATCAACTCCTCCTCACTCTCTCCCTTCGTCTGTTCATCCCTCCATTCATCCAGGCCAGACCTGCCATGGCCTACTCCATCTGTTCCCGTGCAGGGCGTTATTCAATTGAAAAATGATCTCCCTAAATGGGCTGGCCTACATGCCCCCTGACTAAACGCCACCATCATGCAACAGCACACCACACAGCTTCTCTCGAGTGGCTGTAGTTAGTTTACACTCGCTGGATTACTAGCAGTCAGTCACAGGTGTTGTGGTTTGGATTTGCTTACTTTAATCTGCCTGTCGACCCATGACAGAAAAGCAAAGTCAGATCTGCTTTGCAAATAAGATATTTCTCATCAGTGACTTGGGCTAATCCATTTAAAAACTTGGTTCCCTTAAGACGGAGAGGGTTTTATTAGACTGTGAGGTCAATTGGTATTCAGCAAGGGTTTAATTTCCCCCTTTGTTTAATAAGGCTGAGATGGGAGATACGATACAGCGATACAGTGAGCTCTGATCTGGGGTTGAAGCAGGGTGAAGTGGAAGAATAGTTTCTCACAGTCTCTGGGGCTAAGTGAGTCAGCCCAGCTCTTTCTGTTAATCTGGGAATCTGTGCTGTGTGAGATACTGGAATTAAAATGTTGATGCAACGGATCCCTGCATTGGACTTGGATGCTTGGCATTTGAGTTCAGTAACACTTGACTTCACAAAAGACTTTTAGCATTATGTTTTTGGTGTGGTAAGGTGAAATATCATTTTTAAGCTTTCACATTTACATGTCAGTTTTTTCACAATTCTGTATCGGTATGGATTTGCAGATTTCAATCAATATGACCTTTGTGTTCATGATGCAAATTTAAGAAATAGAGCAATGTGAATTCAGCTCTTTAACATTCTGCTCAGCGTTTTAGCAGAGCACATTTTGAGTCACTGTATCTTAATAAAGAAGGTGTTGAACTTAATTAACTGATTGTGACATCTCTACCAATCGGCAGAGGTAAGTTAGGCTAGAAATATACTCAGAGGTCAGAGAGAGTCTTTCAGTAGATACACTTTTATTGTTATCATCCACAGAGGAAGCAGGCAATAAGTAAATCACTCCCGACATGTTGAATGTTATGAAGTTAAGCTTATTTTTTTCAGCATATTATAGTTTAGAGGATTTGATGAACAGAATTATGCAGATTTCTACAATAATCTAATAGTCTAATAAAGCTAAAACCATTGCCCTACCAAATGGTCTAATTGTTTCTTTATACTAATTGTGTCTATACTAAGCTAATGCAGTTAAAATTGATTTGTGCTTCGTTATTATTACCCCAAACAAACTAAAAAACATTTATTTTCTTCTTGGTGAGTACTTTTGAGGGTTAATGAAAAGTTCTTGCAGTGTATTGTGTTGTTTTCCAGAAAGAGTGACCGTCCTTAGATTTCCACCGTGTGTTTGTCTTTTTTCCCATTAAAACAAATGCAGAAAGGTGGACATGCAGTGTAAATGTAATTCATTATGATAGTGGCTGAAATTAATTGTGTGCCTGCATAATTGCATTTCAGTAGTTTAGGAAAGCAGTGATAACAGCTCTTGGCTTTTAAAGGTCAATGCCCACACTTCTCAATTTTCTACAAAGCCTCTCCAGGTCGACTGCAACTTTAATCTTACTTGACTCTATGAGTTGTCAGCAGGATGGCGGCTTTGCTGGGCTGGTCTGTGTCCCTCTTGAGGAGGGAGCGACAGAGCTGGGAGCTGATGGTGGCAGGCTAGGGGCAGGCGGAGATTAGCGCTGGCCCCCCGGCGCTGGAGCCCCAAGTTCACTAAAGGAGGAGGGGTGTGTGACAGGATTAAAGAGAGGGAACTGTGGTGCCTCAGAAGAATCGACGTATTGTTGCGGCCCGTTCATCAAAGCGTAAAAGCGAGTTTGCGAGGCTGAGGGAGAGGGAGCGGCAGCAACAGCACAATCCTTTCCTGTTCTCCATCCTGCTTCCCCGACACCCTGTGCTGCCCAGCCAGGATCAGAGAGTGGGCAGTCCAAACAAGGGTTGCTTTCTGCTGAGCTTTTGAGAATAGCAGCTAAACTTATAGCACCCTTAACAACCAGCTGATGCACACATGCTAGCACTAAACCCTGTTCGGTTACACCCTCTTACATGTGTACCAGGCTGCCAGGCATTACGCTCCCGGAAACAGGTTATCAGAGGGTCTTGTCTAGATGGCTTTGATCCATAACTGTGTCAACCGGACCTGACTCCCAGGCTCCGGAGTTGGAATGCGGCACTTCCGGGAGGGTCTGTGGATTAATTCTGGGAAGATATTGGGACCCTGAGGGCCCCTCTTCTCTGACAGAGTGCTCTGGGTCAGGGAGATGAGGCCACATGTCTTCTGATTATTCATGGAGATTTCCTCTTTAATGGGGTGAGGCTGTTGCACTGGAAGTTGCTGCTCGAAAGTCACACCGCCTAGAATCTTGATCCTATCTTTGCCAAAGTTTTGCCTTGTTGCATGCCTGAGATATTTAAACAAGACTATGGAGCATGTAGACTTGGAAAGACTGTAAGCCAGTAAGGAATTGTACTGCGACTGTTCTGGAAGCCTCCTGAAAGGAATTCTATGGACAAGGAAAATTATTTTTGTCCCATATAATATTAGCTTTTTGCAGATACAGTGTATCAGGCAAAAGCCCCAGACACAATTAAATTCCCTCACTTTGAAACATAACTGAGTTGCAGCAGAGCCAGATAAGGCGATTCTTGTTGGAAGTCATGTCTACCTGCTTCTTTCCCCATTGAGAGCGCACTCTAGACTAATAAAGACTGGCTTAGCCCTGTGTACAGAGACAGGCCGTAAAAGCCTACATGCGCAAACAGCCAGGCCTTTGATGTGAGGCCGCACGGTTGCTCAACGTTTGGTGTGTGGACACGGACAGAGGAGCTCACACAGCAGCAGAACACTTAGCCTGGTGCCTCTCTCTCTTAGCCAGGCTTTCAGATGGCTTTGTCCTGCGCCGAGTCTGGCTTCATATGGGAATGCCATTAGCATGCCTCGCAAATGTCCTCTGTTTGTGTTTGTTTAAGCCTCATTTGAAAGATTCCTCCAGCTTGGGCCTGCCTGACAGAGATGAAACGGTGCAGTGGTCTGAGACATTTCATCGAGAAGCATGTGCAAATTCGGCCCGAGTATAATTTCTGTTTGCTGAGCTGATGGAGAACTTGAGGGCTTTACTCATTCACGGAGGAAATGTTTGACCAACGAGGTTAATTGTCTTATTGGCGTTTAGTGTCACTCGTGTGAGGGCTATAATCCTGATAAGCCGCTAGACATTAGGACATTAGGATTAGGTTTAGGTATCGTTTTTTTAACCATGGGAAAAAGTGATTGAACTAGTCAACCAAGGCCATACCATACAAAATGCCTGGTGTTGCCTGCCTTGATCTGTCTAATACAATAGGATCCAGCCCCTTGCACCTGCCGTTTGCTCTTTTCACCACCGTTCTTTCTTGCTTTTAAACAAGCTACACCATTAAAAGTTGCCGCTCTGTAAATATCCTCTACTTTTTGTCTCCACTTGGTTCACCTCCAGCTGGGTTTTCTCATGGTTTCCCCAGGGGAGCTGGGAACAAAAGCGTGACACCTACCCATCCCCCCGTCAACTTCTGAGCAAGGTGGAAGGAGACGGGGCAAGTCTTTTTATGCCTCTAACTCAGCGGTCTTTACTGGAGCCACACTTTTAAGAGAGAATCAACACATTACGACAAGTCACATTTATAGCAAATTACCAAGCGCACTCATTAAGCAATGTAATGCTTGCAATATGAATTGGCTTTTTATATCAATCAGTCAATTGTTCTACTGCATTAATCATGCATTTGACATGCAATTATATGCTTTACGCTTCGCTTAAAGATCGATTCTTACTAGCATTTGCCAACAATATTTGGTGAAATAATTCTTTGACATAAAATTTTGACATGCTAAGTTATGTCCTTGACCAGCAGCACTACTGCTTTTGGCTGCATTGACCTCCAAAATAGAGGAAAAGCTTTTAACAACGTCTAATTACAAACCTTTCCTTATTGACTATATGTACACACATGAAAGAGCGACTGAATGATATGCAATCGATTCAGTAACTGTATTAGATGGTTATAACTATCTAAGCCTTTGTGATTTTAAGGTTTATGCTAGGTGAGTTAACCAGCTTGCTAGCTCCTTGGCTAAGCACTGCTACACATGCTAGGTACCCTACTGCCATCATTCGCACCAGCACTCTATAGCACCATACAAGTATATAATTATCTGATATAATTATCTTTTCATTTGTGTATTTGCTGTTTATGCTGTGTGAGTTAGCTTGCTTGCTAACTGCACTGAAATAAAGGATTTTTCCCTTCGCCAGCCTTCTGGACTAGACTTGCTCATGCCCATTTTGCAAGGTAATACAAACTGCAAATGTTTAGTGTGACCATGGCTTAATGGAAAGTGATGATCAGACTATTGCTCTGTGCAGAATGGCTTACTTATTGACTTCACAATGTAGTGAACCGGCTGGAGAATGACCAAGAAATGACCAACAGATTTACCATTAAGAATGTGAACACCACTGTAACATGTGAATACTATATAGTGCACGATTCTGTAACAATTTGGAACACAGCTTTTGTTTAATATTGATGCATTAAACAAATAATGGTCCAACGGGTCATGAGGAATAAAGATATAACTATGTATACAGTAGGGGTTAAACTTGTCGACTTCTGGGTGATGATTTTTTCAGCTTAATGTTGACTAGTCTGTGATCGTGCAACTATGTCACAAATTGGACCAGATGAGGAGCCTGGTGATTTTCGGGTTTTGTGTCTTCGGTTTTCTAGCAAAACAACCCAGGGCTTGCTGCAAACAACAGGCCATGCTCTTCTGACCTGTGGTCTAAACAGCCTAATCGGCTGTGCAAGCCATAAAATAGAGTGTCATTTTTAATATTTTGTTTTGCTATAAATACATCAGTTATTCAGTAAATATTCATTTCCATGGAGGCCAACTCGCACAGTGAGGCTGGTGGTTGTTAATGTCCTCTAATGCATGCCCAAAGCTTGGTTGAAGTGTTTTATATATTTTAAATATTATTTGTCCTCCCTGATGAAGCCTACTTCCTTCCTCCTAGTCACAAAGCATCAGAGGTGGACATTCACTTGGCTGGAAGATGCAGTTTCGCTAGGATTTATGAAAGCCATAAATGAAGGGTGTGCTAGATGACTATGACTTATATCGTGGACTTTCCAGTAAGAGATTCATTCCTTCAAATGGACAGTGGGTGCGTTTCTGAAAGATGAAGTTGAGACAAAAGGAGTGGGCTTAGACAAGGAAGAGAAAGAGTGTCAAGAAGTGCCTTTGAAACCCCTTCACGGATTTATCTGCGCAGCTTCAAAGTGCCTGATGTATTGGGCCTCACCTCTTCTAAGCTACAGATAGCTACACAAAAGAAAGACATCAGTCCCTTTTCTTTCGACATGCAAGCTTTGGGAAGAGGCTATTTAGAGAGCCCTCGTCCACGTTGCGTCAAAGCGTGACAGATGGGCCAAAAAACTCCTCAGTCTTTTTACTGTCCGATCCTTTTCTGTTAAAAGCTTTCTTTCAGAGGGGCTCCTCAAAGGCTGCCATGACAGTGACTCTGAGATGAGTGCCCTTATCAGTTTGCAGTAATCTGATTACTCTGACATCTGCAGGACAAAAGGAACGCTGCTCCCGCAAAATGGCGCTTCCAGAAGCCTGGCAAAACCCCAGAGAAAGAGGACAATATCATTATTCCGAGTGGACATAAAAAAGGCAATCGATTGTTCCCTGGAATACGCATCGTATAAAGTTGTCTTTTGTGGTCTCTTACAGAGATGTAGGCAGAATCCTTTTATTAGATTTTCCCCAAATACGTGCCCATTTAAAAAAAACAAGGATTTGCATTAATATGCACAGCAGATGTGGCGTTAAGCAGTACCTATTTTCCGAGGAATTGGCACTTGGGTAATGACATGTCTGCATTTGACAAGGGTAAATTGGGCTTAATGAAACGTGGGGAGAAAGTATGAGATTAAGCTAGGGTTTTATCCAAGTTAGCATGCCAGGCAGCCGGCTGACTGTTTAATGTAGTCAGACAAGAGGAGGCAAACACCGAGCGTCTTACCTTGAGATACAAACAATGGCAATAAAATGGATTTTAATGCTTTTCAGTTGGTGTGTCCTTTATCTCATTCATTCTCCTCTTGGTTGTAAGCCACAGCGACGTTATTCCCTGAACTGCTGCCCCACCTTGAACAAATCACGGTCCTCTGTAGGTGTGGCGGTGCTTGATGGACTTTACTTTTCCTTGCCCCTTTACCGCTAAGTCTGACCTCAGAGTTCACCTTTTGACCCCGCAGCTCCACCCAGGTATTGTCTTCATCCTGTCAGAGAGGGGTGAAGCTCCTTTGAAATAAACACCCTTTAATGTCTTGTCAGGTCCCGGCCACAATAGGACCTCTTCCTCGACTCAGCATTTGTCTGCAGATCACTGTTTTTTTCTTCCTCCTTTTACTGCGGGACAGATGGTCGTCAAGGCTGTTGTCATTCTAAACAGGCCAGTTCTAATGTGCTAAAGCACCAGTTAGCAGGGAAATAGAAAGCATCCATTTATCCAAGAGTATTCCGAGGTTCTGTTGACTTTTGGACATTCCTGGGATTCCTCTCCATTCATGTTTTTTTTAGTGTCTACAGCTTTTAGAATTTTCTTTCTGATCCCAAATATAGACACAAAAGACTGTCCAAACCAGTTCTGCTAAGACGGCGCTAAGTTTAAAATCTGGAGCAAAAATTACTTGAAATAAACCATTTAGACACTTTAGGGCGTTTTCACACTAGTCCCAAATACCCACACCCAGGACCAATCTTGGACTCATTTGGTGTTTGGGGTGGGGGGTCCTCATTATCACTGGTTTGCTTTTGTTTTCATAGTGAATATATACGGCAAAGGAAAAAAATTGCAGTGTCAGTTTTTTTCCAATATCGTGCAGAGCTATGTGTTGTTATAAAGGTAATAAAATGAAAGAGATAATGAGTTGGCAGAGGAGTAGGGAAAAGCTAAAGTGGATTAAACACAGGTAAAATCGAAGGTTCCAGGAGAAACCAAAGGGAAATTTGATCCCAACAGACATTCGAGAAATCCTGACTGGACCTGACTGAGCCTGACATGAAGGGTCAGATCTCATCTGGTTTGCAGAAATATTACAGGCTTTATTTCAGAGTATACTGTTGGATTGAGTTCCCACTCTGGGGGAGTCTGTAGGAGTTGGACTCTGCTGAACTCCAGATGTTCCAGAGTGTCATGCCAGGAAACCTCTAGATAGTGTCTTCCCCAGTCTAACCAAGATGATAGGATTTGTGTCTTTTCACTGACATTCTGCTCTGAAGTGTTCTGGCAGCTACGCTCTTAAAAATAAAGGTTCCTAAACGGTTCCTGGCTTGGATGTACAGTTCAAGGAATGGTGTAGACCTTATTACATGGAAGTTCATTAAAGGGTTCAATTGCACACATCTCATTTACCAAAATGGTTCCGCACCTATTAAAAGGTTCTTTAGGAAACTAAATGTGGTTCTTCCAAATGTGGTGTTGCTCAAGAGAGCCCTTGTTGGCACCTGTATATGATATGAAACACAAAAGATTGGGTTATTTTTGGCTTTTACTGGTAGGGGTTTAAAGTCTGCTTAACTAGCATGTCTGGACCGTTTTTGTTCCAGGTTCAAACAGAGTGAGGTAAATGGAGTTGCGGTGGTGCTCGGGGTGGGGGCGTCTACATTAATTGGTACCTGCATCACAAAAGGCTTTGCAGAATGTTATGGTGTGGACACAGGTGTTTCAAGGCAATATTGAGAGAAAAATGGGAAGAAGACAAAAGAGGGGTGATTTAAAGGAGAAATGTCTGAGCTCTGAAAGAGGAGTGGTGGCGGAATGCCTCAGTGTGGTTAAGGGTGTGTAGCAGGGAGCACCTCCCCCACACGTATACCCCCTAACACACACACACTCACACACTTCTGTCTGTCTCTTCCCCTCATACCTGTTCCAACTGACAGGCCCTATACAAAAGCAAGCTTCTGCCCTACTAAAGCAAACTCCTGAGATTAGTGAATAGGGTTTCAGGATGTGTGCGAGAGAGACGAACAGAGAGAGATAGAATGGTCAGAGGGACAATTGAGGTAAAAGAATGACAAACAAGAAAGCTCAGATGGATTAACTATGAGAATGTGGTTTGCACACTGTCAGAATTGATGTGCTCTTGGAGTGGATGCTGTTGTCTCGTATGTTGTCTCACAATATAACAGTGCATTGGGACGTTATCAGTTTAGGAATTATCGTGGCTTTCTAGGCATGAACTCATGACATGACAAACAGTCAACTCAACCCTAGTCTAACCAAAAAGGAGTGTCGGGAAAGGGGACAGGATTAGTGGTGTTCTGCTAGCTATGCTCATAATCAAGGGTTTTTGGCCTATGCGGTATCAAAAAAGAACAAGTATCTACAAAATGGCAACTTTACAGGAGAGGCCAAAAACCGAATTAATTTTTAATGTAAGTCAATGGAAGCAGACTTTTTCCTGAGCAATTTTGGGCCATTTCTGTTGGTCCATTCATCCTGAAATGTTCGGACAATGTAAACGGCAGCTGCTGTGTTCAAATGACGCATGAAAGTAAAAAACGTCAAAAAATTAAGATACATGTTTTTCGTTGGGCAGCGACGATATACAATTCTAGGAAAAACTGTTGGTACAGAATCTTTACATTACAGTATGTGGTGGTTCTGTAAGCTTTAAAAAGGTTCTTCACACGTGTACACATAGTGTGGAAAACGTGGAAAACTTGTTTGGTGATTTCTTTGCTCTAGCACATCAACTAAACCTGATTATACCCTATGAGTTGAGTCAGGGGTGCTAAGGCAGGAAAACCACAAAACTGTGCAGGATTCCGCCCCCCCCGGATCTAAGTTCTCCACCTATGTTGTAAGGCAACACTCAGAAGAACACGTTTCTGTACCTTTATGTGTACCTTGTAAGTCAGAGTCTTCTGTTTGAAGGTTACTGACATGAGTTGATTATTTCAGGACAATGATCCTTATTTGATTTCCCATTTCCCACTTCATATTTACATGTGATATTTAGACAGAAAATCAAACATAACCTAATCTGCCTGTACCTTGCCTGGTACACAGTTCTCAGAGCCGCTTGACTCAAGAGATGCACGTTTATATCCACTTACTTCTTCCAACGGTTCAGTTCTCTGCTGATCAGTGGGCCTTGTTGTCAAAGCTAGGAGGATATTCAGAGTGGGATTATGGCAGTTTACAGCTAATTGCTGTGTAGATAAGTGAGCAATTCTGGTCCCTCATGCATGTGTAAACTCCTGCACGTTGCCTGGATCTCTGTATCACAGAATAGCTTGCAATGCATTGCACAGAACAAACTCAGCTGTTGTGCTGATTCTGTTGGGCTGTGCTGGTTCTGTCAGAGCTGCTGTAAAGATAAAGGAATAGAGGAGCGTTATTAACATTTACCATGGTGAAAAGAATTGCAGTCAGTTGTAATGCATCATTAGAAACACACTCATACACTCCGCCTAGACAAAAGTGGGACTCGTTACTGAAGATTACCCGCTGCCATTCGGAGTCACTCCATGACAGTCTGGCACGCCACCATTGCAGTCTTTGGCTATCTTGACGTGGTGTTAAGGGCGTTACGTTCTGCGTCCATGTAGTCCTGCGTCATGCAGCCATCTGCCAATGGTGCTGGTACTAACAGGGTGACTCATGGAGGGTATCACTGCTCACTGAATGTCCACAATCATGGCTGTTGGGTCAGTCAGGTACAGCGATAAGGCCCGTCCTTGCTTATATCACATGCACGGTTGAGTGTGAAACTTGAATCATTCGCATGTCTCACAATGTCAGACCTACCCACCAAGTTTCATTCCTGCTGATTGAGTTCATACTATTTGTAAGCTTACACCCTTTTTCCATCCCTGTCCAGTGGACTTGGTAATGCTGACTAATAAGACGGGGCTTTTCCTTCAGTTTCCTCAGGCCTGCTGTGTTTGTTCGGTGCAGTGTATGAAAGCAGGCTGCTCTGATAAGAGTGTGTGATTGAAGGTCGGAAGTGGCTGGCTGGGTGAGTCAGTGTTTACGTGCTGGCTTAGTCACTCCTCTGAAGCGCGCTCAGATGAACTTTGATTAGGGAAATTGGCTGTGAGGGAGGCTCTCTCATTAAGACACTGCTGTTTACTTTCAATGATCTGAGATAACAGAACGAGAGAGAGAGAGAGAGAGAGAGAGAAAGAGAGAGAGAGAGTGAAAGAAAGAGAGAATGAAAGGACTGTTTATCAGAGATTCATACATTCATAACTGTAGTTATGCCTAATGGGCAAAGGTATTATGAACAATGCAGAGGTGGTTTAGAGATCATTTGTACTTAGTGGTGAAATGCTAATCTAATGATTTCTACACAATGGCCAGAAGTCCAGCCATTTGGCTGACAAACTAAAATGAGTGATATCACAACTCCTCCTAAATGGAGATCAATCAAATAGACTACTTAACTAATTGACTGCTCTTTGTCTCTTATCTGGACATGTGTTACACACATTCACACACAGCATTCATTCACTGAAGTTCAGCCTCAACAAGTGGTGTTGTGTTCAAGTCAAGTCAAGTCAAATTTATTTATATAGCGCTTTTTATAACAGATGTTGTCGCAAGGCAGTTTTACAGAAAATCCGGGTCCAAGCCCCCAATGAGCAAGTCAGAGGTGACAGTGGCAGGGAAAAACTCCCTCAGAGCAAGAGGAGGAAACCTCGAGAGGAACCAAGACTCAAAAAGGGGAACCCATCCTCTTCAGGTCGACCCCATATAGCAACAAACACAAAAAGGATCAGAATTTACAATTATAGGCAATATTGAATAAGAACTGTGAGTAACAAGTCCTTCCTGACCAAGTATTAGTCCCACGTTTGAGATCTTGTCACCTGCGTCCTCCAGAAGGGAACCTAAAGTCCCTGCAGAGTGAATAACTCTCTAAAACTCTCTCTCTAAATCTGAGACATAACATTCCATTTATCTGCTGTGTTTTTTTTTCCTCACTGTGTTTCTCTATTGAAGTAGTCAGTAATTGGCCATATGAGTCATTAGGTGGAGAATTCCCTTCAGTAGCAGCCCCCCTCTTCACTGGGGCCTAATGAGCAGCAGCTGCACTCAGGGGCTCTCAGATCTGCAGCTACAGGTAGAGTGGCCTCGCCTTGCAGAATGTAGAACCTAATGGGCGTGGAAAAGAACACCTCTTTGGTGTGGATGAATAGTAGGATCATCTGAAACTCTAGAGAGGAGGTGCAAAATTTGGTAGAAGCTTGGAGACACCTAGCTTTTCAAAATGCCTTGCTTTGCTATAACCTTTTTGACAGATATGTGTTTTGATATTGCTGCTTGCTGAAGAAGTTCCTTGCCCTTTTTTCTTTTGACTGAGACCATTCACCTTGTCAATCAGAGGCCATGGGGACAAGACAGGCCATATGGCACCACCGATTGCAGTTGCCCTGATGGCTGCGGGTCAGAATTTAGCCCATACCCCTGCTAGACATCACACTAAGTAGGCCGTAGAGAGCATTATCTGCAAGGCCCCTATCAGAAGGGTGTTAAACCTAAATGTCAAATGTGCGACAGGACTGTCTGGCTAAATCATTGCAGTGTAGAGTGCTGGCCTTCGGCGCTGAACCACTCTGATTGAGTCTAATAACAAGCACTGTTCCTCCATTAGGCAGTGCCCCACCACCAGTACCTCCTAGGTCTGCCCAGAGCCTACCGCTGTGCTCTTAATGAATTGCACACTCTGAGCTCTGCTACTGGGATTTCCCCTCACACAGAGCTACTCTGACCCTCCAAGATCGCAGGGATGTTAATTGAATAACACAACTAGGCCAGTGGCGTAACCAGGGTCTTACTGGAGCTTGTGCAAAGGAATCAGTGGGCCCCTCCATATGAAAATTGCCTTCAGTGCTTAAAAACAGGACAATGTTTACTCGCTTGCTGCACTTTTACTTCAGTAGCTGCCCTAAACTATTAGCCTGGAGTCCCTGGACAATGTCAGTGTATATTACCTCTTAGCTGATGTTAACCTCTGGCATGATGAAACCGCTTTTTGACATCTAGCACATGATCACTCCTTACCACAACTTCCTGCCGGTAATTCAGGATGCCACCAGCTCTTCGCAAAGCCCATTACTATCTCAAGCCGAAGGAGACCCTGTTTTGACTTGTGGTCAGTGCTAGAAATGGGGAGCCGGCCAGGGCTCCATCTGGTGTCAATCATGGCTTCCATGGGGCATCCCTCAGATCCAGGCCGAGCTGGAAGAGATCCAGAGTCTGTAGGCTGGTGGCTAGCTGAGGTAATGTGAAGCAGACCCCTTCCACATATGGTCTGAATTGATAAAGCATGCCTGCTGTACCGCAGGAGGTTTTGTATTTGCAGCAGACGAACAGCCATCTGGAGCACCTGTCACATTGTTAGTTTTTGTTGCGTCACGAGGATTCACTTAGTGCATTATGCCGCATGTTAAAATGCCAGCTGTTTTTTGTTTTTCCTACAACCGTTAACTGTCTACAGTACCTCCTCATATCAGGTGCTTTATGTCCTGGATAACGCTTCAGTTTTCATCCTTCAATCAGGCAGTTACATTTACACTTATGGTTTTTAGCAGACGCTGTTATCCAAAGCTGTTAGCAACTTGATGATTTCTAGGTGAAGGTAGTCACAGCCAGAAGGGCCTGGGTTTGATTCCCAGGTGGGGTTTTTTGGATCCTTTGTGTGTGGAGTTTGCATGTTCTCCCACAGTCCAAAGACATGCAGTCAGGTGAATTGGAGATGCTGAGTTGCCCCCTAGGCGTGAGTGTGTGCATGTGTGTGTCTATCTTGCCTTGTCCATGGTGTGTCCTGCCTTCCGTCCTTTGAGAGCTGGGATAGGCTCCAGCACCCCTGCAGTCCACTAGGATTAAGCGGTTAGAAGATGAGTGAGTGAGAGGGTACTTGGCATGTTTGATCATTTCTCGCACAGGTAGGCGAAGGTCGCGTTAAGAGTCTTGCTCGAGGACCCTTATTGGTATAGTGTAGGGTGCTTGCCCAGGTAGGGGATTGAACCCCAGCCTACAGCATGGGAGGCAGATGTATTATCCACTACACAATAGCCCCACACGTGCAGTTTGTTAGCAATGAATTCAGCTTTGCTGCTGTAGGGTGAGCACCGTCCTCATGAGCAGCAGCCGTTGGTTGTCTGCTGCGGAGTCTTCAAATGCCAGTTAAGCAGCTGGAAAGTCATGAAAGTCTTGCAGGGACTCTGACACATACCTCGCTGCGTAAATAAGCTGCATTTCATTTGCTTAATCTCGTGGGAGACGAAACAGGCTAATGCGATAGAGAGGAAAAGAGGAAAACAAAAAAGGCCGGGGATCTGTTCCAGAGGAGCCTCCATATCTCTTGGGTCTTTCCTGTTGTCTGCAGCTGGAATCTTCAAAAAGCACGACCCCCCCTGAGCTAGATAAGAGATGACAAGACGTGCAATGTCACAGAGATTTTTTCCGCACTCTTCTTTTGTTTCCTTCTCTTTTTCGCATTTGCTCGCTTACTCTGGGTGTTCGAGAGAGGCCCATAGTGAGCACAGAATTCTTCCTTTTCCTGATGTAGTCACACAAGAGAGGTGTATGGGTAACCTGGTTGTGGTATTCTCAGTTTCATCCTCTTGGTCATGGTTATCGCTACTATGAAGGTTAATCAACTTTTATTGTATCCTTGTAATGCTAAGGAAATTCTAATTACTACCGCTCTCCAATTCGACTTTGCCGTGCTGCCCTTGTGTTGCAATATAATAACCCGAACCCCGGGCTAATCCTTTCTTCTTTCAAAGAAAAAGACACAAAAGTTAATTCTCCTTTTCCCTCAAACATCTCCATGCAGTGGAAGCTAACCTACAGCCTTCTGTCCATGCAGTCGGGGCATATTTTTCTCCCCTTATTGCTGTGTAATTATGGGCACAGAACATTTCCCTCAGACACCCATTTAGGCAGCTTCATTGTCATTGCAAAGCCTCATTACCATAAGACAAGGCAACATTATGCTAATGATATTTGATATTAGGAGTAATTGAAGTTTTAGGGGAGGGCTTATGGAGTCTAGGACTGCAGGGGGAGATGAGCTCTGGCTGGCATTTCACAGTTGCTGGTATTTCCGAGTGTTTGGCCCCAGTCTGCGGCGCTTGGCTGCATGTTCCGCGGTAATTAGCGAAGACTGCGAGGGCCGATGAGAGAAGCACTCAGTGACACGTAGTCTTAGCCCACGATACTCGGCATCACTTGCAGCTTCCACTCCGTAACCCTAGCCTGGTGACCTTCTTGTTTGAAACGGTGGCAATTGCACCAACCCTGGTGCTGAAAGAGGATATATCCAGGAGCTGCACGAGTTCCCTTACCTCTGTATTCCGTGGATTTCAGGTGAAGCGTCAGGCTTTCCAGTTTGGATAGTAGAGTAGTCTTATATTCCATGTGCATAACATGGTCCGCAGTGCTCCTTGATCTCTTTACTTCATTGTCCATTTTTGCAGATACCTGACAAACATGATGTAATAATATATAAGCAAACGTGTTATTCTGTAATTTCCTTATTGTCACTGAAATATTCAAACACTTTTACACTATTATAAGATAACAAAGTATATAGGAATGTTTGGCAAAACACGTGCATGCTTTTAAGAGCTGATGTTAGAGATATGAAAATAAAGCTGTTTTATTTGTAAGCACTACTGAAAGACACTTCAAGTGAAAAATAAGAGTTTTTGATGAGACGTCTTGTGTGCAAGATTCAATAGCCTTGCCTATAAAACAACACAATACAATAAACCAATCTTTACCCCTGTGGGTAAGAAAGCAGCATTGCATGAGTGTGTTCTCGCAGCCTCACGAGCTGTTCATGGAACAATGGCGTTATAAACAGTGGCCATTATCATCAGGAATGTTCACAGCTCTCCTCAGCCATCCACCAGGCTGCAGACCCTCCTCAGGCACAAACACCATGCCAGTGCACCCTCCAGCATCCCAGCAAACAATGCAACTCGATGTGTGGTCCTGTCTTCTTTGAGCTCCTCGTAAAAATGCATCCCAGCAGGCTGTCGGTATCCTCTGTGAAGTTATCATCTCTTGTGCTATTTAGTATTGTGTAAAGTTGAGGTCACAAGAATCAACAGGAAATTGTTTTTGGACATCAGGGAGAGGAACTGCACACTCATAAATCATCTTTAAGATTTATTTCCCATGTTTAACATAAGGTAAGTGACTGTGCAAGCTCACAGAAAGCCATTTATCATATCAAACTGATGGGTAGGACGTGCTCGGTTTTTGTAAGCTGGCTTAGTTGCGCTTCCTGTTTGTTGAAGGGATGCTCTGGCCAAAATTAAAATATGGAAACATCGCTACTTATATTGCAAGCATTCATACTGGCCTTGTATAGTGCTGCCACAGGAGTCTCTAGATTGAGTTTTTCTGGGAAAACCTCGTTCTGATGATGTGTCTTGAAGGTGGGAGGAACCACTACTAGCACAATGGGGCAAGTACTTATGGACGGGCTTTTTGAACTGCATTTTGTTCTTGCTGGTTAGTTGCAGCAGTCAGGATTTCTTTATCACTCTGGGCAGGATTCCCAATGGTTTACACAGTGCACAGTTGGAATCACAGTGAGAGAACATTAGAGAATGGTAGTGGGTAACACCTCTGCCACCCACACTGTAGACTGGGGTTTTGACTGCCTACCTGGGCAAGCACCCTACACTATACCAATAAGAGTCTTTGGACAAGACTCCTAACGCTACCTTCGGCTACCCGCATAAGAAAATGAACAAACTGTAAGTCGCTCTGGATAAGAGCATCTGCCAAGTACCCTCTTACTCACTCATCTTCTAACCCACTTAATCCTACTGGGTTTCAGGGTGCTGGAGCCTATTCCAGCTCTCAAAGGGCGAAAGGCAGGATACACCCTTGATAGGCCACCAGTCTATCGCAGGGCAGACACAGATTTACAGACTTAGGGGGCAGTTTAGCAACTCCAATTCACATGACTGCATGTCGTTGGATGGCGAGAGGAAACCAGAGTACCTGGAGGAAACCCGCTCGGACACGGGGAGAACATGCAAACTCCACACAGAAAGGATCCCGGCTGCCCCGCCTGGGAATTGAACCCAGGCCCTTCTGGCTGTGAGGTGACAGTACTATCCATGCCCCATAAATGCAAATTTAAAATGTAACAAATAATATATTAAATGCTACATTTAGGCCACTTTAAATATTGGAAATCTGATACCAGTGTAAAACAGTTTCAGTATTTCAGTGTACTGTTCAGAGTCAGTGTAGGCAGAGAGAGAAACCTCAGCAGGGACATTTTCTGAAGATCCTTTATTAGCACACTGAAGAGTTCTTATATTGTATTACATCACTGCACCCTTTACTCTCATATCTTCATCTCATATCTCATTTCTTCATGGCTTTACTGTTTCCTTATTAAAGCTCAGATTTTCACTCTCCAGAGTACATCCTGTTGTCAGACTGCAGGAAACGGAAAGCTTCATCTTCATAGTCTTCATTAGTTCACACTGGCCACTTGCTGGGTTGAGGCACACCCTGCAGCCCTGGACAGTAAATGAATGCAGCTGTATGTATGTCCATTGGTCTGGACAATAGACGAATGCAGAATGCAACTGTATGTCCATTGGTCCGTCCATTGGTCTGTCCTTGTAGCAAACGCTGTAAAGGGCTTGAAATGGAAATGTCTGGAACGCTCAGGAGGTGGGGACACTGCTGATGGCTCCTCTGGGAGCTTTTATTACCAACACCACTCTTTCTTACGTAGTCAGTCTGGATTTGATGTAAAAGAAAGGGAGAACAAGAGCTGTTAACTTCTTTTTTGTAGAGTTGGTGGGCATGCAGGAAGTTGCTGCTTCACTGAGAGTGTGGGAAGAAAACACTGTGCCCCTGCCCTACACACACACACACACACACATGTGCACCATGTTTTATTTGGTACTGAGACCTCAGCTCAAGGTTGGGAACCAGTCAGAGTCCTTGCCTGAAAAAAAAGAACAGTCATCACGTACTACGCGTCTCTGGTTTCAGTCTGCAAGATGGCAAAAATAAACCAAAGAACACCGTCTCCAAACCGATTACCACGCCTGCTAAAGGCCTAATCGTAATTGCCGGAGTGCAAATGAATCTTTCCCCAACGAGAAATCTGAAGGCGTCGTTGGTTTTCAGACTGAAGGTCTTGGTCAGCAGTAACAGGTGTCTGGGTCCTGCCTGATATTTTTTTTCTGCCCCTGCTAACACAATGCAGCCCTTATTTGCGGAATACCTGTGTCAGACTGACTCTGTAGTCGCTCCACAGGGAACAATGGGCTTCTTTCTCATTCCTCCACCTCCCTACGTTCCTCTGCCTCGCCAGCAATTCCTACCCTCTGTTTGTTTTTTGGCAAAAGTGAAAATGCCCCATAGGGTTACGGCGAGGGGATTCACACTTATTATCTAAACCTTGATGTTCAAATGTGTCGGCAGTCAATCGTCGACCACCCATCTACGCACACAACGAACAGGGTGACACACCCAAATGAAATGCGAGGAATTTTTCTCTCCCGCCTTCCAGGATGGATCATATTGTGATTTTTAAATCCAAGCACGACAATAGAGGTCTTGTTACAGGGGGCTGAGTTTGAGATTTTGGCCCACTGCGTTGGTCAGGGGGTGGAATGTGGGGTCGTTTGGTATTTTATGGAGCATCTGCTGCTTATGGTTACGGTAGCTGAGTCTCCAGGCCCTGAATGAGCAGCCCTGCAAGCTACTCCCACATATTGACACAGTCTCCGAGTATGTGGCGGTGTGAAGAGTCCCAGCCCTTCGTCATTAATCTGGTTGATGGGAGAGGGCAACCTTTAATATATCTTTTCATATTAAAATACCTCCTACTTGAAATGCAGTCGATCAGCCAAGCCACGTATGGTGTGCAAAGTTTGCTACTTTCATTTTTCGAGTTGAGGAACGAGGCTCAGCAGGCAATGAAAGCTAATGGTCAAACTGCATACCTAAATAACCGAACGTGCATGTCTTGTACCATGTTGAGTCATTACCATGTAATCTCCAGTAGACCTCTTTATGTGCTTTCTAACACCGTGTGACATGCTGTTGCCTGAAATGTAGGTGTCAAAATGAGTGCTACCATTGTTTATATGCAACATATGTACAGGATTATATACAGCAGCACTGGGGCCAGGGTTGGGTTGTGGGATGACTTTTTATGTATACAGTAAACCATTTATAATATTATACATAATATAATATTATATAAAAATAGAACAATTCAGCATACTTTTGACCATGTCAGTAGATGACAATGTGTCAGTAACCACACAAGCTAGTCTATTACTGACACAATTAAGGGAACTGTGTGATGAATATGACTCCTTTGTAACTATAAATAAGTAAGTACACATATTTTCAGGTTCTAAGTTCAAGATTTGATTTAATTTTTCAGGTTTTGTGTTTTAAAATGACTTGATTTTACAGAATTCAAATGATTCTGTGTACTGTATAACTGAATCACTAACAGCATTTTCATGGTTTGTGGTTTTGACAAACGAGAGACCCTTGGAAAAGAGATAGCAGCGTTCCTTCAGTGGAACTTGAAGAAGATTTTTCTTCCAAGCTTCTATTTGTTATATTCCAATTGCTTTTGTGTAAAACCTAACTGGACAAAAACAGCTATATTAATTTCTAACTTGTTTCTGTGAACAGGATAATGAAAGTTATGTATTTTGTGTGCTTAGTAATGTGTAATATTTTAACATGCATAAACAACAAAATGCATAAATATAGAGTTTTCGTACAGTGCTCGCAGGTGAAATGAGGTGGCCATGGTTTGTCTTGATCCCTGTCAGGTATGCCGTGGATGCTTTATAGGACACCCAACATCTTAGCAGACGCTTTCACTGAGTACCTCTTGCTCTTGTCTTGATAAATTGGCCACAGACGTAGCAGAATATGTCTGCCGGATATCAGCAACCTCTTGATGCCATCTAAAGTAAATGCAGCTATGTATACACTATCCACTCACTCAGCTGGAACGTACACTGAAACGGCTGTTTTAACGCACCTGGATTTATACTGCTTTGTATACTACTGGACAGTCCCAGAAAGTTCTAGAAAAAATTGGACAGTTCTGTAAACTTCTCGAGAGTTCTCACAGTTCCAGAAGCTACTTGAAGTCTACTCAGCACTGAATGTATCGCACATGTTCTGTACAATAGATACCATCATTGTTCGGACCACAGAAGCAAAGTGAATGAGGACCAATAGCCAGTTTCTGCACATTTTAGACCTAAGGAATTAACACACTTAGTGCCCAGAAGACAAATGTGCAAACTAGTGCACATTAAGACATCTGCTTTTGTTCACATCCCATAGCAGGACCCCTTTGTGATTGACGTTTCTAGAGGGTAGCTGTGTCGGTGTAGTAAAATGTGCTAATTTGAAACCCAGACTGATTCTCCATAAGACAGTTCGACATGATTGATAGTGGTTGGCTGCACGTATGACTTCCACAGGAAATCAATTAGGCCGAGGTCGTAACCTGCGTGAGAGCGTTTGGCAGGCCATGGCAGAAAGAGCTGTCCCACTGAGATCTGCGCCCTCCATCTGCTCAAAGTTTCAACAGGTTTAACTTGGTGCTTTGTGTTTAGTTTGCAACTGCATGCCCCTTCTTGCTTCCCTGCTTTGTCTCTGCCATTCCTGTGTAAACTCTGTGTGTGTTTTTCCTCGTCTGCAGTTGCTTCCTAAGCCCAAGTGTTTTTGTTTTTTTTTTTTTTTTGAAAGTGCCCTGAACGGAAAAGGTAGCTTGTGCAAGAGTATCTGAAACGATAAACACGTCTTTCTTTAGCGAGACCCAGCCTTGGAGATTCAGGCGGAGATAGTTAAAGGCCTGATATTATCTGCCTGGAGAGACTATAAAGTGTCCGCTCGATTTATCCTTCCTGCCTTGTCTTGATTTCTGTCTTCATCTAAACCGAAGGTGCTAAACCTTCGATTATGTAGGTGAGACCTGCCTGTGATAATTGATTGTTTTTGGCTGCCTCTTAGGGTATGATCATAACTATGCTTTAGGATGGGTGAAGCAACGTGATAGTGATTCTGGGGGGATCTGGGGTACCGCTTTGTTTGGGTTCTGCTTTAAAACCCCCTGTCTGGCCTTGCTCATTAGAGTCATGCTCACCACTGTACTGGCATTGCTTAAACTCTGAATAATTGAAAGCTGAGACCTCTGGAGGAGTCCTGTCCCAAGCTGACCCATTTTCAATGGTCACATGACTTGTGTCTCACTACTTCAATGGCTGAGTTAAACAGAGACTGTACTGTGTGGGTGTAAGGACATGGGTGTGGTCTTGTGTGTGTGTGTGTGTTTGAGGGAGCACGAGTGTGTGTGTGTGTGTGTGTGTGTGTGTGTGCTGTCTGCTGCATTAGTGCATGGTTTTGTGGAATATGGTACTGTTCTTTAGAGTTCTAGCATAGGGTTCTATCTGTTTTTTGAGAGCAGTCTGCTTTAAATAAAGAGGCATTAGGAGTCTTGCACAAGGACCCAATTTGGAACATGGTTTGCTTGCCTGGGAATCTCCTGAGGCGGAAAAAATAAAACATCAGTTGTTCATTTTGCTCTCAAAATATGACATAGTCATTAATGGGGGTATGCATGGGTAATCAGTTACTTGCTTAACCAATCCAGGTGCCAGTATTTGAGTATTGAACTCACTTTTTGGGCACAATATGTTTCATCACAGCAAAGAAGTATACAGATATATTGTTGGTGTCCAAATGTGTTGTTGCTCATCTCCAAAATAGTAACTTCTTTACTTTCAGTGTGAGTCATGTAAAGAGAATTTATTCCATTCAATTTCCAAGCATTCCTGCCGGTTCATTTTTCATAAAGGTGTAAAGTTCAGCTGCCATGTTCAGACGAAAAAAAAAGAAAAACACAGAGATACATGTTTTTCTTTGGACAGTGATGATATGCTGGCGAACAGTTCCATTAAAACCAAATTTTGCTTTGTAATAATGTACCTTGTATTAGTTTAATAGCCTAGGTTACACAGCTGCCTACTACAATCTATGTCTAGAAGCTGGTAGATATCTCCTCATCAAACGTTTCTTCAGGGGTATTAATACTAAGTTGCCCAACGATTTTAACTGTACCAACGTCCTCTACACTTTTGGGAAGACTTTATACTAGTTAATGGAGCTATTTTATTTTACTATTGATTGCAATCAGACACAAGGGCTAATGCAGCTAATCCCAAAGGTATTAGATGGAGCTCCAACTTTCCAGAGAATCCCCTGCTCCACAGCCCAATAGTGCAGGGCTTTATACCCCTCAAGTCGATGCTTGACACTGGACATGATGACCTTAGACTTATGTGCAGCTGCTCCAGAGCGTCTCATTCTTTTGTCAGTGATTTTCTATGGAGATCTTACAAGCTGCATGCAGGCATCTTCTGTAATCTCCTGTGTCAGTCATTGGTGCACCTTAAAGTAGCTGCGCTAATTAGAAGGGTGGATACTTATGTATCTAATGTATGTGTATTATGAAAACCGTGTATAGCCTGTAACATGCCCATGCATTCACATGCATCAGGTTTTTCAAGGCAGTAAAGTGTTCTAGGACAGTTTAATTCCAGTGGGAAAATTGTTTATGGAACATTAATATTGGCTCCAGTAAGTTTTTCCTCATCCATGTGGTTAACCATGTATCTAAACCAACTTATCATTACGGGTAGCTCCTGTGGACACTCAAATACCAAAATAACTCCGAAAGCATATCTCTAGTTTAAATGCTAGCTGAGAAATGAGTGTGCGTTTCCTTTATATAAGGCCTAAATGTGGTTCTTCCTTCTTCTTCCTTCTCCCTCATTCCTCCTGTCATTTCTTCTGTTCTTTGACACCTTGCTCTGGATCCTGCAGGTAAGAAACAACAGGTCTGCTTAGCTTGGCAGTGTGCGGTAGAGGTCGATACCCCAGCCCGAGCTCTGGGGCCTGGGTTGGGTTTTGGGTCGACTTTTTATGTGTTGGCTCCGGTCAGGTTCACTTTTGGTTCTCATGAGTGATTTCCTCTTTTGCCACGTAAAGGGGGCACATGGGAGGCATGTCCTCCCCACTATTTGATATTATGCAAGATCTTTTTTGTGGAGTGGCAATATGGTTTTAGCTTATATTGTACGTGTCATGTGAGCTAGTTTTATGGACAAAGCCTACAACATTTATGTTGGACCATATTTGCACCCTTGTGTGGGAGAGCAAGATAGAGAAAGATAGCGCGAGAAAAAGAATGGCCATGTTGTGGAAAGGCTGGAGTTAGGCGCACAGCCCTTCACCCTGTCAGTGTTTGTGTAGGTTGTATAAGATTTCCTCTCAGGTTCTGCTCTCTTCTTCTCCTGTTTCCTCAGCTTGTCTGAGAGGAGAAATGAGGTGAGCACTTGCGACCCCTTCAAATGGAGCAGGTGTGCTTCCAGACATGAGTGTAGTATGAATGCCTTTGCTTCGGCGGACGAGGGCATAGTCTGTTTGTCACACACATGCATTCAGAGCTGGCCGCAATCAAGATATTCATAAGCACTTACGCTGTGCGTGTGGATAATTTCTTTTCTTTCATGAGTATGTGTCCGTCCCTGTGACGTTACCATCTGGTGTTTTTTCTTGCTGTGTTCTTAAGACAAAGACACCCTTGGGTACATTAGCAATGCCTTGTTTTTGCCCAGCGATGCCATATTTGTTTTGCATGATAAAGCCCACTTTAGCGATACGGTTCTCTTGTACTTCACGGGAACAGATTTTTAAGGGTGGTTGGACAATATGAACAAAAGGTTTTATCAGGAGTTGCACCTCAACAGCTGCTGTATAAACTTATAGTGTATACTGACCATACGGATGTGGCGCAGTGAGTATCGCTGTTGCCTTACAGCCAGAAGTGCCTGGGTTTAATATCTGGCCAGGGCGTCCGGGGTCCCTTCTGTTTGTACGTTCTCCCAGTGTCCATGTGGGTTTCCTCCGCGCGCTCGGGTTTCCTTCCACAGTCCAAAGACATGCACACAGGTGAATTGGAGATGCTAGCTTGCCCCTTGGTGGGAGTGTGTGTGAAAGTGTATATCTGTCCAGGGTGCTTCCTCCATTCCACCCATTGAATACTGGGGTAGGCTCCAGCGCCCCCGTGACCCTGAAGGATAAAGCGGTTTAGTGAGTTACAGAGTGACCGTTTGATGCACTTCAGTATAGTTTCCTTGCCATCACAATTCACTGGCACATCATACTCCAGCCAGGCTGTGTCAGTTTCTCAGAGTGTAACGGTTGCCAAAAATGCATAATATGATATAGAACCTTCACATTGTGTGGCGCTTCTTGGTCTTACTTTAAAAGGCTGTTCACATTCTCACATGTCATGATTCTTTAAAAACTGGAAGGTTCTTTAGGCTTCCTTTGGGATACCGTGTGCTTGGGGTACCCATCCTGAGTTAAAGTGGGTGTTTAAGAGTAGGAAAACACACAAATGTCCAAGGCGGTTGGGGTGGGGACTCCAGAACCAGGACTGGGAATCTGTGTTCTATGGCATGCTTCAAAGAACCCTTTCTGGCAGCTTTTAAGAGTACATGCTTAATTCGAAAGTCATCTAGACTGAAATAAGTATGAGTGTTACCCCATTCAAATGTTTATGCATTGCCACATGAATGTCATGTATTTATTCATATGGAAATGATATATACATTTATATCAAGTAAATGAAGTTAATCAGTTTTTCAGTGGGTTATTTCCGAGCATTATTATCATATAGCTGCATGGTAGGTAGTTCTCTTACATAGAACTATGAAACTATGAAACTAGAGAACTAGAGAAACATAAGGTTAGGATAGTGTAACTGACCGGCCCAGCAAATTTAATACATGGTCCTAATTAAGGCTAATGCATGAAGAGGCTGTCCCTAAAGTTCCAACGTCATCAAGATGCCCTTGATTTAATGTATATTGATCACACTGGGCTGCTTACCAACCTTGAATTATGCTGAAGAGAAATATAGTATCAGGAAAAAGAAACCCGACGCTGTTGGTCAAAGTGGCATAAATGAGTAAAATAATAGATGTTGGGCAAAGTCTGTGCTGTGTCAGCAGGAATGTTACCTTTGCTTCATGCTGAAGCTTTATATAGATGTTACAGTAAGTGTGTTAGGTGTCACTGGATTGCTGTGTTGAGTGCTCGTGTGGGGTGTACCACAAGGGATCTTTGCTTTAGCAGAGCAGTCAGGGTTTGAGCCTAAAATACTCCCACTGATCATTCTGGCACTGCCCCCTTTCAAACCATCTGCTCACGATATTGGTATTGATGAGACATTTGGTGCGAGTGACTGTGGGTCTGTAGGACACTTTCCAATTAGCACCCTCGTGTGAACTTTGGGCAGGAATAAGATTGTCAGATGTGTCGCAAATTTGTCTCACATGTGGAATGTTTTGTGATGTTACATAACACATATGTCAGCCAATCAGAATAGAGGTCATTTACATACTGTTGCTGTCCAAAGATCTCCAAAATGGCAACTTTACAGGAAAGGGCAAAAACCTTATTGAATTCTAAAGTAAGTAAATGGAACCAGACTTTTTTTCCGAGCAGTTTTGAGGCATTTCTTTTGGTCCATTCAACATGATATTTTCACCCGATGTAAACGGCAGCTGCTGTGTTTAAATGATGCATAAAAGTAAAAATCGACAAAAATGGAGATACATGTTTTTCCTTGGAAAATGCTGGTATGTTAACCATTAAAGGCACTCAAAACCGTTTAATCCCAAATTCCAAGGCAGCCCGAAGTTGGCCATCCAGAAAGTAACTGCGCCCCACCTTCAATATCAGCACAATCATATTTATATAGTATATGTAACTTATTTCAATTCCTATTTCTGTGTATACAATAATTATTTTATTAATTTAAACAAAAACTTGATCTACCAAAGAAGTCCACCAGTCTCCTTCATTTGCATATTGGGTTTGGCCAAAACATTGTACTTTAGCCTATCAAGACAAAACCCCCTATCAAGTTGGGCACCCACTGCTTTAAAGCTTACACAGAGACTGGAACAGGTCGTGTAAAATGAACTATGACTGTTTTCGATACTTAAATACACACAAACAACAATAAATGGAGCCTAATTGTAGGATAGGGCCCCTTTAATGTTGTATAGCTGTCCCTATCCCTGATTATATCCCTTATATTTTTGAGAAGTCATGCTGTGTCATAAAGGATAACAAAAAAGAAATGTTTGTAGAGTGATACCTGCTAAGTTGTCCTTTGAAAAGGGTCCAGAAACATCAAGCGCTTTGTTTCACTAGCGTGATAAGTGTGACTCATTTTCATGTAACACCTGATTGTACTCTGGCAGAGCAGAATGGGTCTGGCTTGTGCTGACTTCTTATCAGAGTCCAGCTTTCCCACTCGTTTTCGACCTTGATGAAACCACTTATAGGTGTACGCCATCAGCGTCACCAGAACTGACTAAATATGCAAATACACAGTGTACCGAGGACTTTCATATGCTGAATTCTTCATCTCCTCTAGTGGTTTGCCTTTCGGAATGGCATTTAACAGTGACAGCTGAATGAGGTCTTTTTAGCCGAGCTCACTGTCAGTGGAGAAGAATGCCCTGTAGGGTGGAAGCCCCGAGGGGCTTAGCTAGAGACAGAGTGACTAAGATAAAGCTATGGCTCACGCTGAGGCATAGGCAGCTACGTGTTTGTACAGTGATGGACTCTTATTACTCACCCGTCTGATAGGACCCGTCTCTGGAGGCCTGATTTATGGAAACGGCCACTTCTGTCAACCCCGTTACTCAACTGAACTGTAGGCAAATGGCTAGACTGCACCCTCAAGGGAGGAGGTGTTGGAAGGGCAATACTGGCTATTAACAGTATAACACTAATTGGGGAATGGTTGGAATGTGTTCTTGGTATTTTATGGAATTGTCTTCAGCTAAGATCAAAACCCTGTCACTCCACAGATGGAGAGTGTTAATAGCAGCAGCTAAAAGCCTCTTTGGTAAAGCTCTTTTGGTTAGAGTGCTTTGCTCTTTAGTATTTCTACTAGTGAATGATTGATTTATTAATGTGTTTATCATGTTTAACAATAAGTTTACTCGTTTTATATACTTTATTCATTCTAATTCTGTTTATTGGGAATGGAAAAGGAGTGCAGATGATCAGTTTCTTTTATTGTACTTTACTGTGTAATTGTAGCACTAAGCCAACTTCAACTGCAGATGGCATTGTGTGAGGATGATGGGGCTATGAATACCTGCGGGGTGTGAGTGACGGGATTCATAGATTGAGAAGAGGTGGTACAGTGCAGTGGGTCTCAAAGCAGATGTTAATGATTGGCTAAAAGCAGTGATTGTATATAGGCGTGCCAAAGACCATAGTGTGAAGGAAGTAGCTGAATCTGCAGGTGTATGGAAGTGTACGGTCATGCGGGGAAGGCGTCCACCAAATCTGACCCAACTGTGCAATTCTTTTCTGCAAGAGTGGCTGAACATTGCTGCCGTCCACATCCAGAAACTTGTCCAGTCCATGCCAAATCAAATCACAGCTGTTATTCATGCCCGTGAGGGTGTTACATTGCAGTTGGTACGTTTCAGTCACAGGTGACTTATTTTTTGGCTGGTGAGCTAAAGAGCGAGTAGTATGGAATAATAAATATAATGCGGAAGCTAATTTGAATATTCAAAAATGCCCGAAACTGAGTAACTCTGGGTTTGTACTGTAAAACTTCTAAACTATCCCCACAGCTTAAAAAAGTCACTTCTGAGAGTTTGGTCTCGAATGCTGGTGCAGCATGCCTTTCCTTCCGACGGAGTGGTTGGGGGGCCTTCAGGGGGCTGTTGCCGCTCTTATAATTTCATTAGCTGGGCTGTTAAAAGCAAAACACTGTTTTGATTTAGGGTTTCCTGAGTTTAGAGACCGAAACACGCGGCATTAATCATTTTCCTCTCTCTGGAGTTCCGGGTCTGTTCAATCAGCCCTGCGGAAAGAAAAGAAATGGCTTCTGGCTGAACAGGCACATAACATAATGATTTGTCTCTAGCCCATCATGCTTCCCTGCGAATTTGGAGCAATTTATTTCACACAAGATCGGAATCAGAGCAGATCTTTGAGTTATACATGTTTGCTGAGCTTACTGTAAATGTTTACACATACTTCATTGCCTATAATGAAGGAATTACACACGTCCTTCCCGCATGATATATCAGACAGATTTATCTTAGTTTGCGTACTTTCGGCGTAGTTGGGTTGATGTAATTGTTTTTTTTCCAGTGGCCAGTTTGATCCTTTTGTGCTCGTTTTTGTTTATTTTTCCAGCGGGAATACTGGAATTGTTTTTCTTTTTATCACAGTAATCTTACTGTTATTCCACTTCACACTTCCCATTAAGCACCCTTTAAGCAGTTCAGTGAGAGGGCAGAAATTGAGGGAGCCAAGCTGAAGATGGCTGTGTGTGTGTGTGTGTGGTGATGCCGTGGAGGTGTTGAGCTGGGGCACTGGGCCAGGTCTGGGCTGAGTGGAGGAACAGCTGGGAGTTGAAGGGAACACATGGCTGTGGCATGGCAGCAGCAGATCAGTCCTCATCTGCCTCATTTATTTATTTTCTTTTTTTTTTATTTTCATTGCTCTGGAGCCCAGAGTGCAGCAGCAGCTGGCTCCGGCCTGCTTGCTGGGAAAACCCACAAGACTTGAATATTAAGCATCAGTATCAGGAGCGTTATGCATGTGAGCGTTTGTGGTCTTGCGCTTCTGTTCTTATTTAATCTGCAACTTAAAGACCCTAACTTTTAATTCTTACAGGCATAATCCATGTGATTTGATGAGGGGACATATACATGTTTAGGTTTAGTACATGTGAAGCTCAGAGTTATTGTCTCCATTATAATAAAACTTAGTTTGTTGTACCATTCAAATATGTGTAAATATATGTATGCATGTAATCACATATTAAATTACATAGCAATGGGCTCCTGATTGGTACAACCATCTAAGCATTAAATAATTTGTCAGGGGATTGTGAGTTCAATTGCTGGCAATGTCACAGCCATGTGTGGCCAGCATTCTGATCTGTGGTGGTAGGGTGGCTCTCCCTGTCCCCTGTCACTCAGCATGATGCTAACCAATATGGCAGTCTATTAGCTGACATGTATACATATATGCATATATACATACAAATATGCATGCATACCTCCATGAGCACAAATAACAGCTATGATTGGATTTGGCATGGGCTGGAAGAGCAATGATGTAGGCGTACACTGATGTCGTTCAGCCACTCTTGCGTCAAAGAATTGCACAGTTTTGAAGGATTCCATGGATGCCCTGCCTGGCACAATTCTAAGGAGAATTTCCTGTAGACTGGGTTTGTAGCCACTGTTGGTAGACCTGTATGACTGTACGCTTCCATACACCTGCAGATTCAGCTACTTTCCTTCCATAACTCTATGGCCTTTGACACGCTCAAATACAATCACTCCTTTTTACCATTAACAGAACAGCTGTGATTCGATTTGGCATGGACTGGACAAGTTTCTGGATGTAGACGACAACAATGTTCAGCCGCTCTTGCGTTAAAGAATTGCACAGTTCTGCCAGATTTGGTGGAGGCCTTCCCTGGCACAATTCCGACAAGAATTTCCTGTAGACTGGAATTTTTGCCACTACTGGTAGACCCGTATGTGCTGCAGATTCAGCTACTTCCTTCACACTATGGCCTTTGTCATGCCCAAATGCAATCAGTCCTTTTTGCCATTAACATCTACGTTGGGAGCCATTTTCCACACATGGAACGAGACATTCACTGCACTGTACCACCTCTTCTCCACCTATGACAGTTGGACTTATCTTTCCAAATGTGTACAAGGTCGCTGTAAAAAAGGCATGGTGTACCTGCCATAGCCGCTTCTTTGGTTTGCGTCTTTGCTTTCTTTAAACTTTGCATTCAGCTTTTTTAACTTTTGACCCTGCAGTCTCGTCTCCTATGTACGGTTTCAGAATCTCTTCAAACATGGAGCAGTAGCTTTAAGTTCCTTCGAAGTTATGTACTGAAGCATCTGCCCAAATATCCGAGATTGCAGCAGTGCGTAATTATGACGAATGTTGAGTTGGAAAGATGTCAAAGTCGCATGAAGTCTGATCTGGTTTTGCATCATCGCATTGCCGCATCTCAGATATGTATACCATGATATCACAAGAGCGTGTCCCAAATCGGGAATGAAAATATCAGATTCTGTGTGTTTTTGCTGCTCATACAGCCGCACTGATAACACATATGTACAACATAGGAAGGCCACTTCTACCTGCTGTTCAGAACAAGTCGTACAGCCTGTATTGATTGCATCAAGTCTGCACTTTCAAGCTTTCCATTTGTTTCAATGTCAAGCATCAATAAACTCATGGTGTTCTTTCTGCCCTAAAAGACTGTACGCACATGAGCAACATTCCTCCGCTTGTTTTAATAAGCTGTGAGTTATTAATGCTGTGGAATTGCACCATGCTTTTACTACCACCAGCATTAAGGGTTAAGCTGGCTCTTTAATCCTCCTATTCCTCCTCCGTGTACAGTATCAGAAACAGGGGAATCACTGAGGCTTTTCTGATTAATGCAGTTGTTTACAGGCTACTAATTAACCCTGATTGCTTTAATTACATTGCTTGGGGCTAACCCGGAGCCATGTTATTGATGAGCCTCTAAGTGCTCCTGGGCATTGCACTCATATAGTGTGCCGCTGTACATGAATACCTCTGTACCTCAGAGCGCACAGATGTCTCAACCACTGATATTCCTTTGCCTCCGGGTGTGAATGTGGGATCAGAAGGCGAATCGGAATCAGCAGTGGGGCATGAACCAGCAGCAGGAACAGCGCGCATCAGATAAGATGCATTCAGAGGAGTTTTTCCTGTGCTTTGCACCGTCAGTGTCCATTAAAGGGCCCATGTCATCGAAAAGCACATGCCATGAATAAACCTTGCCTTTATTTACAATTACTGTAGTATATAAGCATTGCTAACATGCAAAGTCCGTACAAAGTTTTCCAGTCCCCTCAGCTGGGAAAGCGACCTATGTTACATTCTGTGTTTTTGTGATGTCACAAAAACAAGTCTTTTTAAATTACATGTATCTGCTCAACTGACAGCAGTTCAGAATGGCCTGTTTGCATTGATGTTACAAGGAGCCTTTCCAATGAGCTTAATAGCATACAGTACAGGCAGCCTATCAGTAGCCCATTTACATATGCCAGTCTTAAAGGCACAGTAACCAAAACAAACTGCATACTTGTAAGGATTAGAGAGAAGTTGGAAAATTGGCCAACATTTCTAATGAGTTTTGAATATTTTTGCATTTAAACCCACACAAAGGTCATTTTGGGGTCAGAGGCAAAAAAAAAAAAAATTTTAAATATATAAAAATAAAATATTAAGAAACACGCAGGTTGGTGGCTCTTTAAGAATATGCCTGTGCCAGCTGCACTATGAATATCTCAGATTCTGAGAAAACTCACGAGAGAGGGAGAGAGAGAGAGAGAGAGAGAGAGATGGAAAGAGAGGGGAGAAAAATGAAATTGCCATGCTGGACCTCGCTTATTGCATTAAGTGCAATCAATAAATTCCCTTTTTGTGTGCTGGCACATCTCCCCTCTCTGAATCTCAATAAAGTAGAGTGCTCTCTTCGTAATGAAGATTGCTGATTACTTTTAGTGCGTTTAAAGCACAAGCTGCTGCACTGCAATTTACCCCCCCGTCACTCGCAGCCTTGCTCCCCGCTTTTTAAACAGGCCCACCATAAACAAGCTCATATATTTTCTTCCCACGCAGGACCGCTCTCACGCTTTCTTTCCCCCTTCCGCGGCAGAATGAAAGTTGTTTCAAAGAGCATTTTCTTCGATCAGTGTTGTTATAAGATTATGACAGGCTTTGCAACTTTAAGTCATGGAGATAAGCCAACAGAGAGCAGAGAGCAAGACAGATCTGAGCGATGTCCAAGTAAGCAGACATATTTTTTATTCAGGGAGAAGGAAAAACGCAGGAAGAGACTCGCGCTGTCATCTCGGCCTGTTCCGAACACTGCAGTCGGCCTCGAGTCAAAATAAGCAAGCGTGACACTTTGACTTTCTTTCAGACTCATTTATTCTCAAGTGTCTAGAAAACCCAGTATATGTGGAAAAAAAGTGTTTAAATCATTTATTCAGATGTGTATCATTTCTACATGAATACAATACGGTACATCAACAATCATGTTCCTGCTTTGTCTTCCAGTTTACTCACTTTTGTGAATCACTGATGTAAAATATTTTAGTCATTACCGAATAATGTACAACTTTGAATTCATATCCTGATTCAGTGTTAATAAAATATGTTACATTACCATAATCATAAATAAAGTAAACTGAAAGCTAGAACTGTGTAGATGTAAGATTAGAAAACCCCTTAATAATAATGTTAATGTGTATGGAAGTAGATATATTTTTTATGAGATTTGCAGTTTTTAGTTATATATTTTATAACAGAGTGAAAGATTAACCTAAGATAATGAACATATTTGAGCACATTTTATATGATTTATTTAAAAACAAAGAAAGAACTCAAATGTGATTATTATTTTTATATCAATGAAATATTTTAACATACTTTTTCTGCATAAACCAAAAGTAAGTAAACTGAAGGCCAGAACTGTGTAGGTGTAAGATGAGAAAAGCTGTTAATAACAATGTGTTTTTACAGTTTTTAGTCAAAGTGAGTAAGTATTTTATAACAAAGCGAGAAATTAACTAATAACTGAGCACATTTATGTGATTCATAAAAAAAAGAAAGAATCTACTCAAATTTACACATAATTTCTACATGAATTAAATATTTTAACATACTTTTTCAGCATGAACCAAAAGTAGGTAAACTGAAAGCCAGAACTGTGTAGATCTAAGATGAGAAAAGCCCTCAGTAATGTTAATATGTATGGAAGACACTTGTAGACACCTTTGTATGGATTTTGCAGTTTTCCATCATATATTTATATAACCAGGTGAAGATTATCTTATGATCTTAAGATAATTAACATAACCGAGCACATTTTATGTGACTTATCTTTTAAAAAAAAAACAATTTACTCAAATGTGTACATCATTTGATACATGAATGAGATATTATAACATAATCTTTCAGCATAAACCAAAAGTAAGTAAACTGGAAGCCAGAACTGAGTTGATATAAACGTCTCTGATAAGTGTTTATTAAACTAAACATATTTTTGAAATAAATTTTTCAGTTTTTAGTGACATATCTTACTATAAAACCTCCCCTTAAACATAATCACACAAGCTTTATAAGCATCATTGAACTATCAATGAATACAGAACTGAAAAGATGACAAGTCTGGACAGGACTTAAATGAGCTTAGTAGTATACAAGCCCACTCATTATGGCATTCCATAATAATCACAAATATTTAACCTGTAAACCATTTAATGTAGCTAAGCTTGCACTTATTATCCAATGGAACACTAAGCACGGTTGTAAGTCGCTCTGGATGAGAACGTCTGCTAAATGCCGTAAATGTAAATGTAAATGTTCCCGCCATGCAGCATTTCAGTCAACTCATCAGTGTCTGCTAACTATATTTCTTACCTATGTGTTTCATTGTTATTTGTTAGACGTGTCTGTATCACAAGCTATTCCTTCAAGCCAAAGGAACTGATTTGAGTTATTGGCACCAAAGCTGGATCCTGGCTGATCGTGTTTCCCTCTACAGGGTAGTATTCTTGCTGCTGCGGCTACAGATCTTTGTGTATGTTGTCGTAATCACATCCCTCACGTGCAGGCCAGACATGAGTCATATCAAGGTGAGAACCGGAGAGGAAGAGTCTTATTTTGTCTAGTTTTTCGCCCCGGAGTGCGTTTATCTCCTCATCACGGCTCCAGCTGCCTGATAGTGGAAGGGCCCTCTGCGTCCCGTCCCTTTTTTCTCTTTCTGCTTTCTTTAGAAGATGCTAAGGGAGTGTCTTTATAGTCTGGGCCCCTTTAAACCAAGGGAAAGAGTGCGATCTAGCGCAGGGTCTGAAAAGAGGCACGGGTAGCCCTTAAATCCAAACACCATGAGACGCTCCGACTTCTACCCCCTTTGTGTCAGAATGCGGGGCCCGAGCACCTGAGAGCATTATGAGCTCCGGGCCTCGGGTCAGCCCCTGCTTTTACACAGGGGTCAGCTTTGAAGCCTTAGAACCCCAATCCAAACCTGACATGCCAGATCGCTCCCCTTCTTCAGTGCCAAAGCCGTGTCCCGACTCTGTTTCCTTTTCTTCAGCTGTGATTTGGCCTAGTTATCTTGTTTACGAGTGTGAGTCGACTGTTTATCATTTTTCCCTCTTCTTTGAAAGTATGCAACCCTTGTCCTTGTGGGTTGTGGGATTTGGGATTTGCTAAAGGGCATTAACTCTTGACTTTGTTCCCAACCCCTCTCCCCCGATCCCAGTTCTCCCTCTTCTTGTGTAGTGTGTTTTTACTAAGTATTGTAGTCACTGAGGTAGAGTGTGGGAGGCAATGCTCATCCTCATTGATATGCCAGGTTAGGTAGCCCCCTGTGTACGGCATTCCAATGTTAAATATGCATGATGCTAAAAGGTGACTGCACTGGCTGCTGGATTATTGCTCGCTGAGGAGCCGGATGGTGAAATTATACATGTGTCTGGTCTTGCTGTAAATATTTCAGTGAGTGTCAAAGACCTGAAAAATGGCAGCTGAAGGACGGAAAAGACTTGGCAGGCTTCTCTACAGTGCATTACCGAGCACAGACTAAATGGCATGTAGCTAAAATCAGGCCTGTTTGTAAAATACATCCAAGATTCAGCTGCTACGTGATCTGACGCTGTTTGAAAGGGTCAAAACAGTGTTATAATTAACATGCAAAGTCTGCACATGCACTTAGACGTGAGCTCACCAGACAAAAAAACGAGTCACCTTGCATATCATGCTCATAGAGGTATATTTACTGTGTTACTGAGGGGCAGCATGTAGTAAATGTGTAATGACACCTACATAAACGTGTTATAACCACTGACATAAACCTACATTAACATTACAAAGTTTTTTTTTCAAACCATCTGTTGATGTAAAGGCTCTGTTAGTCAATTTGGTCATTTCACCCCTGAAGTTCTATGTCAGTGAGCTGGAATTTGTGGCTGTTTAGCTGTGTTAGCTTCTGATGCTAACAAGCATATGAATTAAAAGTAGCTAAAGCTAACAGCTCACATACATCAGATACAAAACACAAGTTCACCCGCTCATATCTGAGCCATTCACAGAGCGGGAACTACACCTGCATGGTTGTGTGTAAAGCTGTTTAGGCCTTCTCACAAAGCTAACGCTCACCCCAGTGGCATCGCTGCAGGACACGAGGGCTTAGGCAACAGGGGATCGAGCAACAAGTTCTCTTGTGCCCTTAGTGAGAGCCAGCTGGAGAGACGCTGGTTTCGCATCGACAGCGTGGACTCATGCTGTTTCCTGCGGCTCTCAACGGTGCTTGGGGCTCTGGTGCTGGCTTAATACCACCTTGTGCAGCTCATCTAGACACCTGACATGTCCTCTCGTTAGCATATTTTTGTGTACTGGACTGTGATAGTCCAAGAGGAGTTGACCATACAGTAAAGTTTACCAAAATGTGGGATAACCCAGAATGCATTGCCACACATTGCATCACATCATGCCTGCAAATGCTTATTGTTTCGCTCTCCCATATGTCTTTCACAGGAGTCATCAGGGCATAGAAAGGACTGTGTCTATCATTGCAATCTTAACTGTAAGTGGCTGTTGGACAGTTTGCAGTCTTCCTAACACGGTTTCTCTTCTCTCCTTCTCTTTCATGTTCCATATTTGGCCGTGCGAACTGCCCTTTCAGGTAAGACCCCTCAGCTGTCTTTCATCAGAGTGTAATAAACAGTGATGTCCCAGTGCCCATGATCTCGCTCTTTCTCTCTCTCTCTCTCTCTCTCTTTCCTTGCACACCTAATGTCCCCGAACAGCTCCATCTTCTGTAATTGCACCTCTCTCATGTTCTTCCACATGCTTTCTTCCAGGACCAAGAGCGTATCGGGCTCGGTGCTGGCAGAAGCCCACACAGAAACATATATAAGACATAAACAATGCTTCCCTATGATTAGGTTTCCCTCCTTGGCCCAGTGCTCTAAATTACAGCCCTAAAGCATGATACATACGCGGTAATCCTCTTTGAAGTGTATTGATAGCCACCGTTTCCTTCCCATTCTCTGTGAACCGCCTCCTACATCCTGGCACCATTCTAAGCTTCTGTATGTGTGTGTGTTTGTGTGCATATGTGTTCATCATACCCTGAAAGAGAAAGAGAGAAAGTGTGTACTGAAGTGCTTGTATGTCCACTTTTAGCTCGAAAAAAAGGCTTAAAAAAGCTGTAGCCTAAAATTTAGACAGAACTTTAAGCTGAAATTTAATCGAAAATTTAGACTGAAATTTAGACTGAAATTTATTTTAAGCTACTATAATTGTAGCCTAAAATAAATGACATCAGCAAAGGCTTTTAAACAGAACAGTTATTTTTAGGGATAACCCGAACAGCTTTTTACGGCTTGGAGAACCAGTTGGAATTTGTAAACAAGTACCAGAATGCCCACTTTCAGTAGCACCCTTTAAAAAAATATGTTACATCGATTTGTTTTCGTTTAAATTGTTTGTTTTATATGTCAGCATATTTCAGTTTTTGATTTTCAACAAAGGTCCCTTTGTAAGATCACAGATGTGCAGAGATACAGATGTGCAGTAACATTATGTAGGATATTAAGACAAATGAGTCTGAGATCATGTATGCTTACCTAGATAGCAGTGATGAAGTTCAAGAAGTAAATCTTTTAAAGTCTGCTTAGCAAAGTGCTTTTCATTGTCAGTTTAGCTGCTTTACTGAATATATTGCTTAACTCCCATAACCACATACTGAATAAGTCTCATTCAGGATTGAAGACACAGCAAGTCATTTCAGTGTTATACTAAACTCTAACCTGCTTTTGGCTGTGCGTCTTTGTTTCGACATGGATTGTCATTTTAATGTCTTTCACAATGTCTTATGTTTGCTTCAGGGAGGAATTGTGCAAACATAAGGTTGAGTGTGGCTGTATTCAATCAGTGATGCATAAGCTTCCAGCTCTGAAAATCGTCCAGAATACACAAGAGTATTCTAGAACTCAAATGGAGTTGAATATTCTAGTAATTTGGGCCAACACTGGTTATTTTAAATATGCTGCTTTAGCACAACAAACTTCACAGTTTTCCCTTTGGCTACTAAAGCTAAACTGGCAACGATGCCTTTGGGCAGTGATGCCTTGTTGAAGCACTTGTGGACCATAAGACACAAGCTCCGTACACAGTTTGTGATAAGGTGTAGCTGTACCATTGAGGGACGACCAGTTGGATGATTTCTTGATATGTATTCATTTACCATCATACTTCCTATCTATGCTGCCTCCCACTCGGCTCTATTGCATGACTCTAATCACCTGAATCGGAAGCAGCTTTTTAGTTTTTTTTTTTTTATATACATATACTTATTTAAATACATAAATAAGTACATTAATAAGTATGTACGTAAATAAGTATATGTATGTAAAATCTGTACTTTTATGTAAATACCAAGGCATTTTTGAAAGCTGTAAAATAAAGCCTGTAAATGCTGATCATGCCAGCTTCACTTTTAGCAGGTGTAACACAAGCCATCTATGAGTGAATTGGCTGGTGAGTTGCTGGTGAGGGCTGTTTCTGCTGGGGGCGGAGGGGGATCGGTGCATGCATGCACACGCCTGTGACGAATTAAGCAGAAGGAAGAATACGGCTCACTTACTCACAAACAGCAACAGAAGAGCAGCTGACAGTTTCCTTTTGTTTTCCTGTATTGTTCCACTGCAGTTTTCCTCCTACGTTGTTGTAGAGGGACAGAGCAAGAGGAGGACAAGAGTCTCTGTTTATGTTTTTACACTTTTCTGAAATGCCAGCTGTAGTTTGACAATCGAAATTGGCAATTGCTCATACGCATGGGTGTAATGCACTGATGTTTAGCAATTGGTTTTGATGTGTTTGCTCACAAATGACTTCCAACAAGACAATGCAGGATGCCACACAGTTAATTGAGTATACTTCATGCGTGGTTTAAAATCCGTTAGGATGCTATGTTGGCAAATCTTTGGAGCAGAAAGAAATCCAACCACTATGGATGGTCTGTGGACAGCGGTGAAGAATGTCCGGGAAACAGTTTCAGTTAAATAAGTTTTAGGAACGCATGACAAGGTGTTTTGAGGTTGTATTCTAGACTACATAGAACATCAGTACATGCATATGAGCAATTCTCTTCGATCCGCCGGTGTAATCAGTAATTGTGTAACCCATAGATTTTGTTGATTAGCCAAGTTATCAGAGTTCAAGTGCTTTTCAATGACTGCAAATACTTCATGGGACAAAACCAAGAACTTCATTTGGAGTAAGTTCACCAAAGTTAAGAAAACTTTCTTCTCCTCCTAATAAGCTACCGTTTTATAGTTGAGGCTGGTTGTTTCAGACGGCAGACCCATGTTGCATCCTTTTTCGGGAACATCCTTTGTGTCATTTATATTAAAATCCATCCAGTCAAAACAAGCTCTTCGCTTCTCGTAAAGCGGACGTGACGAAGAGGCCTCTTTCATCTTCCCCCGGCCCTTCCCTTCCTGTAATCCTCCCCCTTCGGCCTCTCCAGCACCTCTCAGCCTGGGCTAAATGGGCCTTTTATTGGGCCCCGTCCTCTGGGAGTGGGTGCTTGTCCTGGCCCAGTACTGAGTGTGTTCCTCAAACAGCCCGGCACAGGGCCAGCCCTGCCGCTGCAGCCGCTCATAATGAGGCATAATGAAGAGCCCCGAGCCTAGCAGAATGCTAATATCCTCCGCTATCACCCTCTCTGTCATTAGGCCGAATTACCAGAGTCTCTCCGTGCTTCCTCACTGGAGCAATATCAACTAGACACGAATATTTGCCTTTGTAAGTTCTTTAGAGGAGCTTTTATGTGCAGTTTTTTCCCTCCTCTGTTTTTTCCCTCTGCTTTTTTTCCACGGCCTCAGCGCTAACTCAGCGCTAACAGGCCACTTCATTAAAGCGGAGTGCTATAGTGTCAGGGCCAAACGCTGCCAGCTTTGTATTGGTTAATAGGATTTTTATGCCTCCGCTGCTCGCTGTGCTCCGGAGAAGTTTTAACTATTGATATTCCCAGACCTGTTAAATAAAGGAGCATGGGAAAGTGCACCTGGTGCCTGGGGTGTGTCTGCTTGTTAGTAGCTCCTATAAGATCCATGCTTCTGGCTCCGACTGGGAGCGGAAGGAACAACGTAGCAGCGTCGAGGTCAGGCTTGGATTTCAAATGGTTTATCCAGACTGCTGCTTAAAAGTGTTCATTGCTGAAATCAGCTCAGTTGTGGTGTGACCTAATCACCCACTTTAACCAGACACAGTGACTGTGGCTTAGCCAGGCAGTCTGCTCTTATGTAAATCCTAAAAAAGACATTTAAAACTATTTTAACCCCTGTATTTTAACCCCATATGAGGTTTTGCCACATTTCTCATATTAATAATGCTTAATTCTATCTATGTGTTCTTCAAAATAGCTGCATTAATCAATTGAAGAGAGATAAACAAAGCTATTCATGGTGGTTTCATGTGAAATGGTGCAGAGAGCAACTTGCCAACTCATATTGTGCTATGTGTTGGTGATAGGAACTGGGCGTCATGATGTCTACAGTGCAAATATAGCCTTGTTATGTACTGTCCAAACTGAGCGGTAAACCTTCACATGTTTTTTATATGTAATGATTATAAAGGTAAAATAGTGGTAAATCATATATGAGTCAATATAGTGTTAATCATATAGAGCATGGGCGGCACAGTGGCGCAGTGGGTAGCGCTGTCCCCTCTCATTGAAAAGGGCCTGGGTTCAGTTCCCGAGCAGAGCGTCTGGGGTCCTTTCTGTGTGGAGTTTGCATGTTCTGCCTGTGTTTGTTTGGATTTCCTCTGGGTGCTCCAGTTTCCTCCAATAGTCCATAGACATGTCACTGGACTGGATATATCTGTGTCTGCGATGGATTGGCGGCCTGTCTAGGGTGTTTCCTGCGTTCCACCCATTGAGCACTGGGATAGGCTCCTGCAACCCTGAAAGGATAAAGGGGTTTAAAGATGATGATGATGATGATGATATAGCTTTGGGTCCATTAAACAGCAAAACCTGAGCCAGCATTATAGATCAGCGACTCTAGTAGTATTTCTTTTGACCCATAGTCACTATGACTAGAAGCTGTGGTATAATAGGTTTAAGTCGTTCTCTTTCACTTGAGACCTACATAAAGAGGCTACGTGCTGCATTGGTGTCGTTCTTCTCCACTTTGCAGCTTATTTTGCTGCCTACGATCTCAGCTTATTCTCAAAGTGACCTTGGATGGTCCCTCTGATCAGTTCTCTAGGCTAGGAGGAGCTCTTACCTAACACTACTGATCAGCAGGACTATTGATTTACTTAACCCTCTGTAACCTCGTGAGAAATAAATGCTGACGGTGCTGTTTTATTTATAGCGCAAGCTTTGCATCGCTTGAAACCGAACTCCATGATTCCTTAAGCAAGGACACTCCTGAGTGATCTATTAAATGGATAAACATTGCCGCCTGTACCTTTAAATGACATTCATTCGGATGAACCCAGTTAGTAATATGCTCTCAACATGTGGTTTCACCTTCACTGTGCATCAGTTGATATCTTGCTGCTTTTAAGATTATTAATGAAATAGGAGCTGTAACTGGCCTTTAGAACGAAGGCTTGGAGAAATCATGTTGTTCCATGGTTGTTAAAGTGCTGTCTGACCTGGGTCAGCCTGACACTTTTCTCTGCTTAGCAGTCTAAAGCAAGAGCCTATAATACTTGACGTGAAGCTAATGGGAAAAGACAAGACAGTCTGCGTTAGTGATAAGATATGGAAAGCTTCATCTCTTAGTGGCTTTAAAAAGTAACTTTTATCTTACCCATTTAGTTCTGCTGAGCTTAACGTATATCTTGACAGGGAAGCTTGATTGTATATGTACAGACCTGTCTGTTGCTGTGCAAAGCAAAACAGGTATCTCAAAAATGGCAGTTGTGCAGGATATACTGTGTATCAGCTCCTCTGATCATATAAGAGCATGTTGTAGTTCCACAATTACAAATGCCTTGTTAGCCCCCTATTACCCTGTTGTTTAATGGTCAGATGCTCTGTGGTGGTTCTGTGGAGGTCCTGACCAATTACCAAGTACTTTAAGTACAAGTTATTGATTTTTCAACAAGGAAAAAGCAGAAAACGCATATTTAACAGAAATGAACCCTGATGCCTGGATGTAATATCAGTTTTTGTTGTGTCCTGTTTCAAAGGGATATTTTTCCAGACCTCCAAAGTTCAGTCTTAGATGTTGGTTGCACTTTTTGCACCTCATGATCCAAGTTATCACGTAAACAGTACTTAAAACTTTCATTTCTGAGAATTTGTACTTCATGGCCATTTAAACTGAGAAGCAAATATAGCAGGCCATTTGTCTGGACTGCCAAAGTTAATATGTTAATAATGCACTAATGTGATCCATTATTAACACCAATTTTTTAATGCCGTTAATGCATTTTCTTAGATGGCTCCTTGTTTCATAGCAGACTGAAAACAAGCTCACATATGTGTTGCTATGTCAGAATCCACTATTGTAGTGGTCTCACGCAGCTTTTAAATGGCTTTTAAATATGATTCATTCGTTGAATGATTAAATGCAGTCATTTGACAATAAAACGGAAAAGAATAAAACACTATATGTGAATAATTTGCTAATGAACTGGCCCATAGACATGGTCTAAAATTACGGTCTTTAATATGTTAAGCTACAGGATGTAGAAAGTTCGTTTTGGCTATGATGGTACCATACAGAGAAATAAAGAGCTATAGAGGGGGAGAGAGAGAGCGCAGAGTATGAGCCCGGGTGGGGGGAGCATTGTTTTTTTGTTTTTTTCAGGAATGCAGATTTCATACTCTGTCAGATAATGAGATTAGGGACTAGCCGTCTGAGGGAGGAATTCCAGCGATCCTGTTTCTACCCATAGGCCTCAGCTGCCCATTCACCAGCAGCATGTGAAAAGGTGACACTTCTTTTTTCTCACTCCTGTTTAGATTGTTTTCCCATCTGCAGTTTGCACATGACTATGAGACTGCAGCAGGACAACATATGTCATTATATGCCAGCGTGCATGATACACCTGCAGTCAGATGATTTGACAGTATGGCTTGTCCTTTATGCTCTTTGTCATTTGCTGGAACACTCAGTGCTCCCTGGCTTAATCCTGTTTGCTCCTAGGCTTGGATGTGTTAGTAAGGTGAGCACCTGAGCCACAGATTTTTTCAGACATTTCATAGCAGATGTTTGCATGAGGCTGAAGTGACTGCTGTGGCGTTCTATACGTGATGCACTGAAAGTGTATGGAGTTGCAATTTGCATGGGATGGTAAAAGCTCCCTGCAGGTGAGCACATGCGCTATTTGTGTATGTGGTTTTGCAATTACACCAGTGTGTTTGTTTACTTTGTCCTTGCTGTGAACGCGTCTTGTACAGGAAAGCTGAAAATGATAGTTTACGGACGCATCTGCTCCAGGCGTGACTGCAGCAAAGTGAGATGTGTGGACGCAGTCTGTTATATAAACTAGTATGACGGTATAATTTTCCTCATGCTCATCCTCTGTTCTAGCTGGAGTATGCAGAACGTATAGCTGGACCATATACTACAATTGAGGTTATATTGCCACTTATTGGATGTATTGGAAAGGTATTTTTTGCTATATACATATAGGCAAAGAAGTGTCAGACTAGTTATTGATTTTACAGTGTAATTAAAAAAAGCAAGAAAATATTATCAACATTTTTGCATGTATTATGCCCAGCATTTGCCTTTATTTCAGCATCCATTCTTTTCAGGGGACTCGCTTTCAGGTTTTAAAGATGTCTGCTGCAGGGACATTTTCCTTTGTCTGCTTCCCACTATGCAAGTAATCCCAAACACATTCAGTGATGTTAAGGTCTGGATTCTGGGTCTGAACACCAGCGGCTTCTGGGTTTGATTTGCACATATTCTTATTTCTCATTCCTGTTTAGATTGTTTTTCCATCCGCAAATTGCAAAAGACTAAAAGGCTGCAGTGGGCTAGATAAGAGTCATTTTGCCTTTGTTTCATTTGCCAGTGTGCATGATACATCAGCAGGCCGTTGATTTGACAGTATGACTTGTCCTTTATGTTTTTGCCTTTTGCTGGAACACTCACTGTTTACTTCCTTATCTCAGTAACACTTTATTGACAGCTACACATCCTTTCAGATCCACCGAGTTGTCTTGGAAGAATGGAGAGAAACACCTGTGGATTATTTCAGATCTGAAGCTATAGTGGAGCTTGACCTCCTACTGTTTATCTCATGGCCTGTTTATTTATTAATAATAATATTAATAATAGTCTATTTATTAATCATTTTCCTTTGACCCCCCCGCCCCTTCCTTCATATGCTTAGTTCATCCTCTGTTCTGTGTGTGTGATGCACCTTATTTTTCGGGATCTCACCTCACAAATCAGTGTTCTGGGACCTCATCATTTACCAATGTCGTAAACCGAGCACTCGATGGGAAAGAAAGGGTTGTGATTGGTTAGAAGGTCCGTTATGAAATTGCAACCCTCTTCAATATCAGTATTGCAAAATATGATAATTGCTATAACAAGCAATATATCACGGAGGCATAGTTCTCAGCTGGCGTATGCAAAACACCTCGCTGTAGGCTTCCAAGCCCTTAACTTTTAGTACCATGGCCGCCTCTTTCTACTTCTTCTTCTTCTTCTCCTTTATTCCCTCAGCCCCTCAGCACAAGGTGGTCTGCAATTACTTCAAAGCTGTGCGAAGGGCATACTCAAAGACAAAATGCCTGTCAGCTGTGGAAGAGGCTATGTCTGTGTGGCACAGACGTGTAGAGGGTTAGAGACCTGTGCAAACATGTCCCACACGGTCCTGTGTTAACCTGCTTTGCATTCCTCTACGAGGAGCTGAGTACTCCCTTTTACTAAAGGGGGGGGCGGGGGGAGAGGGGTTGTGAAAGAATCTGTAGCTTAGAGCTGTACCTTTCCAGCACTCACTTTTTTAATAGACCTGTTATGTGAGAACTGGCACTTGCGCTTTATTACTTCAAAAAATGTGAAGCGTCAAATGTGCTTGATTGTCTGTCAACACCGTACATCACTTCCACGTTAATTAAATGCATTATTTTAAGAGTGTTTTGCATAGTTATAATTGCGACAATTGTGTTAATTTATTTCACTCCTGTGGAAGTGAGGTACAGTTGAATCACTTCAATGAGCAAATCCAGAGTTCTCAGTAACTCTGTAAGATCTAGAAGGGTCTGGTTATTGTTAGTATTCATTATTACTCTGTTATTACTGTTTTCTTTCTCTTTTTGATTTTCTGTACATCCTCTATACCTCCCCTCTTTGGCAAGCTTTCCAGGTTTGCACCCTCCATGATACTTGTTTTATGCCTCTGTTTACATTGTCTCTCTGAGTAACCCGACTCCTTTTTTCTTTTTTGCGCTCTGAATGGATAAACCAGATGTCTGCCACTTTTTCCTCGATTCCTGCCGCCATTATGAAGCGAAGCCTCTCTGATTTCACTCTCCTGGGCCATAAATAACAGCCTGCAGCCCATCTGTTTGACACTGGAATTACAGAAATTCACCGTTTCGCAACTGAATAATTGGTGGGCTCCCAAGTCTGTGAACATTTTTCCTACCTTGTAAAAGTTGTTTGTTTTGTGTTTCTCTCCTCTCGGAAAGTGGCTGCTTTGATTTTGCGGCGTTCGGCTACCTCGCCATGTAAATCCCCTGGTGAGGAGAGTGTGCTGATTTGCACAGGGCTGCAGTGATGTTTTGGGGCCGTGTGACTGATTGTGTGCCACTCAGAGCAGGGACTGTCCGAGTTTTCCCAGAAGCCCCAGTCCCTATGGAAACATAGGTGGCCATTGTTCGCCCCAGGGTGAGCCCAACAAACAGGGGCTGGAGAAGAGCCCACATTTCTGGGGCAAGCTGACCATGCACAGCAGGAGAGCACCCTCTTCTGCCTCCCGCACTCTTTCTCTCTTTCTCCCCCCTCTTTATCTCTCTCTGTTTCTCAGCCCCCCCCCACCTATACAAGAGCACAATTAATTAAATTTGCGGTACTTTTAAACAAAAGGTGGGGAAGCAGGAATAATGGATCTGATTGTGGGTCTTATGGAAGGCAGTCTAACGTCATCCAAGCAGCAGCAGCAGCAGGCTGGCAGTGAGGATGAGATGCTTTTGCAGCACCAGATCGATAACTTCTAGCATTTGCACTGAAAGGGAGCAAGGGCATGAGATTTTATAGGATCTGGATGTGGAAAACCGTCTGGAATTTTGTCTGTCACCTTGGGACTAATAGCATAGTGGAAAGTTGGGCAACACTAGCGTGAAACACTTCCTTTCTTGCTCTTTGAATGCCAAACAAGTGAGGCTGTGTTTCCAAAGCTGTTCATTCAGACCTCGCAATGTATATTTTTGGAGGAAAGACAAAAAGCAGATGAAATGCAGGAGGATGGCTTGAACATGACGTGCATCTTCCCCGAGTTCAGGGAGTCTGTTTGATTGTTGTGTAAGTTCCAGCATAAAGTAAAAGCCTCTGTGCTTTCTGATGAGTTTCTGGTAGGTGTGGGCTGTTTGATTGCATGTTATCATCGCTGTGATAAGTCTCACCACGTCTCTGAGTACACTACTGTTCAAAAGTTCAAAATGACTGTTTTCAGTACATCTGTTTGCATATGCATGTATTAAGTGATTCCAATATCTTAGTCCAGCCTGCCTTCAGAGGGTTCAGATAATTATACATACAACATCAAGTTATAATAAATGAAATGCCCGAATGGCTCACATTTCAAAAGTGGCAAAAGAGGCTCCTTCGAGTCTCATGAGGGAAAATGATCTAAATCGATTTTTGTTCCCAAAATGCTTTAACTATTGAGTAAAAAATCTAAACCAATTGAAATCTGCATTGTAATTCTTGAATAGAAAATAAAAATGATTAATATGATAAGTGTTTGCGGGCTTTGTGATTCCAGGCCTTTAAATGGTAGTGTATACCATGAATATTATCAGTACTACTACAGCACTAAACACAACTGCATTTATTACATAGACTTGAATGCAGTCAGATAATTATACCTAGAACATCAAACATAAACTGAATACCAGAATGGCTCATGTTTCAAAAGTGGTAAGAGAGACACATTGGAGCCAAAAACTAATGAGAGAAAATGACCTAAATCGATTTTTGTTCCCAAAACACTAGAAATATTGAGCAAAAAAATTTAAACCAGTTGAAATCTACATTGTAATGACTGAATATAAAATAAAAATGATTAATATGATAAGTGTTTGCAGTAGTGTATACCATGAATTATATCAGCACTACTACAACACTGAACAACTGCATTTATCGCATAGACTTGGATGCATTCAGATAATTATGCCTAGAACATCAAGTTATAATAAACAAAATACATGAATGGTTCAAAAGTGGCAAAAAAGGCACCTTTGAGGCAAAGTCTCATGAAAGAAAATGATCTAAATCATACATATCATACTGGAAGAATATCATAAGTGATTCCAGCCCATTGGTATTTTCCTTATTTTAGCAATTATTTGATTTTCTGCATTCACTGAATTATAGGAAAACTCCCTGTACTTCAGGATGTGTCTGTTCCAACTTCTTCAACTCTAATATACCGTAATGCATGTTGCGCCATCGGCATTGAAGAGGTGGAACCAGGAAGCATTTTGTACCAACAAAATGCTATTTATAAGCTAGCTTCCACTTACAGTGGCTGAGCATGTGCTTGGTGACTAACATGAACATAGACCCACCCAGCAAACAGCTGGGCTGTGATAATTTCATCTACGCTTCATGTGAACAGTGTGGTAAACAACCACCAACCACCAGGCCTGGCTAATTTAACAGCAACACATACATCACTGTAGTGCAGAAGATACTGTAAGTGTTGAAACAGGCCAGGCTAAAGTTGTAGACCTTTACAGGTCAACACACAGGCTTATGGGGTATGCAGATGAACTGAACACATGCACTCACTCACAAGTGCAGCAGTATCACTATATCACTGTATCATGTATTGTGGAAATGTCTTCCAGTACCGTGATGTTATATGCTATCCAGCCTCAGGCCCAGACCTTTTAGAACCCTTCCACCTTGTCCTCTTTCAAGTTCTGATCATATCTCAGCCTGCAGTTGAAGAGCCTCTCGCCCTTAGCTGACTCCTGCTGGCAGGGTGGTTCTAGTCGCTTCATCTTTTTGAAAGGTTGAAGCATTTTATTCCAGTGTTTGTTCCAGAGTTCCGTCCATTCTGGGATTTTTGTTGGGCGAGTAAATTAATGCAATGTGAAATAAATGAGGGTGGGGAGCTTTTTATTATGCCAAACAGGGAGTCTTTGTTGAAGCCTGGTGAGGATAATGCGTCTGTGGATAGTATTTAGATTCATGCACTTAATGTTTGTGTGAATGGATGTGAGAACTCAGTATTCTGATGACCCTGCGCCCGAGTGCTCCTGAGAGGCCTTTGCTCTTTTAGGCAGTGTTTGCTATCCTCTCACACATGAAAGAACTTGTTTCGCTGCTTTTGTCCCCGGCTGTTTACTGCTAATTAATTCCATTTCATTTCCATCAAGGGTGCCCCTCTTACACCCTACTGGCGAGTTTGTTCTGTATTCCTCATGCAGATGCAGTGTTTGTTCTCGGCCTCTACAGATGTTCACCAGGCTTTTGCACTCGGGGGTTGAACTGTCTATGAGTCATCTTCAACTTGAAAAGAGTATTTGTACAAGGGTTCATTTGCTGTCAGGAGCTGGGATGGGCCTTTCAGCCAAATCTGACATTTGTACAGCTGGCAAACAGTGAGTTTGTGAAAGCTGTCGCTACAATTACAGTGTAACATGAACTTAAATGTGCTGTTTTTCTGTGCTTTCTGTGATGCCTCCTAGGTGGCGTAGCTAAGAGGCACAGCTCTTCCTGACCAGTGTCCAGTAGCCTTTAGCCAGTGGCAGTAGTATGCCCCTAGAATGCACACAGAAATCTGCCCAAAATGCAAGCTAATTGCTTACTTGTCAGCTACACTCATTGCCAAAGAATAGCTGCACCCAGAAGGAAGTGTGGGATTGCAGTGGTATTGGGAAGGAACATAAAGGTTACCAGGAACAATAAATGATGATAGATTTAGACTGATATGGGTAATATTTATTGAGCTACACATACAGAAGTAGTGTCTCTCAGTATGCTGTCAGGCCGCCATGTTTGCTAACGCAACATGCCAGTCTCGACATGGAGCTATAGAGGTTCCTAATGGTGTCCTGCGATTTTGGGGTAGGGGTGGAGGTGGAGTGACACCAGGCCTTCTGGACATGTGATGCGTTATAACAAACCGCTCATCTTGGTGCTGACCACGGTGCCTCCACACGGATTCGTTGGTCGTCTCCACCAAGACAAAAGTGGGACTCGTCACTGACGATGACCTGCTGTCATTCTGAGTCTGCCATGACACCATTGTAGTCTTTGGCCACAGTCTTGGCTGCTGGGTCAGTCAGGGACAGCGATAAGGCCTGTCCTTGCTTACGTCAAATCCGCATCTGAGTGTGAAACTTATATCATTTGCATGTCTCATGCTGTCCACCAAGTTACCCTCCAAGTTTCATTCCTGTTGGTTGATTCCTTCTGGGTGCAACTATTTGTGCAACTGTTCTTTTGGGCAAGGAGTGTACATTAAATATGGAGAAGTAAACTTCAGGCAGCAAAGGTGTCTCATCAACTACATATGAGGTAATAGAACATATGCTAGTCGCTCATGGAGAACATCCACGCTTCACAGGAAAAGGAGTCTTTGGAAATACCGAAGTTAATGGGTTATGTAGTAACCTGAACATAATGAAAGTCTTTTGAGTTCTTGTTGTTCGTTCTCAGCTGTAAGAGGCTGTGAAAGTGCTGAATCATGTTCTGTGCTCAGGCCCTGGATGGACGAACCCAGCTGTAATGGTTGTACTTTAGTCTTGCCCAGCTTGAAGCCGTTGCCCCCCATCTGCATTCCCCTTTTCCTCTTGTTTTTGCCACTCTGCCAAGTCAGCTTGTGGTGTCACACCTGCACGACCATGCACTTGTTATCGTACAGGGACAAGAAAGCACAGCAAGCACATGCACAGAGCCTGGCTCGAATTAAAGTGCTAACAGTCTCCAACAGGCATTGAATTCATCGAATAGTGAAGCAGGCCTCACGTGACTATCATCAGCCTCTTGCCTGTGACAATTACATTTTCTCATTCAAACCCATTTGAACAGACATCATGGTAGACTAATGCAATTATAATCAGTGAGGGGGAAGCGTCTCTGTTTATTCATATCCGCAAAATGGGTTCATCATTAATACCATCATTATCTGTTGTACAGCCTTTAAACTATTCAACAGTAATATCATTTCTAGGCATTTTCTTCTCTTTCTTTTTAATTAATAGCTGTGCTGATTGACTAAATTTGGCCCATGGCGTAAGAGGATGAGCAGAATGCAAAAATGTAGAGAGTTCAGCACTATAACTCTATTGGCAGAATTTATTTTTGGAAAAGAATGAAGACATTTCAGGTTCATTCTATTGGGAAGGAAGATAAAGGTTACCAGGAACAATAAATGATGATACATTTATCATCTGACTGATATGGACAATATTTACTGAGCTATACAGAACTAGTGTCTCTCAGTATGGCATCGGGCCACCATGTTTGCTAATCCAACATGCCAGACATCCCGACATGGAGTTGTAGGGGTTCCTAATGGTGTCCTGTGATAATCCATCCCATGCAGCTTGAATATTCTCACACAGTTCCTGCTGATTTGGCGGTAGGTATGGAGATGGAGTCACTACAGACCTTCTGGACATGTGTTGCATTACAACAAACTATTCACCTTGCCGCTTACCACAGAGTCTCCACACATGGATTCGTTGTCTCCATCAAGACAAAAGTGGGACTCACTGAAGATGATCCGCTGCCATTCTGAGTCACTCCATGCAGTCTTTGGCGATGTTGTTGTGGTGTTATCGGTAGTTGTCATGGTGGTCCGTGTGCATGTAGTCCTGCATCATGCAGTTGTCTGCCAATGGATAACTCATGGATGGCATCACTGCTTGCTGAGAGTCCGCAGTCGTGGCTGTTGCGTCCGTCAGGTACAGCGATAAGGCCTGTTATTTGCATGTCTCACAATGTCAAACCTACTTACCAACTTTTATTCCTGTTGTTTGTTCCTTCTGAGTGCAGGTATTTGTGCAACTACTCTTGTACGCTATACTACATACTGATGAGTGTATTTGCGTAGGGAAAATACAGTTTTCTGTAAAGCGTTTAATTGAACTCATGAGTGACTTCAACTGGCCTTGGAGCTAATTTATCCCTGGTCACACTCCTCAGTGGACTTTCCATGAGTGCTCCAGTTGTGAACAAACCTTATGTTGGAAATCACTCAATCATTCACAGCAGTTAGACCAGAGTTAGGCTTAAAAACCAGTCTGACTCATCTTGTTGCTCTGAAAACCATGCTTGCTGATGTTTACTGTGGTTTAAGTCAGATTCACGTTTGTGTGATTACATATCCAGAACCTTAGGTAAGTGCACCATGCTGGGGTAGAGCCTTCACCAAAGCATAATGACATCCAGGCTCTTAGGCGCAGGACTGATTACCGTTGGCTCTACAGTGGCTATCACTCATTCTTGTGTGTCATTTTGCATGCATGTCATCCCTCCAGCCTACTTACATTAAGTACTTTGCCATTACCCTAATGGTTTGATTCAGAGAACATGTGGCATGTCAAGACACCTGCCTGTTTCTCTCCATGATACCTGAAATGACAGCACCGCAGTACGCCTTTAGCTTTTGCATCATTCTGAAAGCTTTGCTATAATAGACGGACTGCTGCTGCTACCTCGGCTAAGTGCTTTTCCAATAATGAGAAGGAATGATAAAGAAGAGAGACCACAGATGCTGCAGCTTTAGTGCCCTTCTGACCTCTACAGTAAGATGACACAAAAAGCAATGCATTCAAGAAACGGTGCCCTGATCTTCTGCCCTTGTGCACCATTAGGACTTTATTACCCGTAATGGCCATAGCAGGTAAATAAAGGTACCATAGCAGGTTCTATGGAGCAATGCAATGGGACAACCTTATTTTTGGTTCCTGAAAGAAACCGTCAATGGTCTATTCATTAAAGGACCCTTCATTTTTCTTGTATTTTATTTATTTTCCTGAGGTCCGTGTTTGATGTGTTCATATAACAAAAACTGACGAAATTCCTTTTTGCATGATTGTTTTCCAACATTGTTCTTTTAAAATGTTGGAACAATGTTAAAGAACCATTCACTGTAAGCTTCTTCTTTTAAGAACCATCCACTGAAAGGTTCATCTTTCAAAAGGCTATCCAGTGAAAGGTTCCTCTTTCAAGAGCCAAGGTTCCTCTTCCAAGAACCATCCACTGACAGGGTCATCTTTCAAAAGCTATCCAGTGAAAGATTCCTCTTTCAAGAAGCACCTACTGAGAGTATTATTTTAAAGAACTATCTACTAATAGGTTCCTCTTCAAAGAATCTTTTACTGACAGGTTTCTCTTTCAGGAGCCTTTGTCTAGAAGGTTTCCCCTTCGTGCGCCATCCTCTGAAAGGTTCTTCTTTAAGAATCATCCACTGAAAGGGTTCTCTTTCATAACCAATCCACTAAAAGGTTCTTTTTCCTTAAAGCATCCTTTAAAAGGTTCCACTTTCAAGAACTATCTGCTGAAAGGTTCCTCTTTCAGGAGCCATCATCTGAAAGGCCAGAGTCTCTCTAAAGTCTGACAGAAGGAGGCGGGCAGGATCTGACTGTGCCTGATTAGTATTCTGACTTTCATCCAGTGACTAAGGCTGGAGCTCTGATTTAATCTCCTCCTCCCTGATTGTCAGCGAGAGCACTTAAAGCGATTGCTTCAGAGGCGACCTCTGTCAGAGGATGGCCCCTGTCCTCCACAGCGTACCTCCATCTCCAGGGACTTGCTCCTCAGGGCCACCCTGTTTTCTCCTCCCTATAGAGCGTTTATTTGCCAGATAGGTACAGGTGTCACTCAGCAGTGGAAATTTCCTGGAACAAGGAGGAAGAGACAACTATCCTCCTTGGTGTTGAGGCAGCATGATTGCTCAATTACGCTGCACTGCATGTTGGGTAAAAGGTGTTGTCACCTCATTAACCTAAAAGCCATTTCACACCATGTTCTCCGAGGACAATAAACAAGTAGCAAACCTTCTTCATTTCCAGCAAACAAGAAGACATGACAAAATAATAAAGATTGATTGCGACCTTTGACAGGCGCTTTATCTGCAGGAGAATGAGCAACTGGCGGGAGGAGCCGACAGCTATAATCAGCACTGATGAATAACCAAGCCGTTTAATCAGCCAGTCCTGACCCTTCTCCTGCATGGGAGTTCATCCGCTGACTTGGCATGGACATTTATTCTTAGATCAAGAAAATGAAATGCCAAGTCATATTTTTTGTGATATTCACATTCTTAACCTCTTCATTTAGGCCCCCTAGTGGCCATTGCACTGGCATAATTGTATTCGACTCATTCACTCATCTCCTAAACCCTTTATCCTTCTGGGTCGCCGGGCTGCTGGAGCATGTCCCAGCATTCAAACACCCTGGACAGGCCTCCAATCCATTGCAGGGCAGAAACACAGCCATGCACACTCACACCTAGAGGGCAGTTCAGCGTCTCTAATTCACCTGACAGCAAGTCTTTGGACTGTGGGAGGAAACTGACTCAGACACAGGGAGAACATGCAAACTCCACACAGAAAGGACCCCGGATACCCTGGCCTGGAATCAAGCCCAGGCCCTTCGACAGCGCTACCCACTTCCCCATTGTACCGCCATGAAATCGACTCAGATATTATCAAACTATATAACTGAATAAAGTATTTTCTCCTAATACCAGATGAACTAGAACTATTGGATCTGCGTGTGTGACATGTTTTGACTCTTTGCTGAGCTGCTAGCGAGCAATGAAGGGCAGGAGGGTTTGTAAAGCAGACAGCATATCTGCAGCTTCCAGGAGATCAAGACACTGTGTACAACTATGTCAGTTAAACCATTTGTTGATTTGCTTTACACTGCGATGGACTGGCAGCCTGTCCAGAGTGTTTCCTGCCTTCTTTCCAGTGAGAGCTGGAGTACACATCAGCACCCCCCAGACCCAGATGGAGAAGTGGCTTTGAAGAGTAGAGAGTTTAGAGCCATTTTTTGCCAACTGTCTTCCGCATTTAACCCATCCATGAAGTGAAACACCCACATACACACAAACTAGTGAACACACACACTCTAGGGGGCAGCGAGCACACTTGCCCGGGGCGGTGGCCAACACTGTCCATAGTACCCAGGGAGCAGTTGGGGGTTAGGTGCCTTGCTCAAGGGCACTTCAGTCGTTACTGTCAGTACAGGGAATCCAGCCCACAGCTGATATTCCATCAACATATAAAAGTAGTTTCAACCAATAAACTGAGGGACTTCCTCTAAAACAGGCAAAGATTTTGTGGCTACCATGAAAAGAGAGAGCAGTTACTGCAGTCTCATAACTGTTAACGCTGAGTGTTAATGAACCTCTCTAACCTTTCAGAGGCCTCTATCTAATTGTCACATGGAAATGAGTGATTATCCTGAAAGCAGAGGGACGTACAATAGATGATCAGAAAAGCGCAGAACGTCTTCCTAGGAGCTGAGAGGTGAATCGCTGGCTGAGGAAAATGAGTCATGGTGGAAATTGGTGTAACTTTGGTGCTGTTCCTTCATTAGTCTGAACGTGATTTAATGCTGATACACTTCGGGAGTGGCAGTCATAAATCCTGAAATCATTTCTTCTGCCCTCTGGCAACTGTCCTCACTCCTCGCCCCTCACTGTTGGGCAAAGCCAGGACTGTTATGCTGGCTCCGTTACCCACTGCTGTCATAACACTGATTTTATTGCAGCTTCACTTCCTGATTAGTAATGATGCTTATGATCTATTGGAAGATGAAAGAAAGCGGACTGGAAGTATAGAAAGTATGAGAGTGAGTCAGGGTTAGATTGATACTTTACACGACACTAAGTTTAGAGTGGGTATCTTTCGAAACATTGAACAACTGCATGTATCATGAGAAAGACAGATTTGGACCTAATACAGAAAACAACCATCAGTGGATTGTATAACACTACTTTAGTGCAGTGTTCATGACGTCTGCATAAGGCTTTTATGAAAACTGACATAAACCTGCTTACGACTCCACTGTCAGTTTAATAAAGGCTGTGTTTGTCACTTCACCCTAACTAGTCATGACAACTGACACATGCTGAAATAAGCTTTAGTAAATGTTGGTGTAGGTTTAACAATGCATTGAATTAGAGCATTTCCATAATGCCTACTGCATAAAGTGCATTAGTTTTTTTACCAGTCATTGAATTAGCTTGATTTGATTTGATTTAAATATCGGCATAATTTAATGGTTGACATGTAAACACAATAATTCAGGGAGGTTTGATATGAAATCGTTCATTGTAGAGACACCAACTTAAATTTCTTTACAGTGGTAGTAATAAAATTCAACACAACAACACAAATATAGCCATTTTATTTGCTGTCTACACCAAACCTGCAAGTGAGTTGAGTTCTGAGTTGTTGCATGTAATGTTGATGAGGGTAAAATACATCTAAAAAAAAAAAAGACTTGCCTTTGGTGCCAATTTTGCCCTAAAGCTGATGTGAAATGTACCATAAACAAGGTCTCAGGTGTCGGGCCCTGTATTCATATTCATTTAATGGAATAACTTTCTAAGCAAGAGCTTTTATAGGCATTTGATTGTATTTGCACCACCACTGTAAGCAATTCTGACTCTAAACGTTTTTCTAATGCAACTTATTCTGCCTCACTCCATCTAAACTATTCATAAATGTTGGTGGTATTTGGCTTTTACATGGCTTATTCACGCAAACGTTTAGAGCCATAGTCCGTAGTTCATCAAAGCCCTGTTTATGTGGCCCTGCAGTTTGATGGCAAACTTCAGGAAAGCTTAACATTGTTGTACATATGCGGTACCTTCAAACGGTACCTTCATGTATTGTGATTTTGCCTTACTACCAAACATATCAACACATGTTTAATGAGAAGTACACACCTATGAGGCTTCTATAGCCCAGTTTTGCTTAGTTCGCCTGGTGTTTATTCTGTGTTTACATCACTGATATGGACCAAGTTGTGGTCATTTAGCTCACTGGCTCCCTCCGCCTGCAGGCACATGGGCTAAGTGTTGAACGATTTACACACTTTGATTGCAAAGATTAAAAGCCATTTCTCTTAACAGCAAATCTTTTAGCGCTACTGGATGAGTCAGTTTGATGGAGAGTAGACGCTCGCCCGTAAGAAGATTCACCCTCGTTAATCCTGAGAATGATAAAGCATCTGCGCATAGTAAAATCCTGGAAGGTGAAAAGACAAGCGGTGATGTCACTGCAGGATCCTTGGTTTGACTTCCTCTCTGGTGACTTTCTTTCTGTCCTCGCTCGCCCTTGAGCGCACGGTAATTACTAAACTCTTTATGGCTTGTTTCTTACACATTAGCTCTTACTTTCGTTAAGTGTTTTTACTATCCTTCCATGAGCACTTTCTGCACTCTCGAATGAGCTAAAGAGTTCTGCTTGTCGGAATACTGATTCATGGCTTTCATTCCATTCACTACGTGATGAACATCTCTGAATGATATTTAACTCTCATATTAAGGCAGTGCAAGTAGGATGCCTGTTTGTGTGCTAGAAATTCAGTAACTACAGCTTTCTTTTAAACACAAGACAAGGAAAAGAGTTACAACTTGCATGCAGCTTGGAGTGCCTCTCGAGTAGACCCTTAGGAATTAAGGTTTCTTCAGCTCTTGCTTGGACATACACTTCCTGGGAAAGTCTTGTAATGTTATGGAACCTTTATGTTGTGTTTCATTGAGCTTTAATAGGCTATTTACTCCACTACGTTATGTAAAGTCTGTCCTTCCTTTTGGCTTATGTGTGCATAAAAACATTAACATGTAACAATGAAAGAAGTGTGAAGCGAGACCACCAATCAGGGTACAGCGGTCACTGTGTTTTGAGCTTGTTTTGACCTGTTGGACAGAGCTTGGTTCTAGCTAAGGGAAACTGTTCTTCAGTGTTTTGTGCTTATAACTATTACTATAATTTGAATACACATGAGTGTCAGACTAATTAATGACCTTCTATTAAGGACTGGTGGACCGAAAGTGACACTAGTGTCTCTTCAGCTAGAATGAGTTGATTAAGAGTTCTGTTCCAGAAATGATAATAGGACATTAAAGCCGTAATAAATCATGCTACTTCTACTCTCCATACATTTGAAGGTAAGTATTTACAATATTACTTTTACTGAAGTGGAGGTCTAAAGGGAGGAACATCTACTTTTACTGGAGGAATATTTTAATTTTAATTTAACTCAGCTACATGGTTTGTGTACACTTCAGGGTTTCCCTGAAAAATAAAAGGAAAACTGCTAAAAAACTGCTAAAAAAGTTTTTTTTTTTTAAAGTGCTCAAGGACCCCTAGACAAACAACATGGGTGCTCCAGTCTAACATCTAGCAACACAGGGCTCATCTAGGCATCCCCAAAGACTGATTTGAGAACCACTGCATAAGGGAACGAAAAGTGGTTCTACTACCACTACCCCCTCCTTTATTTGTTTTTAGCCGTAGCCCTATCTCCCTGGCCTCTCTATGCTCTCTGACCTCTGCCGCTGACCTGAGTGCAGTGCTCCCACTGTCTCAGTTTATTTGAGGTCTTCTCTGTCTCTCGAACATCTTTCATCTCAAACATGGCTCACAGTGGCTGAGAAACCTGAGAAACGTGGGAGCTGTCACTCAGCCCTGTCTGTCAGGTTATAGTTCATATATTGGCTGCGGGGGTGGGGAGGGTGGACCACTGTTGCTGTTTCACTCAGGCCAGCAGCAGTCTGTGGGTGGTAAACAAGCCCATCAGTCAAGCAGACAGTATCAGGATGAGGGAGGAATCCTTGTAGGATTTCAGCCTACAAAAAACAGCCGATAACCCTGCTGTCTGGATCGGTTCAGTGGCCTCTGCTCTGATGAGTGGTGATATGGGGGGTAGTGTGATAATTGGGGAGGGAGGGTGGGAGGGATGATTTTTTATTTATATTTTATTATTTCTTTTTATTTTATTTGTTATTTTTGCCATTTATCACAGTACAATTCACACAGCCTCTGCAATGGAGACAAGCTAACACAGGGTAATCTCCAACAGCATACGTCTAATGAGCTAATAGTACTTCCCTAAGCACTAATGCAATCGTATCTCATGCCAATACAGTTGCTGGTTTAGCTTCATTCAATATTGCAGGAATCTGTTCAATAGAGACGATATCATGATAAAATAATAAACATTGTTGTGAGAGTGTTATGTTGGGATTGAACCAGTCCTGTATACTAGCTTTTTTAGCAGCGGGTAAACCAGCAAATGCCAATCGTTTCTGAGCTGCTGTAAAGGTGTAAGAACTATCATCATTTCCAGCATATTAGACAATATGGATAATACATGATATGGGGGGGATAGTGTTGAGGATCCAGCTGTGCAGAGTGCTAAGGCTGGGGAGAGTCTCCAAATCTTTAGCTGAGCAGAATGAGTCTGATCAGTTAGAAGTCATGTGGATAGAAACTCCACCCCCTCATTTCTCAGTGGATTTGATTTGCCAGTTAATGCTTCTAATTGAAGCACGCTCCCTTTAGCCAAACCCATCATTACTATTTGTTGAGACGAATGTGCCTAGAAACTCATTCCATATCTGGAATTTTACTCAGATATGCTGTTCTCCCTGGTCTCGTTTTCCAAGCTGAATAGATGATATAATGTTCTAAGTAAGTTTTTGTTTGCGCGTGTAATCTTAATTATGAGCAGTTTGGGATTTTAACCAAATAAGGATTTCTTATTTGCTAGAAGGCACCAAATCCTCTGGATACAGTAACTTTGATTGATTTCCATTGATGATTACCCAAGGCCTTTCTATTACCTATCTCCTTTTCCTTTAGATGTCAGTGATGAATGTGTAATCTCATCCCTTTTTCTAAATTAAACAAGACGCTCCCAAAACGAGGCCAAATGTGGGAGTTTCACAGCGTGAAATTGGCGCACTGCAAGTGTAAGCAGTCTGTGTGAGGGGAATCCCTTGACTTTTCCGTCTTCTATGTAATTATGGGCGTTGACACCACAAATGCAAATGATTCTGGCTACAGACCTCAGTGGCAGTGTGCTGTGAGTGGGTCTCCTAAGCGAAAAAGCCAGGGAAAACAGCAGGAGCAGCATGGGAGATGGCTTTGTTAAAGCTGCGCATTCCACCTCGGTGCCAGTGTCTCCCCATTCACTGACAGCTTGAGAGAAAAGGCCAAAGTGAAGATAAGCAAGTTTGCCATTTTCCTCTTCTCCCTCTCTCCGGAGCTATTGTCTCTGGAAGTTCAAGAAGGCCTAGCCAAATTGAAAAAGAAAAAAAAAAAAAAACAGGAAAAAAAAATCTGCCAAATGACAAATGGTAAACAAGTGAGGGAAAGTCTCCTGACACTCAGCACGGCCTCTGGTGTTTATTCAGGAGGAGTAGAAAGGGATCTGCTGGGGTATATAGTCTTCACAGCTGGAGCCTGATGGAGTTCTTAAAACCTTCCAATTGTATGTGAGTGTCTGTGTTTTGGCTGGTTCCTCCTCCCCCTGAATTCACATGCCGTGTTCACTAGCTGGACATTCTCGAATCCTACTTCAGTTAGTGTAGAGGATTGTGAGGGATTGTTTTAGTCAGAATCACACGATGGATTAGTTCGGTGCCCTAGTTTTTATTGTTGTCAGCCAATATGGAGGAAGGCCAGCCCGTATAACCTCATGGTTCTACTTAAGTATGTGATTTAAGGCCAGCAGTGGAGCCTATTTACAAGAAGTAACATGCCCGCAAAAAGGCCTTATTGGAAAGTAATAGAATCAACAGGGCACCAACACCCTAATGAGCTTTAGTAAGTTCTTAAAAGACGTCAATGGACTTCTTGAACTTTGTTCAGTACTTATGCAAAGGCTGGCCTGAGGCAGGAAATGCTAGCTTGAATTGCATCACCTGCTGTTTAGTGGATTAGGGGTTCTTTGATAGCCCTTTTACACCAAAAGAGGTTCTTGAAATGGTTCTGTTCAGGCTTCTCGGAACCTTGGTGCTATTTAGGGAGCCAGCCTGCGTTGGCACCAGTTTTTACTGGAACCAAGGAACACCAAAGGATACGACATCAGCATCAACAGAGGGCGATGCATAGCAGTAGTGAACAGTGGTAACCAGATGGCGGAGCTGATAGATTACCTGTGAGCGCTTGTGCTGATATTCCAGACATTTGTTTTATGCAAAACGCCGACACGGATCCACTACTGGTGGTCAGGAGCTGTAGAAGAGTTTCTTTAGCAGACCACTGGGTGTCGCCATTGTTGCCTTCTCTTTCCTCAACAACTGACACATCCATGGATGTCATCTCAATTCGTGCTAAAGAACTTACTGTTCTTTGGCTCCAGCTGGGAACGAAGTTTTCAGGTTCTGAACTTATTTATTTTTGGTGCACTGAGTGGTTCAAAGTTCTGAGGCTCACAAACCAGAACAGAATCCGTTTCATGTTGGTGGAAAAGGGCTACAAGCAATGCCATAGAAGAACCACTTTTGGCTCCCTGAAGAACCACATTTGGAAAGAGGCGATGTAAGGTAAAGGCTCTATGATGTAAAGGTTTTATGATGGCTCATTAGTTCATCCTAGAACCTTCAGATAATGTGACGATTCTTTAACATTTTATAGCATTCTTCACACAGCCAAATCTCCTTCACAACAGTGTTTCACTAAAGAACCTTTGTTGCACAATATGGACTAGAGATGTACTGGCTTTATACGTTCTAGTATGGAAGAACCGTGAGTTTCTTTTATGTTCAGTACAAAGATAGAAGCATAGATAAACTTCTGCAGCCAGCTAAAGGCTACTGCATACCGGAAAAGGAGCATCACCCCTCGTGGCAGATTGTAGTATGTGCAGCTACAGCACATAAGAAGCATTGCAGAATAGGAATCATGCTTATTATACACTGTAATCATATAGATTTAATGGAGTAAAATTTTTAAACCTAGTAAAGTTTGTTTATCCTGTTTGGTATCGGCTAACTAACTGTTGGCTAAGGTTTTTAATCTACAGGTCATGAGGGGAAATATGATGTGTCTAGGCTAGTAACATTAGTTGACATGAGAAGACCTGCTATGGACGTGCAGCCTGGGCCTGGACGTTTATATAGTATAGGCAGGTTGTCTTAAGATGAAGTTCAAGTATATTCTGAATAATGCCTACAAATCTGAATATCTAATTTGCCTGAACTGCCTATTTCTAATATGTAAAGTATGCTGTTATTGCAGTGATATTACTGCATATCGAGTTGTAAATAGGCACTAGGGAATATATAATATCACATGGTTAAAGATTGGTTGTTTCAACCAAATGAATTTACTTACTGGGTTACATGGATGCCATGATTGCTCAAAATGCTAATGACACACAGTAAGAAATGTGTTGATTGGTCAGTAGACTTATTTGATATCAATATTGCACAAGAACAATATCGCGATAGCAGTGGCCAAAATATGTATATTATACAGCACCAAGGCAGAACTGATCATCCAGATAAAGCCGTCAGCAACATGGAGCCATTGCCAACACTTTTATTTCACTGACACTCTCCTAGGTTCAACTGAAGGTGCTAACCCAGCTGGTGAAAAACTGTCTGGCTAATGTTTAAGGAAGATAAATATCTCTGTCCTTTCCCTAACTCTTGGGCTCATATGTGCCGCTGTGCTTGCTGTGAGGTACACACCAATTCATTCTGAGCAATGGGGATGCCACTGTGAGAATGGAAGAGGCATTGCAGTGCCGCATTTGAGTTTTCCCTCCCCCCTCGTCTTTTCTGGCCCACTCCTCATGAAGTTGAGTCTCTGGGTGTGCTGGCCTTCAGTGCTGGGGCTCGTTCCGGGGACCGTATGGAGTCAAACAGCATGGCAAAGCTACAGAGAGCCTCCCGCCAAGTCAATAAGCACTTTGTTCCCTTTATTAATGCACCAGCGGGGTTCAAGTGCCCTTGTTCCCAATGCAGCGTTTAGATCCTGTCACACTCATGGCCTTGAACCTTTCAGCCACATATGGGTTCTCAGACAAATTTTGATGGATGGCAGATTTGTATTGTTTGGCATGGCAAAGCTTATTCAAAAGGCAAAAGTATTTGCTGTCCTGGTTTGGACTGTTTTTTGAGCATATAGTATGGAGTTTAATATAAAGGAAACCCAACACGCATACTTCAGAGGTACTGATGCACACTAATGTAGCACACAGCCATGCAGAATGCAAATGGAGCAGCTACTTGTGGCTGTAAACGTAATGGATGCTAGCTTGAGTTATCCTACCACTCAAATCTCCTACAGTAAGCTCCATGTCAGTATGTTTTGGATGCGTGGTCATGACTTTATGTGATGGCATGACAACATTGGCTCATCACAGTCCTTTAGTAAAATGTACATTCTTTGTTGATTTTGTAAGTGACAGGAAGTTGCATATCCTCTACAAGGAACAAACTTATGAACAAATTAAGCTAATTTTATTTTTTTAACATAGTGGCACCCAGGGGTAGGTTTGACATCATGAGACATGTGAAAGATTCAAGTTTCACGCTCAGCTTCACATGTGACGTAAGCAAGGACGGCCTTATCGCTGTGGCTGAACCAACAGCCACGATTGCAGACATCAGCAGACATATGATGCCCTCCATGAGTCATCCTGTTAGTGCCAGCACCATTGGCAGACGGGTCCATGACACAGGACTACGTGCATGCAGGCCGTTACGACGACTGCCTTTAACCAAAGACTGCAATGGTGTCATGACAGACTGTCATGGAGTGACTCAGAATGGCAGCAGGTCATCTTCAGTGACAAGTCCCGCTTTTGTCTTGGTGGAGATGACCAACGAATCGGTGTGTGGCGGCACCGTGGTCAGCACCAAGATGAACGGTTTATTGTCACACATCACATGTCCAGAAGGCCTGGTGTCACTCCACCTCCACCCCTACCGCACAATCTGCAGGAACTGTGTGAGAATATTCAAACTGCATGAGACGGATTATCACAGGACACCATTAGGAACCTCTACAACTCCATGCCGAGATGTCTGGCATGTTGCTCTGTGTAGTATAAGTGATGGAGCACAGCAGATATAAGTATGCAAATTTTGGTATTCGCATGCATTTCCCCAAAAAAGGGTCTGAATCATACTTATATCAGAGTCAAGACGATCTAGATTGTCTCCTCTGATCTGTATCCTTGGTATATGCTCTGTATTCCTCTGATCTGCATTGATTAGGGTCATTCTAGTGCAGAGGGCGGAGGCCAGTCCATCTGTTGCTCTGGAGGCCACTTGTTGAATGCGAGGGCGAATCTCAGACATCAGACATGGCTCCATTCGGCAGCTGTGCTTATTAAACACTGCTGCCCGTACAGGACATCTCACATGCTGACATTCCACCCACAGCACGGAGCTCTGAATGAACCGGCTGCGAAAATTCAGAAGGTTAATTCGTCGAAACAGAGGATTAGTCTATGACATTGTGCACTGGATGAACTGAGAAAAGCCCGCCACGGCCGACATCTCTGTAAATGCGTCACACGCTTCTTCTCTCATTAATCATTTAAAGCTCGGGCAGCCGTAGCCCACTACTTTAAAGTGAGCCAATGAGTCATAATTACATCAGGCTAAGTTGAGAGGGAAGGTTACGAGAGGCACCTAGACCAGTATTACTCCTATTTGTTTCAAACAAACTCAGTTCCAGACTTTGTCACACTAAACTTGCTCATGATGGTCCATTTCCTGTGGGAACACTGGCGATGATGAATGATGAAAAGAGATTAGGGAGCCAAAGTGAGAGAGAGAGAGAGAGCAAGAGAAGATAAAAAGAAGAAAAGTACAACCAAGCGAGAGAGAAAAAGGGTGAAAAAAAGACAAGAAAAGAAAGAAGAGAAAGAACGGGAGGGAGGAAGTAGAGGACGACAGAGACAGAAAGCTAGGATGGTAGCGAGAGAGAGAGAGGATGGAAAAAATAAGAAAACTAAAAAGAACGGGATAGAACGAGAGAAAGGTGGAATGGTAGAGAGAGAGGGAGAATGAGACAAAAGAGAAGGATAAAATGAGAAGGGGAGATCTTGGGAAGAAAGGAGAGAAGACAAGGATAAAATAGAGAGGGATGTGATCCAGTGTGTACTGTTAATCCCTGTATGAAGGGAACGGATACATTCAGGTGGCGTGTTGTGTATACGGCGGTCTTAAGCAGGTCAGGCGGTGGCTGAACCTGATTGGTCAGCTGCATGCTCTGACTCAGTGCTCTCAATAATACATAGCGGGTCCCTGCTTAATTATGCCTAGGTGAATACACACGCTCATGTTTTATAGATGAGTCCCGGTGTGCAGGCCGTATCAGTCACCCCTGATCAGCATCAGAGTGGAGGTTGACATGACGACCATGTGAGTGTGTGTGTGTGCTTTTTGTGGTGTGTGTGCGTGTGTGTGTGTGTGTCTGACCCAGGTGCACCATTCATTCATGACAGCGCTCACTCAGTCCGCAGTACAAGAACTCCGAGCGTTTTAAAAAGGCTTTTGTCTGGAAAACCAGACAAGCCAGTGTTCCGCTGTTAATTCAGAGACCACTTTGTTGCGTGAACTTGTTTTTTTCATTTCTCGCTCTTATTAAACACATGCTGTAACCACAGACTTCATGTACCTGAGCTTAACAGTGGAAACAAAGGCCTCCCTGCTGATAGCCAGTCTCCTGAAAAATGGCCATGCTAACCCTTTCATGCTCTATTAAAGTCTGTATGCTTTAGCGGAATGCTGAGTTTCGCATGATTATACCTTCGCTTTTGACAGTGACATCGTGTCAGTGTAGCCCCAGAGATATTACACTCAATAAACACTAATATTGTCTGATTCATGCATAACATGATACTGCAGCACAAACTGTGTTTAAACACATTTACATGATCACTTGGGATATTGAAGTAGACAGAGAAGATGAAAAAAAGGAAAGTGAGAGCAAACAAAAGAGGGAAAAAGAAACACTTAGGGAAAGAGACAAGAAAAGAAGGAAGGAGAGAGAACAGGAGAGAAGGAGTGGGAGAAGGAAACAGAAAGCTGATCAGTGGTAGTTTAGTGAGAAGGGTAATGATTTTCTGGGTAAGGAAAACAAGTAAAACCCCCTTCTGATGATGTATCTTCAAGGTGGGAGGAACTTTCTGGAGAACTACAGTCACCAACTTTGGGGTGGATACCTAAGGGTGGGCTAAAATGGTACTGCTAGGAAATCGGATATCACCTCTGTATTAATTAGCCTCATTGGCTATGCTAGTATCCAGGGTTTCTTTATCCCTGCATAGGTTATATGATGTATTAGCATAATGCATGTTGGGTATCGTAGTAAGCGAATGTTGATGGATAAAGTCACATAAAAGCATATAAAACTGCAGAATAGTACATAACATGTTCGAAAACACATTCAGTTCTAATGCTTTAACAAACTGGAGTGGTATGTTAGTGTGTCTGATTTCATAAACCTGCTTCTCTCAAGAATAGAGAAGCAGCCATGCTCAACAGACAACAAGACATGTTGGTTTATGGCTAATCTGATAGGAGTAAAGAAAGAACTTAGAACTTATACAGTGTGCAAGATGTAATAGCTTAGCATCTCTACTATCTCTTGCTGCATATTTGTCCTCATTTCTTTTCCATTCCAATCTCGTCCATCTCTTCTACTCTAAATGATAATGCTTCTGTCCTAACCTCTACTCACCAGTGTGTCTCTTCTCTCTTTCTCTCCCCTTGCTTTCCAAAGATCATAGAAAGGTCAATGCAGGTAAGGACTGCTTTTACTAACTTGCGGTGTGTCTGACTTGTGCTTTGTTCAGTGTTTAGCTGTTTTTGTCTCCCTGTTACATGAGGTACATGTGTCCCTGCTTCTAATTCTGTATTTGCTGTTTCATCTGCCTGTTGCTTTGCCGAGCCTCATGATCTACTGTTTTACAGTCGTATGGAAAATTACGTTTTTTTGACTTTATAGGTAAAAATTAATGCACATCCTCAACAGGGAGCAAAATATTAGCAAATTTTAATTCACAACTTTTGCTGACATATTGTTTAACATTTTGGACAAAATAGGACCTGAAATATGAAGCATTATGCCACAATTTATGTCTTTTTTTTCTTCCTATACTTTCAGTTTAGCAGATAAATAGTAATTGTGCATTCAAATGTCTGTATTGATTAGCCTTATTGGCTATGCTAGTATCCAGGGTTTCTTTATCACTCCTTGAGTTATATGATGTATTAGCATAATGCATGTTGGGTATTGTAGTAAGAGGACATTGATGCATGAAGTCACATAAAAACATACAAAACTGCAGAATAGCACATAACATATCAAATAACACATTTTTTTTCTTCTTACATGTTCAGTTTAGCAAATAAATAGTAATTGTGCCTTTAAATATTCTCTCTTTAGAGGACGTTTTTCAGGTAAGGTGATTTTCGCCAAAAAAATAAAGCACTAAAATTGCAATCCCCATCATTTATAAGCGACTCCTAATCTGTTATGTCATATTTTGTTATCGGCAAAGAGGGGTGTGTCTCGCTTCCTGCCCACTTTACATTCATAGAGTGCAGCCAGATGCATAATGTTTGGTAGGGCTTTCCACAAAAGACAGCGAATGATAGACCCCCAGAATAGGGGTGGGCGATATGATAAAAATGTTATATCATGATACTTTCAGGCATTTTCGCGATACATGATATGCATTATGATGTTTAGTTTTTTCTGAGATTTAATAATTGTAATAGACATAACAGAACCTGTAGTGCCAATTATAAGGAATACTATAATATCAACAACCATAATAACACACCTACAACTATTAATATTTTACTGCAATGAACTAAAACCAGTAAAACTGGCAAATTAAGCTCACTTTATAATGAAGCATAGAGTCAGTGTTCTGTAGGTACTGATGATATACACAATATGCTCAGAAAAGCCCATTGGGACATAATTTATTACAATACTGATTAATTATTGCCATATCGCCCTCCCCTACCTCACACACTAAGGGCGAATTGACGACCAACAATACAATTCCAATACATGGTTCCAAAGGCTTTTTGGGTCGACGCTAATATTGCTGCAGAGTGAACAGACTTTCCTTTCAGGACTTAACGAAATAGACTGATTAGCTTTAGCAGGGTTAGCATCATGGATAGCCGCTAACTTTGGGAAAGCAATCCAGTCTTTGCTAGCAAACGCATAAATGAATGTAGTCACTTTTAGGTATTGAAATAGTTACACCCATAGTATCTACCTCGTTCTCCAAAGTTTCCCAAACACTCAGACAATTTGGAACATGTTTAGTTCCGATTTGTTGTGAAGGGCCCCTTCGCCTCAGCATTATTCCCCTGTGAAACGCACATTGCATTTACCCTCCCCTGTCCTATTTCGGCGAGCATACAGTACCCCCTCGCCTCAGGGGAAGCGCTCGGATAGAGGAGCTCTTTGAGAGGTGGACGTGAGAGGAGAGAGAGGCTGAAAGGCTGTGAAGAATACGAAGTGCCTCTCTTTTAAGTGCCTTAATAACTGTGCCAGCGTCTAATTGAAAATGGCCGTAATGAGTGTGTGAAAGATCAATGCTCTCTCCACACACACAATCCTCAGCCAGACCCCCGGAGTGTGGTAAAAAGGCGGAGAGCCCTTCCTCGCTCACCCTGTGCTAATAGTCACCGCTTTAGCAAACGGGAAGGGCTCTTTTTTTCCTCCTTCTTCTACTTTTTTCCTCTCCGAGGGCCTGAAGGAGATGAATCAACGAGTGTGTGCCGTGTCCGAAAAGTCACACTGCTGAGAGAGACAGAGAGGAAGAGAGAATTAAAAAGAGAAGGAGCTTCTTTGCTAAAGGAGCGAAGATAATCAGTCAAGCACAATAGCTGCTCCCTTGTGGCTACAGGGGTGGTTTTACAGGGGCGCAAAAGTATGCAGTGCTTTCTCAGATTTGGCCTTTGGAAAGTGGGATTGAACAGCCTACATAATTTCTGCAGACTTGTGCAGCTCCATACAGGAAACCCATCACGAAGGCTACTCTTTGCCAGTGCAGCATATCGTCACTGTCCAAAGAAAAACATGTATCTCCATTTTTTGGATTTTGAGTAAATGTTTACTTTTATGCACCATTTGAACACAGCAGCTGCCGTTTATATTGTGTGAACATTTCATGATGGATGAACCAACAGAAATGTCTCAAACTTGCTTGGAAAAAGGGCTGGGTCCATTGACTTGCATTAAAGTGAAATTAGGTTTTTGCCCTCTCCTGTAAAGCTGCCATTTTGGAGATACTTGCCTTTCTTTGGAAAGTGATGACATACCTTATTCTGCCTCTATAGTAGGTGTGATGACTACAATCAGAGACCGTTATGCTGTGATTTTTGGTCAGATTGTAGCAGAGTTTTACAAAGTACTAGCCTGGCTTTCAGTTTCAGGGCTTATACATTATATCATCTTTCAAATGGACAGGAGCCTGATTGGAAATATTGGGGCATTCCATTTGAACTGAGCACTTGGAACGGCCCCACAAGTCAGATTCCCTGTTTGGAAATTTAGGAAAGCCTCATCAGCACCAACCACAAAATTTAAGATGGCGCACGGCACATCCACAATAGTAAAAACTGTAGTGTTGTAGTGTTTATTAGCACTTGTCTAAATGTGTTAATGAACGATGCTGTCATGTTTGGATTCACAAAATTCTACATAATGTGTAGCTGTCAATTGGTGTTGCTAACATTGGCTAATGGCTAAGCTGGCTAGTGAGCAAACCATCCTGCTTGGTCTCTGTTTTAATAGAACATGATCAACTTGGGTGTGACGTCATTCCAAGCTCCGACATCCAACTTCCAGACTACTTGAAACACACCATCACTGCCCCGGGGTGTGCTAATATTGCTGCAGAGTGGACAGACTTTCCTTTCAGGACTTACCGAAATACCTTGGTTAGCTTCGGAAGGGTTAGCATAATGGATAGCTGCTAACTTTGGTAAAGCAATGCACACCTTGCTAGCAAGTACATAAATTAATGTAGACTCTCCGTGATTTTCTTGTGGAACCAGGCTTGGTGTGGTGTGCTAGAGTGATTGGAAAAGTTTGCACTGCGCTGGAAACCTATGAAGTTCCTAAGGTTAGGTGTTACTGGTATGGCCAGTGGTATTGTTTCCATTACGGAGAGGCAAATCTGATGATGGAAGGCTGAACTCTACTGGATACTGGCTTCTATTAGCTGAGGTTAGCGACTTGCTTGTGCACAGAGGGGTGATCCTTGCAGCATGAGTGATTCCCTGGGGAGCTCATTAGCTTCAGCACCACAGTGACATCTCTCTCCCCTGCACAGCAAACACACAAACATGCTACTAACCATCTGCAGCACTGACTCCTAGCCCTTACCTGGACACACACACATACACACATCTACCTGGTTCGAGAGATATTTGAGAGATTATATGAGGTGGTCCAATAAGTGATCCCTGGTGCAGATTCCTCACTCCAAAGATCCTCAACACACAGATTGATATGAGAGGTGTAAAATGCATCAGAAGCTATTTCCAAGGATATCAGACGGATGCGAGATAATCCACTTGCATAACGCAGGGGAAAAATCAAAGCAAAATAAGTGAAAGAACAGGAGTTTGATGGCTGAATGTGTTTGGGATCACTCGGGTGAGAAGAAAATGCAACCGACTTCTAAGTCTGAACTTTGGAAGCATGGGAAATATCCCAATAATGATGGACTGTAGTGTATAGTGGACAGTAGTGAGCGGACCGCCTTATGCTGCAGACGATACACAACAGGGGCCACTAGCTGCACAGTGGTGTGTATTGGCCACAGATGTATCTCTCTCTTGCGCTCTCTCTCTCTCTCTCTTTCTCTGTCTTCCTCCTTCTAGCCACAGAGGTGTGAAATGGCCCCACCCCATATCTTCCCATCACCATAGTAGCACCACACATAAGCATAGACCAACAATAGACTGTGGCTGCTGTTCCTTTACCTTCACATAAAGGAGCCTGACATCACGTCTTTCTCTTCTCTTTTTGCGCTCCTTAATGCGTTTACTCTCCTGCGCTCCTGTACAAGAAAAAAATCTCATTGCTGCCTTAATCCATCTTTGGCCCAAACTGGGCACATTGTTGTCCCTAAAATTGTAAGCCCTAAAGAATCTCTTAGCCGGCGTCGTGTTTGCTGACCGGCAGCACCTGTTGTATTAATCCCCCGCGTTTTCACTTTGCCCGATTCAGTACAGCAATAGAGCCGTTCAGCCGCTTCTAAGCGGCGTCATTAAATATGTATGCAGATCCAAATTGCATGTTTTGTAGGGTTTGCTTTTTGAATGGGCGAGGGGCCGTGGCAAGACTGAATGCGTACCTCGGGAGAAGAAACAGAACTGCACGGAACAATGTCAAATTCATCTCCGCCCGCGCTCGCTCCACTGCACTCTTTATCTAGCGGCAAGAGCGCCGTTAATGGGTTTAGCGCTACCTCCGAGACCAGGAGGAAGCAATCGCGCGCTGAGGTGGTGTAGAGCGCGGGCCCAGCGAGCGGTGCTGGAGACTCGGGCGCTGCCGGCGGCGAAATATTAATACCCAGATTCATTATCGGCTCCACTGCTGTCTGTCACAATGACTGATGCTGTTTTCGCTCTAATTCGTCTTGGCAGCCAGGCTGACAAAACAAATGGAAGAAGAGGGTCAGAAGAAGCTGAACCTGGGATTAAGTCATTTTCGTATTCGTTTGGGTGTAATAACACTTTTTAATTCGAAACGGGCACGGCAGAGCGGGGACGCTTGTCCGGGATATTTTCTTTGACATGGTTTACGTTTGCAGCTTTGTGCAAGTGTTTTGTAATAGTGGTATTTTAATCTGTTCTTACTCTAAAAGGGATGTATCCTTCTTTAAGTGAGAGACTGTGACGCACGGTACGTGCCACAGTTCCAATACACACTCATCATCAAAAGAATAGCTGCACCCAGAAGGAAGTCTGGGACTGCAATGCTATTGGGAAGGAAGATAAAGGTTACCAGGAACATTAAATGATGATACCTTTAGACTGATATGGGTAATATTTATTGAGCTACACATACAGAAGTAGTGTCTCTCAGTATGGTTTTGGGCTGCCGTGCTTGCTAATGCAACATGCTAGACATCTCGACATGGAGTTGTAGAGGTTCCTAATGGTGTCCTGTGATAATCCATCCCATGCAGCTTGAATATTCTCACACAGTTCCTGCCGATTGTGTGGTAGGGGTGGAGGTGGAGTGACACCAGGCCTTCTGGACTTAGTAGTAGTTAAGGGCAGTCCTCATGACGGTGCATCAGCGGTGCATCTGCATGATGGTGCATCTGCGTGTGTAGGCCTGCATCATGCAGCTGTTTGCCAATAGTGCTTGCACAAACAGGATGAGTCATGGAGGGCATCACTGCTCGCTGAATGTCCACAGTCGTCGTGGCTGTTGTGTACTGTCAGTCCAGGGAACTGACCTTCTGTTCACAAGGCTGGTTCCCCAACCTCCAGCCCACAACTGCCCCTATCATATAATCCTGGAACTGCTTCAATTAAACTGACACGAACTGTGCTCTCCAGCGTCTCCAGAAGTGGTGGAGTTGACTTTCTCTGATTGACAAAAGACAAATGGGCCACTAACTGACCAACTAAAGCTGACTTTTGTCATAGCTATTATAATATACCATATTCCAACAAACTTTTTCATGAACAGTGTTGGTGCTGTTTGTTGTTTGCCCCTGGGAGGTCCACCGAGCCCCAATGGATAGCTAATGTTTCCCTTTCACCACTGTCTTTATGAACATCACGAACATCCAATCTTTCCTTAGTGAAGTAGCAGTAAGAAATAGTCCAACTGACGTTTAGTAACTAATGTGATTTCACTTTCTGTGACCACGTCCAAACAATAGCTTGCGCATTGCAGTAAAAGCATTGAATAGATTGGTTAGCCGCTGCCTCACATGTTATCATGCGGGTTTTGGAAAATGTCCCACAGACGTGCTGATAAAGAATAGGTTCTGTTGCTGAGATGTCTGTCTGTTGTTTCCTTCCCATAGGTCAGCAGTCTGTGCATTTCTCGAGAGTCAAGTCTTTGTATCGAAATAAGCTGCCTGAGCTCATTCAGAGTAGTGTTTGGGCCTTGCCGCAGTACTTCGAAAAGTAGTGAGCCGAATGCTTACTCGCTGCTGTTGGCCATGATATAAAGCAGAGCATGATGAGAAATCCGAGAGGCAGAGAGAAGCTCCTAATTCCCATCTCTTTCTGGCGTTTGAGGCATATTGGAATCGCACTGGATGTGATTTTGCAAGGCAATGGAACTGAACCCCACTGAGCAGACGCCGAGCAGCGATGGCTCCAGTCCCTCTCAGTCGTGTCTTTGAAAGATTTTTAGACAGTGCTGACATTTGATGGCTATCTAATGCATCTCAGTACACCAAAATCTCCACAGGCTCAGTAACCCACGCTGAATTCCTGAGTGAAAGAGACCTTTCTGCAACCAGATAGGGTCTGTGATATATCAAGTGTCGTAAGCACTGTAAGCGTTATGCAACAAGTGCACAACCTTAAGCAGAACCACTCAGTGATCGTTTGCTTAAAGTATACAGTACTGTGACAGTAAGAGACCAACCTTCATTTATTTAGTTTCCAGGCAGAACACACGTTATCTTCAAGCTATTCACTCTACAGGTAAATACACACTCATCATCAAAAGAACAGTTGCACAAGTAGTTGTACCCAGAAGGAATCACCTGACAGGAATGAAACTTGTTGGGTAAGTTTGACATGGTGAGACATGCCAATGATTCAAGTTTCACGCTCGGCCGTGCATGTGACATGAGCAAAGACGGGTCTTATCGCTGTACCTGACTGACCCAACAGCCACAATTGCTGCCATTTAGCGAGCAGTGACGCCCTCGGTGAGTCATCCTGTTAGTGCCAGCACCATTGTCAGATGGCTGCACGAAGCAGGACTAAATGCATGTAGACGACTGCCCTAAAAACCATGTCAGCATCACCAAAGACTGCAATGGTGTTGTGCCAGACTGTCATGGAGTGACTCAGAATAGCAGCAGGTCATCTTCAGTGATGAGTACCGCTGTTGTCTTCATGGAGATGACCAACCAATCCGTGTGTGGAGGCACTGTGGTCAGTGCCAAGGTGACTGGTTTGTCGTCACATATCACACGTTCAGAAGGCCTGGTGTCACTCCACCTCCACCCCTACTGCAAAATCTGCAGGAACTGTGTGGGAATATTCAAGCTGCATGGGATGGATTATCGCAGGACACCATTAGGAACCTCTACAACTCAATGCCGAAATGTCTGGCATGTTGTGTTAGCAAACATGGTGGCCCGGTGCCATACTGAGAGGCACTACTTGTGTATGTGTATCTCAATAAATATTGCCCATATCAGTCTAAATTTATCATTTATTGTTCCTGGTAACCTTTATCTTCCTTCCCAATAGCATTGCAATCCCACACTTCCTTCTGGGTGCAGCTATTCTTCTGACGATGAGTGTAAGATCATTTTCTATGTATCCATTTTTTCAGGAATCCTGCTTTCAGGTTTTCTTAAAAATCTAAAGGGAGATTTGTCCATGCATCCATGAACTTCCCGCTTATCATGATCCAAGGATGTTTCCATTCAGGCAAAGATGCCTTTGTACAGAGCATCTGGTAGTTCAGTCATGTTATAGGCAAAGGCAAATTAAGCATTAGGAGTTCTGTCCAAGGACTTTTAATAGTGTTGTGTGGATGTGCTTACCCAGGTGGGAATCTGCCGCCAGTCTGTGGTGTGAAGAGGCAGCGGTATTGACTGTAGATTCAAGCCCCTCTCGCCATCATCCTCAGTTGGTCAATAGACCATGGCTTCCTCACCATGCCTGCTTATGTCATGTGCCCTGTCTTCACTACATGTTCTTGTTTGGCTCCTCTGTCTTCCTGGAACTATGACCCCTGCCCTCCTACACCTGGGCCACCCTGCTGTCTCCTTTAACTGCCCGTCATAGCAAACAGCTCTTTGTCAGAGGTCACTGTAACCCTCCTCCTGGGCCTCAGAGCAACCCCATATCCCAGTGTAAAATTCAGCCATGCATGCCGCCCGTGACTCCTTGTGCCTGTATGTGTGGTAGAAGCTGGGTCACGGTGTGCCTGAGTGGTATCCTCACTGGTATCTGTGCTCTGACGTCTGTGTGTTTACATTCCCCTTGGCAGGGATTAGTTCGAGCAGCGCGGTGCGCTCCATGTACCAACGGCCCAGCAGCATCAGAGCAGAGAGGCCCCCACAGGCCTCGGAGTCTGAGAGGGACATGGAGTCTGCTGGTGCAAGCTTGGTGCTTGCTGTAATTGGCTGTTTTCTGTGTGTGCCTCTATAAGTGAAAGGCCCAAGAGATGTAAAGCTGTATACAGTGTTGAGAGACTGTTTGCGCACGTGTATGGCGTTGCAGCCATAACTTTTCATGCAAATTTCAACAGATTTCATAACTTTTTTTTTTTTTACCCCAATTAAAAATGCAAGCACCCTTTCACGTTTTGCCAGCATTTTATGATGAGTGATAGGAACAAAATTGTGTTACAATTATTTTAAATGGAGTAAATGTCTGGACACACCTACAGAACAGTGTTCCTTATCTTTACTATACTCCACAATATAGAATAAGAGTAAAAACATACTTTTTTATTAGGAAAAATAATAATTATTATTGGGGGGTGGGACTGAGGGGACGTTCCACACTGTATGTGCTTGAACCCTCTGGTATGAAAGACCTTGGCTGGTGAGTAGACCTAACACGTGCATAGACATGCATGCACAGAATTCAAAGCAGTGCTGGCGCACTTGGCTGGCTGTCATTTAGGGGCGGGTCAGAATGTTATATAGGGTGTATATATATATATATATATATATATAGAGAGAGAGAGAGAGAGAGAGAGAGAGAGATAGATAGATAGATAGATAGATAGATAGATGTCGTGTATACACCATGAGTTCTACCATGAACTCCACCAGAGGGCAATATAGAGTATCCTGTCTGTTTAGTCCACAGAAGAAAGCATACAAGAAAACAAAGCATAAAGTCTAGTGCAGTCGACTACCGCACACCAAATGTGAAGCTCTATGCTTCTCATGCTAAAGGGTTCTGTGTGCTAAACGGCTCTGTGCAACAGACAGTACAATGCACAGCTATAGCACATATAAAGCTTTGCAGAAAAGTTGAAAATGCTCAAATTGCTCAAATTCATTTCACTCTGTACTCACGTAGTTTTAGTTTCATGCACAGAATTCATCATGTTGAATATGAGCTACCTAACTCTTCACCAACTCCCTGATTGAAGAGCCCATCTCTACCCTCCTTCATGCCATAAATCAGACGGATTGGCTAGAATATGAACTAAAATGAAATGCTGACTGAAATTAAATGGACCAGTGGGAACCCACCCACTTGAAGTAAATATCAGTCAGTTCTGTTTGTGCACCCCTAGTGCTAGAGTAAGAACATGTGAGTGCATGTGTATGGATGCATATTCAGGAAGTGAGGATGATTTCAGAGAATACCCTAAATCTGAGCGGGAAATCTCAGTCCCGGCTTGTTTATCTGTGTAAATAAAGCTTTAGGAGTGGCTGACGTGGCCCGAACCTCCTGTCAATTTTGTTTGTAGCCGCAGCCAAACACCTGGATGGACTGGATTGTTCAGCATTTGTTAAATGAACCCCCATGAAAGGATTCCTAACTGGAGACATAACATCTAAGATAGTGAACTGCACAAACAGCTGGGGTTGTTTTTTAGGAGTCACTGTGGTTCCTACTGAAGCCTCTTTCACCTTCCCTATGACTGTTAGGTGCCTCGTCCCTGAATCACTATTCAATAGCTGAATATTTTCGCACTCTTGTCCAGACCGTTCTGGCATCGTTGTTCTCTGTGCTTTCCTCCGTGCTGCCCTGACATTGTCCTTTCCCTTATTCGGTCAAGTAATGAAAAAGCTGTTTAGACTCTTGTTCAATCCAAAGCAACTCATCCAACCTCTCTCTCTCTCTCTCTCTCTCTCTCTTAGTCTCTCTCTACACCATGTTTGGCATCTTTTGCCTGCTGCTCAGATTGACGTATTTGCAGCAGTGTTGGCTGTGACTTGCTTAACCCTGTCTTACCGAATGTGTTGTTGCTGCATTTGGAGGTTTTAGTGAAGTCCCCATTAACTTATAAGTCTGCCACCAAAGTACTGGGGACTATTGTTCTGCCACCTGAATCGAGGCTGACAAGGCCTTGCAAGGCCCAGGTTTGTTTTCTATTGAGTGACCGACAGAATGAAAACCTACATATTTTCAGCTTTGTTAGTTTACGCTCTTTACGTAGCTCACTAGATGTCACAACAGCATCGAGAAATCATGTTATTATATGGAAGAGAGGGATTAAAAAAGCAGAAATAGCTGCTATTTTTGTCTCGGGAATAATGGGTTCACCCCTTAAACCCTAAAGAACCATATGTGGGCACTGTTTCTCATTTCCAGAACCACCTAACGTTCACAGTATTAACCAAATAATTCACAGTAGTTACAGAACAGTAAGTCTTAACACGAGTAATGATGATAAGTGAAAGAATTAACTGGACAGGAGCCACGTCTTACGTTAAAGCCCTTGTTCCCATCCTCCAGTCTAGCTCCAGTCCCATAAACTGCAGTGAAAGGAAGACCCATTGCGCTGTCAGCACTCAACCAGTTACCATAACACTTCCCGCTTGCTGCATAACCCATATGCAGCCTTCTGCAGCTTATAGGCCACAGCCTGCTCAACATCTGCAGCTTCAACATCTGTGGCATTTCCCTAAATGGCCCTAAAGCTGGTTGTAAGCAACAGCAAAACCATAATAGCCTGTTTTTATTGCCGCCTCTGAATGTTGAGACTTAGTAATTACTGTTGATGAGGAAGTCTGAGCATGAGAGAGTGAGAGAGATGAACGAGAACAATGCCTTAGTGTGGTGCGCATAGGTGGTTCGTTTCAATAGCTCTTGCAACCTGTGCGGTTTCATTTAGTGTTTCTGGAATGAAATGAGTGGCACATTCCTGGTCATCAGAATTCCATACTGGCATAGTTAGAAGTGTGGAGTGTGGATTCAGTGCAGGACCTGCTGGAGCATGCCTCCCCAAATGTTCACTCACACACAGATAAGCTTTGCCCTGTGCAATGTGAAACACTGCTGAACTTTCCATGCCAGTGAAGAATCGACTGATTATACTGGGTTGTGCTGCTTGAGTCACAGTGACTTGCTCAGAGTTGATGTTGTAATGAAAGAGTCATGGCCAGACAGCTAACCTGGAGCAGTGTATTAATAGTACACCACTAATCTGAGGAAAAATGTAGCCTAAAGTCACCATAACTGGTTCCTCTACCTTCCAGAGGAATCAGTTAGGCCTGCATGCTTACCTATGAATCACTGCCACGCAGAGATTGCCTCTATACAGAGACAACATACTGCCATCTAGTGGCCATCCAGCCGTTCTGTCCACATTCCACTTCACTTCAGTCTTGATTGGTGATTCTCTCTCCCTTGTGTCCCTCTCAAGAGTCGGCGAGCTGGATCCGGGTTCAGTTCAGGTCAAGCCCCTGCATACCTTGGACTCAGCATTAGACATTATTAAAAAACCAGAGGTGCACTTGTACGTGCTTGCCGCTGCCAGAAAAGCACCAGCTCGGCCAGAGTTTGATGAAAGGAATGTTATAAAGCCCTCAGTGTAAGCAAACACATATTATTGTGGCTTATAGCGAGATAAGATCGAGGGCCTTTTTCAGTGTTGATGTGGATGAATAGTTACACTCCGCTAATGCATAGGGGATAGGGGAAGATATAAGGAAGATATGCTGCAATAAATTATCATTACGATCCCAATTTAGACACCACACACTGAACAAAATCATGCTTTGAATTAACATGGTGGTTGCACATGAATATGTGTGGAGGTAACACATTGTGAGGGCCTTTTTTTCTCGGTGCAGACACACATTACAAAGACTTACCCAAAGACTGACTCGCATTTTATTGGTGGTAATATAATTACCAACGGGGCGAGCTTCTAATACCTAATCATTTGTAATGAAAACTACAGTCACTGTCCAAAGAAAAGTTGCACCCAGAAGGAAGTGTCAGTTTGCAATGCTACTCAGAAGGGAGATAAAGGTTACCAAGAATAATAAATGATGATAAATTTATTGAGCATGTTTGTTAATGCAACCTGCAGACGTCTCGGTATGGAGTTGTAGAGGTTCCTAATGGTGTTGAATATTCTCACGCAGTTCCTGCAGATTTTGTGGTAGGGGTGGAGGTGCCAGTGACGTCATGCCCTCTGGATGTGCTATGCGTGTCAACAAACCGTTCATCTTGCCGCTGACCACGGTGCCCCCACACATGGATTCACTGGTCGTCTCCACCAACACAAAAGTGGGACTCATCACTGAAGATGACCTGCTGCCATTCTGAGTCACTCCATGGCAGTCTGGCATGACACCATCACAGTCTTTGACAACATTAACGTGGTGTTGAGGGCAGTTGTTGTAACGGCCTACGTGCATGTAGCCCTGTGTGTCATGCAACCATCTGCCAATACTGCTGGCACTAACAGACTCATGGAGAGCAATGCTGCTTGCTGAATGTCTGGACTCGTGGCTCGTGGAGGCCCGTCCTTCCTTATGTCACTTGCGCGGCTGAATCATTAGCATGTCTCATGTTGCCAAACCTACCCACCAAGTTTCATTCCTGTTGGTTGATTTCTTCTGGATGCAGATATTTGTGCAGCTATTTTTTGACGATGAGTATATGTTCTGCATGGGCACCATAAATTACTGCTAACATGAAGTGCTTCTTGGTGGGTATTTCTGTAGAGGGATTGAAAATAATCTTGCCAAATAGCATTTAAAGTATGTATGTGCATAGTTAATTAGGTGATGATATTCTTTTTTATAGCATATGATACATGCAGTATTTCCAGCTGCATACATTTTGAACTAACTAACACTTGGCATCTTCGATAATGTCAATTACTGGTCCAAGGGTATTGAGAAAGCACTCACATTATGTGCTCACTGTTCAGTTAGTTTAATCCCCTGAGAATAACAAAACTAGTTTGCTTTCTAGTCCGTGTAGTTACTGAATAATACACCTACATAATAGGCCTGGGATTTTAGGTTGTTGAAGTGTGTAGCACAAGTTTGGACCCGCTGTAAAATCCTGGCCATTAAAGTAGATATATAAGGGCCAGTGGTGTGAGAGACGCTTCACAGTGCCCTGACAGTCGGATTGGCGTGTCACAACCTGGTGTCTGTCAGTCTGTGCATGTGTACAGTACATGTATGTGCACATGTGTGTGGTGATAATGGAGGTCAGCTGTCTGCCAATAAGTGTGAGAATGCAGCGTGTGTGTTTGTCCGAGGCTCAGAAGACCTCACACCTGCCTGAGGTTTTGGCTCAGCTTCCCTGCCCAATCTTGTCTGGCCTTGTGTGTCTTTTCACACCCACCTATGACAGCGTGCTGAAGCGCGTGTGCGAGCATTCAACGGCAAATGTCTGCATTTCCACAGCTGACGGGGCTCTGAAGCTGGCAGTGTACTGCAAATTACCAAAGAACTAAACCAAATGGAACTACTGCCGAACATGCATTTGTAAGTATATTTATAAGGGCCTCGCTGTACGCTTCCCGCTTGACCACTCACGGTCAGTGGGGGGTCTCAGAATGGCCGACACAGGAGTGGTGCTCCACAAGTAGAGCACACCACACAATACGAACGCTAACTGACATTTTGGCTTTGCTTAAAGAACAAAATCAAAGCACACTTTTCCTTAAATTGCGTCAAACATCTTAAGTAATGCAACCCACCGCTGCACGTACAGGTGAGGAGCGTGAGGCGGTCTCATTTCTCATTTTGATTCTCAGTTTCTCAGTCTTACTTTTGCCAGTATTTGTGTTGGTGATGTATTTTGTTCCCATCAAGCGACTACACACATTTGAGCCGAGTATATTCAGTGCACCACCTTTTTTTCAGTTCATGTATCAATATCAGCTTAAGATAAAATATGTGGAGCTATTTTGAACTTTCATGGTACGTAGAAAAGCCAAACAGTCCAAAGAGTCAATAGCAGCCCTAAATTAATTGCACTTGTTAAGAGGCCTTGATTTTGTTCCTCACTGTATTAATCATGCTAATGATCCTTGAAATGAGACCAGCTCCCGGTATTTACCCAGTGTTGCTCCACACGCTGCCCTGGTGTCATAGAGAAAGGAGTCCACCAGGGGGGGCAAATGCATCAACGAGGGATGATGGACCTGCACAAGGATTTGTATTGATTTTATTGCTGCTGTAAGGACTTAACAGCTCAGACCCAAATCTTTGTGAGGTCTAGTTAGCGAACCTCTAATCCATAACCCTGCCCACACACGCGCAAACACGAACAGAATATCCTCCCACACAAGAGGTGGCAGACAGAAGCCAGAGCGTGAGGAAAATCAGCCGGCCTAATCTCGCAAGTGCCTTATTGATTTCATGTCTTATTCATGGTCAATGGGAAGGGCTACTACGTGCAATGCTGTTGAGAGATAAGGCTCTTTTATGTCAGATGGATGATACGGGATGACCCGTAGGTCCGCGTTCTTCACTGTGGAAGTGGGGCGAAAGCTGGGTCATAGTAATATAATCTCATTCATCGTTTAACCAACCGCACCAGGGCAGGGCCAGCGTTAAATGGGGGTCCCATCTGGTGGGCAGATGTCCCTGATCCCCAGCAATAAGGCTTAATGGGAAATAATGCCCCTTTATCCGGATTTCTACCCCTTCGCTGCCCTACCTATCTGACCATTAGAAAGCTTCCCTTCCTAATGGTTAATGCACAACCCAACCCCGCCCCCCCAAGTTGCTCCCCTGCGAGGCTGTGTGTGTGAATCTCAGGGGGGACTGGGTGGGGTAGGCCAAGGGTCTCCATTAGCCTGCCTGTCTGAGCTGATGAGCTTCATGCTCTAGGCAGGCGTGAGGGAATTGTGCTAACAGCCTCAGACACATGCACACCCCTATCCTGACCTCACACACATACACCCTTCCCCCTCACGTACACATAGACTTTGTTTTCATGCACTGGCAGGACGTGGGGTCATACACGCACTATATCTGCAGATGTATTTTAGTAGACCCTTTCTAATCACTTAGCTGTTCAATTACACATGCAAATTGTGCAATCAAATAGAAAAGCACTGCCGATAGAATGGGAAGCTCTGGAGCAGCGGAACATAGGACAGCGTTCCCAATGCCGAGCGTCGTCTAAAGGTGTATAAGGAACACCAAGACTGAACTGTGGAGCAGCTGAACTGCTTTCTCTAGAGTGATGGAGCACCATTGGAGAGATTTGGAATCATTCAACATTAGTACCCGACCTCACTAATGCTCTTCTGGCTGAACGCAGTCAAGTCCTCACAGCAAAGTTATTAATATTACAAGCTATTAATAACCTTGATTTCAGAAAAAAAGGTTGGATAAGTAGAGACCTACAAATCTATCTGTATCTCTATGTATGCTTATATATAGGCTACACAAGCTCTGCGTAAGCTTTTCATAACAATTGACATAAACCTACATAAACATTGATGAAGGCTTATTGTAACAGGCATGGTCATCATAAAGGCTGACATAATGCTACATAAGGTCACATTGGCATTATATCACAGTACCATTTACTGAGCTACAGTCAGTTGTCATGAAGTGTTATGCCATTTTATTGTGGCACAACCGAATGTTAGAAAACACTGATGTTATCTGGCTTAGGTGTTGCATCAACTTGACCCCAAAACTGGCAAAAGAAACCCTGACACCTATTTGACTGAGTGTTTATAAATGTTTATGTAGCTCTATGTCGATTGTCATGAAGGACTTATGTAGTCACAAGGCAGCCTGCCCTTCAGTAAAGTGTTGCCAAATGTTTTTTCCCATGGTTTTCTGATATAATCAGGACCTTTCGGCCTGAAAATGTACAAAAACAGACACACACACACACACATACAAACCACAGCCCTGCTGCCCCTCCCTGGACCTGCAACAAAAGCCTCGATAACAGCGTCTGAGAGCAAAGCTGCTCAGATTAGGTCAGAACCTCATTAGCCCCGGCGCACTGGTTTATCAGCCATTTTTAAAGCACGCTCAGCATCCCTACCCACTCAAAACGCAGCTCGCTGTTTCGCCGCTGGTCTTTGTCGCGACGTGGTGTAACTTATGTGAAAAGATATTGTCTCAGTTAGCGGCAGTTAGAAGAGCATTTAAAGACGTGCGGCCCCTGCAGCTACTCGGCGAGACAAAGCCAAGCAGAGCTGTTTCAGTCTACTTTACAATCCCAATCACTGCGCTGACACTGATTAATTCGGATGTTGACATGTTTTGGGCTGTCATGCTGAGTTACCCAACGACGCTGAGAACTCTAGCACGCCCGCCTTTCGTCAAAGCGCAGAATAGATGGGGAACATATGGTGGATATGATTGTTCATAAGCATGGAATGCCTTTGCACTAATGGAATTATCCTCGTAAGTCTGATGGGATAGAGGGAAATGAGCTCGAGCATGACATTAGTAACGTTATACACATGCTAGACATGTCATGTGTCAGGGCACCGGACTGTGCCGAAAACATACGCCGTACTACAGACATTGTTCACTGATTCCAATCAGTGATTAAAGCCATTGTAAAGCTGCGGGTAAGGGTTAACTATTATCGTGGGCATTAAACAATTAGCCCGGACACCAGATTCGCTCTTTCACGGGTTCACCACGCTCCGGTAGCTTTAAAAAGGGAAAGACGGAAGTTTTCCATTATGGTCTTCGCGGGTTCGTTCTCATTACGACTCAAATGAAGACATAATCCACGGCAGAGCAAATTGAATAAATTGGTTGGGGATTTTTTTTCAGTCATGTGTACTCGCCTTGCAGTTGTCCCTCAAGGCGAGTGGCTGCTCATTTCTGAACTGATTATTGCTCGCTAATTGATAAGATAAACACATTCCGGGGCGAACCTGAACGAACGATTTCCACCGTTAATTCCTTTCCAATTGCCGATGCCATAACAGCACGTGAACGTAACCAGGCAACATTCGAGAACAGACGCTCTCGACAATTATGTGCACTTCGGGCTAAATGATTGTACACTCACCATGCACTGCTCTCTTGCCTTGTGCTGGAGGTATATTGAGGAGAGCCTATTAAAGTGCCATCAGTTTGAGCAGAGAAGAGAAAAGCAAGAGTGAAATGAAGGTTTGCAGGAAGTCCATTAAGAGCCGGCATGGTTGGGCAGAGCGAGTCTTGCAGTTCGGCAAGTGTATATGTGTGTGTATGTGTTAGATGGGGAGATGGGGCGAGGGAGGTAATTGGTGCTTTTGCCTGGGCTGTCATAGCGCTGTATAATTGGCGTGGACAAGGCCGAGGTGGGACTCGCACACTGTACGGACTGTCTGAGGACCAGAGAGAGAGAGAGAGAGAGAAAGAGAGGGAGAGCGCCGCTCATCAACACATTAAACATTTACTCTAACCTATAAACAGTGGCTGCCCTCATTATGGTCGCCATCACCAGCCTGTCTTATTCACTCGCTGCAGCTCCACATGAGCCAGTGGAATTGGTAATGTGTGGAGGAATGGACCGTGGCCCAGAGAACCCAAGCGGCCTTGTGTTTACCCAGTGTCGGCCCAGTTTACTTCTGCTCGTATTTACTTAACGATATACGAGCAGGTGACCTTTAGGATGACAGGGATTCGCGCTCATTGACCTCGTGTCAACTTCCTCCCTGTTCATTCATATTTCCTTATTTGCTCTTCTCCAGCCTACATGGCAGAGGCCTGCGGATGCTCCCTGGCCCAAGCGCTCCCGGAGACGTCGGTCGTTAGTGCACCAACGTTTCTGATCTTTATTTCACAGATGCCGAGCAAGCCCGCTGCTGCTGGGGTATGGGAGGAAAAGCTGCATTTCTTCCTCCCGAAAAAAGCTCAGAAGCCCTTTAATTTATTCACTTCTAACTTATTCATGCGTAAGACTTAGAAGCAATCCTTTGAAACGGTTTCAAATGAAAATGTCTGGGTATCCTTACCGCCACATGCTTGAAACTTGAAGGGTTGATACCACTGCGTGTTTTGGTAGTGACTCCGCTATCGCCAGCCGTTGGTCAAACGCTGCAGCTCTGATTTCTAATGCATTTATCCACGGCTTGTTTCTTTTGAAAGATGGCTCTCTCTTCACGAGCTCTCTCTCTCTCACTGCAAGCCTGCCGTAACATAGCCGTTTTTGTCCTATTGTGTCGTTAATATTGCTGTGGAGTTAACGCATAGTCCAGAGCGAACTGCTGTTGATTTGTTTTGTGTAACTGTATAATGGACCTCTATTACATAATTACTTAACTATAATTATGTAATTACATAACTAAAGGTCTGGTTGGAAAATAGTCACTGACATTCCTCTCAGCCATTCACAGCCATCTTTAAGCACAGCTTCCTCTGTCGATTGAAGGCAAAACTCTGCAGTGGGAACAGCAGCACCCACCACAAATTGTTCAGAAGTATTAAAGGAGCAATATGCAAAATTTATGGTTTAAAACATTCCAAACTTAGCTGATATTATCAACAGAACTTCATGAAATAACCATTTTGATGGAATGCTAAAGATGGCTGTGCTTACCAGCTAGCCTTGGCCCAGTCACTATATACTTGAGTCCAGTCAGTCCAACACTGCCCAGATGTCATTCTGTAACCTCTTGTCAATCATGTTGAAGGCCCCACTCCCGATTAGATCATTTAAGGACAGGCCGCTAATTAAAAGAACAGCAACTGCAACATTGGTGCTGCTTTCCACCGCTGGAGACTCTCTTGAGTAAATGGATGAAGTTTGATGCTGAACTTCATTTCTAAACTGGTAAGAACTGAAGGGGGAGGAATAGGGACTGTGCTGTTTCTGGTGACATGTTGCACCCTATTGTTTGGAGTGTGTCATCTTACAAATCGCTTCTTTAAGCTGAAGAATGGTTACATTAGTAATGGTGTGTTTGGACAATAATGATTGTCACACCTCTCTGCCAGTCATAACCGTCTTTCACTTTCTCTGTCAATCGAAGGCAAAACTCTGATGAAACATCTGCAATGAGAACAGCAGCATTAAAGGAGCAATATATAAGATTTATGGTTTGAAACATTCCAACATTAGCTAACACTATCTACAGAACATGATGAAGTAACTATTTTGATGGCATATCAGTGACAGTTATGTATCATATAGTACAGATTAACTTCTGATCTGCTGAAGTTAGCGTGCTAAGCAGCTAGCCTTGGCCCCATGCCTGTAGGTGAAGAAAGACTTGAAGTTTGATACTGAACTCACAGCGTTTCTTCCAGATTGGTAAGAACTGAAGCTGGAGGAGGAGTGACTGCAGTTTCTGGTGATATCTTGCCTTCTCAGCCAATCATAACTGTCTCTCAGCGCTACTTCCTCTGTCAATCAAAGGCAAAACTCAATGCAACAAACCTGCAGTGAGAATGTCAGTGGCAGTAAATTAGGGATGACTGATGGTAAAGACAAACTAATTGACTGTTGATGATTTGTGTGCCTTTCAGCCAATCTCAAACATCCCAAATTTCTTTCATCAAGCAAAGGAGAAACTCCTGCAGAACTCCCCAGAGCAGGCCTGCGGTGAGACCAGTGGTGGCAGAATTTAATTAGAGATATTAAGGTCAGAGAGTATTGTGTTGTTGGGGAACATGAGATTCAGACACACAGTACCCTGATCATCTGGTTCGTTGAGCTGTTTTCATTTCTTCTCCGAGCTGAAAACTTTTGCTTTATTGGTGTTCAAAACTGAAAAACGCACCAGCTTTCTGTTTCATTCTGTATCAGCAGGTTCCAGTTCCTGTTTGTCAAAAGGTGACAGAAATGTTGAGGATGTGTTTCGGCTAAGGAAGACTGTCCCTCAATAACTTAATCGGATTTAAACCATAATACAGTATCTCCTGTGATATCCATTCAAGGTTCCTGTGGTGTTTGTGAGGTTCCCATGATGTTCATTCAGGGTTTAGAATCCTCGCTTCAGGTGGCTTTTCTCAGCTTCTTTCAGTGAGCGATATATGACGAATCAGTTCTATCAAATTACACATGCTTTTGTTATCACTTATCCCACGTCTTGTAAAAGTTAATATTCGGATGAATAGACTCTTTGATGTTTTGGACGTCATCTGTCCATATGGCTGTGGAAACAGTGGTGGCGGTGGTGGCGGGTGAGACAAAGGCATAAAGACATGAACAGACAGAGCGGAAGTGAGGGCGGTCGAATCTCTCTTCCACAGTCCATCACCTCTCCGTAACATATGAATGGCGCGATGAAAATTGATTTCCGAGTGAATTATTCCAGGCCCTCAGCCTTTTACAAGACAATAACCTCTGCCGAAGTGGCACGGTCTTCCGCCTGATGAGTTCATTTGTTCCTTTTCATATTCTCGTCCTTCCTCCCTCTCCCTCGTTCTCTGTCTCTCTGCTCTTTTCTGTCCATCCTCGTTCCAGTGTCCGGGGCTGTCACTCGATAGAACTAACAATTAGAAGGCAGACTGCTTGATCGATAGTAGTGAAAATGATATGTGAGGGGTGGTTTGAAGGGGCGGAATGATGAAATATGAAGGAGAAAGGATGGTTTTACTGTGGAAGGAAGCAGGACCTAATGTCAGATGATTCTGAGGTCTGCTGGATTTATCGGTATCGGGGAGAATCTAGCAGATAGAGCGCTGATCTTTGGTGGGTTGTTTTATATCGTTATGAACAGACACTGTTGACTTCACAGTGACTGTTAAGCTTTCTGGACATGTGACAAGCGGCAACAAACCGTTCATCTTGGCGCTGACCACGGTACCTTCACACACGGATTCGTTGGTCGTCTTCACAAAGAGACTTGTCAATGAAGATGACCCAATGCCATTCTGAGTCACTCCATGACAGTCTGGCACAACACCATTGCAGTCTTTGCTAACGCTGACGTGGTGTTAAGGGCAGTTATCGTAACGGCCTGTGTGCATGTAGTCCTGCGTCCTGCAGCCGTCTGCCAATGGTGCTGGCGCTAACAGGATGACTCATGGAGGGCATTAATGCTTGCTGTACGTCCGCAATTGTGGCTGTTGGGTCAGTCATATACGGCAATAAGGCCCGTCCTCGCTTACATCCCATGCACAGCCGAGCATGGAACTTGAAGCATTTGCGTGTCTCGCAATGTCAAACCTACCTACCAAGTTTCATTTCTGTCAGTTGATTCCTTCTGGGTGTGACTATTTGAGTGAGCACTGTGACTTCTCTTCTTGATGTGTCCAAGAACCCTTCAATCGGAGTAGTTTATGCTGTATGAGGCAGATGAAATGAGAACCATGTTAGCTTTCATTTTGTATCAGCCAGCAAACTTGACATTGTGCATCTGGCAGCGTGGCTAAAGACAAATAGAAGATTGGTAGCAGTATTAGATGATAATTAAATATTGATATCTGAGAGGCTACATCACCCTCCGCAGTTCAGAAAGATAAGTGGCTTAGAAGATGGATGGATGAATGAATGAATAATACGTTTTGCTGGTTGGATTACAGGTTGTCAGAATTGTTAGCTCGTTAGAATCAGTATTCCTCACAGAATCTTTCTATCGGTTGAACCCTAGAAGGACGGGCGGAAGGCAGATATGTGCTTTCTGAGTGGAGACGAGTTGTGCCAGACAGGTGGCCGGAGCTGGCCGTCTGGTCCAGCCACTGACCCGAGCAGAGCTTTACATTTGTGCGCAGGGCAGACGGATGGAAAGAAGGAGAGAGAGACAGACGGAGGGCAGGGTCAGTGCCGAAACACAGCGGCTCTCCATTTGGCTCTCGTCAGGCCGCCAGTGTGAGATGGAATGTGCGTCCTCCATCACTGTCAGACCCAACAGCCGCTGCATTAACCCAACACACATACACCTGGCAGCGTCCGTACACCTCCTACAAACAGACAAATGCTGTCCCAGCGGTGTCCAGCCACTCTGCGGCCTTCCTCTGTCTGTCGGGGATGGTGCATGCCCTGATGTGTTGGCCCAATCCCCAGCTCAGTCTCTCTACCTCTCTCTCTCCCTCTCTCTCTCTCTCTCTCTCTCTCTCTCTCTCTTTTTCTCACCTCTCTGTCTCTTTTCCGCTGTCTTTCTCTCATCCTTTACTCTCTCTTCCTTTTTCTCTCTTTCTCCTTATTTCTCTCTTGTTAGTCTTTAGCTCCCTCTCTTCCTTTTTCTCTTTCTTTCTATCTCTCTCAATTATCTTGCTTCTTTCTATGTTCTCTCTCTTCCTTTCTTTTTTTTATCTCATTCTTTTTCTCCTTACTTTCTTTTCCTGTCTTTGTTTTCTCTTCTGTATCTCTCTCTACTACTTCCATTTCTCTCTTCCTTAAACGTCCCTCTCTTTCTTCTCTCTGTCTGTCTCTTTTCCTCTCTCTTGCTTTTCTCCCTCTTTCTTTTTTCTATATCTATTTTCCTTTCTCTTGCTTCTTCTCGCTTCTTTCTTTCTTTCTTCCTTTTTTTCCTTTTGCTTCTTTCTCCTTGCTTCTCACTGTTGTTCTCTCTCTTCTTTCTTCCTCTCTCTCTTCCTGTGTCAGTATTTCTCTCCTGTCTCTCTCTTTTTCCCTTCACTGTCTCTCCCTTCCTACCCTCTCTCTCTCTCTCTCTCCCTCCCTCGTTCACAGTAGACGAGTGGTCTTGGCTCCTCTACAGCCGCCTCCAGATGTATCCTGGACGGGCTCCACTGTCAGCAGACTGCGGTCAGCGGTCAAACCAGCACACAGCTGAAGCAGAGCCGTTCCCTGTGGGCATTCTCATGATATAGACAGACATGCACACAGACAGATCATTTACCAGTGGACAGTGCAGCTGAGGGCTGATGGCTGCACAGCTCAATTTCTAGCTGCTTTCCTCTGGCACTCTATTTTGCACATCATTCTCCACCTTGAGCCCCTCTCCGCTCGCCCGAGTCTGCACCCTCCCCATCTGTGCTTTTACTGTTCTATTCCCTCCTTTGCGTTCCCTATAATTTAACCCCCTACTGTTTCTTCTCTTCTCTCTCTCTCTCTCTCATCTCTCAGCCTGACTCGCCTGTTCTCTCCCCCTCCCCTCTCCAAGTTCACTCTAATTTTCTCCACAGTCTGTTGAGCTCTACCTCTGTGGTTTCCCACCCTGAACTTCGTCCCTCTGCACTTCTCTCACTCATGTCTTCCCAGCTGCCCCGGTCATGTCCCGCTGCAGCCTTCCCCTCTCACCTTGAGACCTGCTGGTGTACATACAGATGAGCAGAGCTGTGCTCACTGTTCCTCTGCTCTAGTGATCCCCTCTCTGTTGCCCTCTCTCTCTTTCTCTCTCTCTCTTTCTTTCCACATTGTCTTCATCATTCAGGCACGCAGTCGAGTTTGATTTGTTTTCACATGCTCCGTGTGGATTTGATCTTTCCCCTTCGAGTCAAACCAGTAAATAAGTAGCATTCATGTACTGAGACAGTCATTTCTGCGGATGATGGCATTTCAGGCGCATGTCTAAACCCATGAATCCGATCAGGCAAACCCTAATCTGATATGAGGATTTCACTGTGCTGTCTAAGTGCATGTGTCTCTTTCTCTCTCTCTCTCTCTCTCTCTCTCTCTCTCTAAACCGGATTTGAGTGTCAGTAATATAATTCTCACATTTGTTTGTTTCTTCTCCTTGTTGTTTGTGTGTTAACACTAGAACCAACTATTAGAAGTCCCAAGCCATAACAAACGCATGGCATAATGTGATGCTAATTATATCTGCTCAGTTCTGCGCCGCCCCCCTGTATTTGTTTCATTTCCAGGAAAAAACGGGCAGCAAATACATGTTTTTTATTTTTCAGCTATTGAAAAACATAAAAACAGAAAACTTAATCACCAGAAAGCCTTAACAGCAAAAATATTATTTGCATTGTAGTCCATACTTTCTGTTCTATTCAGGAGACTTGCTCTCAGTCTGCAGGGATATTTGACCACACCTCCAAAGTTCAGTCTGTTCATTGTTCTGAGAACACCAGCAGTCTCTACTGTTTGTTTGCAAATGCTCTTCTTTTTTTTTTCTTGTTTCCTTTTCCTGGTAAGGGCTTTGTGACAGCTACACATCCTTTCAGACCCCTGGCCTTGAGTTTTGTTCTCATAGTGGAAGGATGAATAGAAACACTTGTGGATCTGAAGCAAGAGAAGAGCTAAAGTAGAGTAGAGCTGAGTCTTTAAAGATCTAAGCACTGTTTATCTCATGGTGTTAATATGGCGTTCTACTGAGTCTCAGTTTCTTTATGTCTTTCAGTAACTCACTCTCTTATTTTTCTGTGACCTTCTCCGTCATTCATGCGGGTGAATCATCTTGTATCTAATCTCCTCAGAAACATCGGCGGTAAATTGAGTAACTTGTATTTAATGGATCTTTTGACTGAAAATGATATCAGTAAAGGGTGGTCTTTGACTTTTGCTTAGTGCTATACCTCAATTGGAGGGATTCTGTTGCAAGTGCAGATTCTAACCTTCAGCTGTGTATATAAAAGAGAGGACATATGATTTGAGTTGAATGAAATTTGCTTGTACTGTTGTTGTCAATGCAAAGTATAAATCAAAAGTTCAGCATGAATAAAAAAATGTAACACGATTTCCTCCATACCTTGACGCATCTCAGAGCGAAACGAGCTGATATTTGGTGGATGTGGAGGAAAAGTCAATACAGCCTAGTGAATCAGCCAACCAACCAACCAACCAACCAAGCAACCAACCAATCAATCAATCTGTCAGTCAACCTTTATTTTCATTTGGAGATAGTACTGAGGGTGACCCTCACTTTCAATGCAGCCGAGCATTCATATTGCAAAATAAAATAAAATTTAATCTGGTTAATTAAAGTGAAAAAGACAACATAAACAATCTGACAATTAAATCAAACGAGATAAAAGAAGCAACAATTTTAAAATAAATAAGATATAGTTAGCAAAAATAAATAACAAAACTATTTAAATTAGTCAAAATAAAAAGGGTTATAAAAACTAATAAATAAGCAGTAATAAGGTTAAGATACAAAAAATAAATAATTAAAATAAAAATGAAGATCAGGCTGCCTGAAAGGGGCTAGAAACTAAAAGTTGAAAATGATTGAGTGACACCAGCGAGACATGTTTTAGACACTCCTGTAGTGAATTCCAGCTCGCACTGTAGCACTGGTGCACTGTAGCTAAAAGCAGATTTTCCCAGTTCAGTAAAAACTCTAGCTACCTGACAGGCGATCCAGTCACTAGAGCCTAGTCAATGCACAGACCATAACAATACACAGATGACAAATTATCCATATTTTATTATATAAATGTAAAGTAAATGTTTTTCTGACAGTGTTTGTATGTCTGTCTGCATAACAATCCCATTTTGCATCAGTAATAGTGACTGCAGTGAGATGAACAGATTGGAAACATTCTCATTAGTTCAAACAGATGTTGATGTAGTTTTTCCTTTAGCGACGAAGTTTGCAGTTGAATGCTGTGTTATAGCAGTACTCGGCATGCCGCAGTACTTTTCACAACACAGTAGTATCATCTAATGACCTAAGTATTGTTATAATAGTGTATCGTGGGGCCTTTGCTCATTCCCACCCATAATGGGGGTGGGGGTGACACATGCTACGCTAAATGTTTTTTTTGCTTGGTGCTTGGTGATGTAATCATAACTCAGAAGGTGTTTTAGAGGCAGTCAATTGGCACTCCATGTCAAGCAAGCTAATGGGAAAACAAGAATGTTGTCTTTTAAATGGCATTATATAATAAATCATAACACTATAACTGGAGACATGAACTAACAAGGTAACAAGGTTCAAGTTGATTTCAGGTTGATGTTAATGTTTTTTGGGGTTGCATAATTAATGCTGTCATCGTGTAATTACTTTTAAATCATTTAGCGTCACAAAAATAATAACTCATAACTATTGCTTAATCACTTGCACTAATGGCTCTGTTAGTGTTAGTGTGCCGATCTGATTGGAAATGAAAAGGCAGGTCCACGTTTTGACTTTGGAGTAGATACATATTGGCTGTACGGAACCGCATTGATAGGATGGCTGTAGGCCTTCACTGTAAGAGAGTAAGGGTTGAAGGGGTCTGAGCCATTTGAGCCCTCTCTAATTTATTACTCTCCAATAATCGTAATGATCTCATTTATTGCTGGGTAACTAATGGCAGTCCTGTCTCCTGCCTTATGTTGGCTTGAGACCTTGAGACCATGGGACCTGGGCTTGTTGCCTGCCAAAGAGACTCCCATAACCCTTACAGAATCCCACAGGACGTTGAGGAGACGAGAGGCAGGACCTGGCTGAGGTGACCAAACCTTCCCTATGATAGTCAGAAGAGAAATGTGACAGCAAACAAAGAAGCAAGGGAGAAAAAAAAGAAAGCACAGTAAGATAATGTGAGAAAGACAAGCTGTGCTTGGAAATTGTAGACGTCTGAAGAGCCTTAGTCACGCAAGCTGAACATTTCAGCAGTCAGGAGAAAAAAACACGAGAGAGAGAGAGAGAGAGAGAAGAAATCAAAACAAAACAATGAAGTTGTCATGCGGGGAGGTGCAGATGGAGGAGAAAAGGGAGTGGGAAGACAGCAGCGCCTGGAAGAAAAGATGTCCACGGGGGATTGAGGAACCTTGTGAGAGTCACAGTACCGGCCCATACCTCCAGGGTTACTCATTATAACTCGGAGGGCTCCGGCTGAGGAAGCAAAGCCGCAGCTCCATCCCGGTGTCCTTAAACTGCTTCTTTATCGCTGCCTATATCCTGTGCATGTGTGCACAGACCTGTGAAAGGGCTGGCACGGTGAAAGCAGTCAAAATTGAGTTGCTGTCGTAATGCTTGTACCTATCCAATCTGTTTTTTGATCAGAGCTGTGAAGGGAATATAGACATATGGTGCGAGAAGCAATTTGAAGGTACTGGGAGGATTCGGTAGTTTTGTTAGAGAGAGGGAGGCACTGCCATCCTCCCGCTCTGACTCAGAGGAGCTGACAGCAGACCTGGGTTTGTGGAGTCCTCACACGTTTGCTGCTGCTGCTGCTGCCGCTGTGTGATGCAGTATTAGGATCTGGATCTGTAGAGATTTGCAATTTAGCATTAGTGCTGTAAGCTGTTGCCAGATTGCTGGTTCCATTTGTAGCTATTTGTTAAGGTGGAATAAGCAATTACTGAGCAGGACTTGAAGCTGTGCCTATACTAAGATCAATCATTGAATCACGACTCTATTTTAAGGAGTGACACCAGGCCTTCTGGACGTGTGACGCGTGACAACAAACCGTTGATCTTGCCAATGTCCTCGGTATCTCCACACACAAATTTGTTGGTTGTCTCCACCAAGACAAAAGCGTGATTCGTCACTGAAGATGAGCAGCTGCCATTCTGAGTCACTCCATGACCATCTGGCACGACACCATTGCAGTCTTTGGCGTCGTTGACGTGGTGTTGGGGCAGTCATTGTAATGGTATGGTGCATGTAGTCCTGGATCGTGCAGCCGTCTGCCAGTGGTGCTGGAGGGCATCACTGCTTGCTGAATGTCCGCAATCGTGGCTGTTGGGTCAGTCAGGTACAGTGATACGGCCTGTCCTTGCTTAGGTCCCATGCGTGGCCCAAGTGTGAAACAAGAACCATTCGCATGTCTCACAATGTCAAACCTACCCACCAAGTTTCATTCCTGTCGATTGATTCCTTCTGGGTGCAACTATTTGTGCAACTGTTGTTTTGACGATGATGGATATGACCAGCTTCTACAGAATTCATGTGTGGATGTGCTGTAGCTTTATTAAGAAACATTTTAATAGTATTATTATTTCAGAAGTAGTTGCTGATGAACTGTGAGGAGTTGGCAGTGTTAAGTCCTAGCAGGTCCCGGCCTTTCTCCTGCTGGTGTCTGTTTCCGTCCTTTCTCCAGTCTCCTTTGCCAGGCGAGGAAGTCTTCGCCCAAACCAAGCATTTACTCATTTTTGTTCTTCCTCTCAGTTTGCTGCATTTATCAGCGCTGGGATGAATAATAGATGAGAAGCCGTCGCTTTTAAATGCAGCACTCATCATCCGCCAAACATCACCCAAAAGCAGGTGTTTTTCATTTTTCCTCTCTCTCTTTTTTTTGTTTTTGTTGTGACAGACAACTCAATGCTCCCCTGAGTGTGGATCTCATTCCCCCGATGATTGAATCTCTGCTGTCTTACGTTCTGAGAGACAGATGAAGAATGAGGAACCGGGGAATAATAACTAACGCCAACTCACCAGGCGGCCACGCTTAACATGCAGGGTTTTTTTTCCCCCTGTTAGCGTTCCGGAGCGGTTTGTCGAAAAATAGTTTGGAGTTGTTGTTTTCCCCCTAGTTGCCACCCTCCGGAGAGCTTAATGGTATAACTGAAGGCCTGGGTTGTTTTCCTTTCATGGCGTCGCGGTACAATTACAGATACATGGTGCTGTTAGTCACTCGCCACTGGCCTGACAAGAACCATCACGTGGCCTTGGAACGTAAGGAAGCGGATATGCCCACTTTGCCCTCCTTCCGAAACAACAGGGGTCCCCAACTTTTCTACGTTCTGAAAAGGGAAAGCAGTTTGCCTTGTGGGCTTTTGAAGACCCGGTTGGTGCGAGCAGATGGCTGAATGGCGGAGCTAGGCTGCTGTGCCTGATAAGGTCTCTCTCAGTAAAAAGGATGAGGCGAGGCCACAAATATCACAAACTCATTTCAAGCACCCCTCAAAAGCAATCTGGCCTCCTCTGTCCACAGGCACTTTCCTCGCACCGTACGAAGGGGTGTTCTCCACCTCGCGACTTGCAAAAACTTGAGCGAAATTGACAATACACTTTGCAGCAGCTTTTTAACATGGCATTTCAAGTTCCTATTTCTTGTTCCTGTACCGGCCAGATTTAGAGACTCTGAAAGTTAGAGAGGAGATTGTCTGTCTCAAGGTGAGAGGAATGGATCCCCGTCTTCCTGGCCTGCTGGCTCTGCTTCCTTATTGGTAACGACTTGTTTGAGCCGACGGAAGGAGCCTGTTTCCGTGCACCCTTCAGAACACCTGTGACTACGCGACCCCGCGCTCACCCCCCTCCTCCCACCACCCACCACCCCTCCAGGCTCAGCAGGGCCTGACTGTCGGGAAGATTTCCACTGTCGAAAAATGAATGGCCTTTACCATCCTACCATTTCCCACCTCCCTCATCTCCATTCTTCCTCCCCAGCCAAGACTCTCTGCCTGATTACCACCATACAGCTGCACAAATCTTTGCCCAAATTTGACAGGCGTCTTTGAAAAACATCTGATTGATGTGAAAGACATGAAAAGGCTTCTTTGTGCCAGGCAGCACGCGAGGCTCTTGATTTGAAATATAAATAGTTTAAAGTTATTTTATTCCTTGAAAGCCTGGTGAAAGATGAGGATGTGTGCCAATTAAGATTGCCTTTTGCCCTCTTTCCAAGACGATCTGCCATGACAGAGAATGAGCCAGGCGAGAGAAAGGCAGGGAGAGAATGAAAGCCTGCGAGAGAGAAAGAGTTCATTACTGTAAATGCAAATGAAAGGTTCCCAGCGTATAATAGCTTGTCACTGTCAGCTTTGATAAGAGAAAAGGCTTAGTCGTGAATGTGCGTTCTCACATTTTGCAATGCTGGACGTGGTGAGAGTGTGTGTGTGTGTGCGCGCGCGCGAGTGCATGGTTATACGGTGATGGGACCATGAGCTGCAGAATAATAAAATATTTCTTGATGGGTTGAAGAACCACTCCCCATAATCCCCGAACAATCCCGCTGTGCAGAGAAGGTCTTATTGAAATGTGCTCTAGCTCCCTTGTTTTTTTTTTTTTTTTTTTTTTGTGTAAACTGTAAGTGGAATGATTTCCATTTGGTCTTTCTGAATGTTTGCCGTTATAAAATGGGATGCACTTGGTGTCATCCAATCCCTCTAACCCCTTAACCTGTGTTTAATTTCCAACGGGGTAGAAAACAGGCTGCGTACGGGCTGCGAATGGCTCCTATTCTGCTGAGGTTAATTGTGTGAGGGGAATCTGTGTGCTTCTGTTGATACTGGAGGGATAAAATAAAAACAAGCATTGTCTCTAGGCATAGATCTGCAGATAAACGGGCTGCAGAGGGACCCTGGCAGTCTCTCCGAGTCAAGCGTGCTTTGTTTTCATCTAGCGGCTGCTGAGAACAGAGGGGAGGATGGGGTGAAATGGTTTGAGGCTTGTATACACGCGGAAGAGGAGGCTGACATTTCATTTCCAAGCCAGTTTTACCGCACAAAGCTTCCGACACTATTAGCGCACTTGACCCTTTTCTTCAAACTAATGCAAGTCAACACAATGCAACTGTCTTTCTCTGACCGTTCTCTCCCTCTTGTTGCCGTCGGTCTGCTAAGGTCGACATCACTGAGCACGATAAACTTCAGTTTGATGCTGAAGCTTGTCCAGTTCTTTAGCTTCATCTTGGCACCTGCATTACCTGGCAGTTCCATCACATCGCCCCTGTCTGTCATGGATGCCAGCTCTGATGAAGCCTACTGTCAAACACGGTCACACTCGGCCAGCGCTCTTGAAACGCGCTCGCACACACGGCTGGCTTCGATCTTTCGGCCTGCCTGTTAAAGCCTGCCATAGGTGAGCAGACAGTGCTCCCTTTAGCTCCCCCTCCTCCTCTCCGCCAGCCATGGCCCAGTCACCTCCTCAAGGGCTATTAAGGGGAGCGGCAGGGGGAATAAAGAATGAACAAACAGAGCAGGGTGCACTGATGTGTGGAGGGTGTTAAACGGTGTGATCATTATTGTTGTTAGCGTGATGAGAGGGAAAGCAGCATGTTAATGAAAGAGCAGCCTGGTGCTGCTGTTGCTGCTGGTTAGTTCTTCTCCATTAGCGCCTGGTGCAGGGCTTGCTCTCCCAGCACCTCCGCCCTGGGGTAACCTTCCTTCTTTTTAGGTGAAGCTTAGGGAGCAGGGTTGGTTGAAAATAATCCCTCTATCTGGGGCTGAAGATCCAGCTGTGGAAGTGTTGGTTTCCACTGCACCACTTCTACATAGAGGAAGGTGTACATGCTACAGCTTGACATGTGTACAGGGTTGGGTGGAAGTAATCCCTGTATCCGGGACTGGAGATTCAGCTGTGGACATGTTGGTTTCCACTGCACCACTTCTTCATGATGGAAGGTGTAAATAATACAGCTTATGTGTGCAGGGTTGGGTGGAAATAATCCCTTTATCCGGGGCTGGAGATCCAGCTGTGGATGTGTCTTTTTCCACCGGACCACTTCTATGTGGAGGAAGCTGTGCATACTAAAGCTTGACATGTTTGTCCAGACCCTGATGGGACTTGACTATTCATGTTGGGTTCAGATATTATTTCTCAAATATTTGTCAAGTTGGATTTTGGATCGCTCTGCTTTAGCCCTTCTTGCTGCTTCATTCTTCCTCCCCACATTTATTACCTTAAACAAATTTGAATCGGTCACCTGGAGTCTCTCGTGTTGTTGACAGAACCATGCACCATGGTCCGCAAGGCCAGAACAACTCCAGAGCAAAGTATGTGAAGTTCCTCCAGACTAAACTTTGTGACTTTTATGACTGACAGTTTGGCTTGCTTTGTTTATTGATGACATCACTAACCTGTCAGGTGGTATTTTATGAAAACGCTTTTTTCATGGCCAGTTCCAAGAGGGGCTGAGGGCTGGTACATGCTTCCTCCAAGGTAAATGAAGTCTAGTCAAGCTCATGATTTCCCTACGATAGGGCCAACGTATAGATGGCTGTACCATGATCTCCCTACGATAGGGCCAACGTATAGATGGCTGTACCATGATCTCCCAACGATAGGGCCAATGTATTGACGGCTGTACCATTTGGGTGTAGCTCTTGCACATTGTGGGGATACAGTATGAACATGCTATGAGGTTATACTCCTCCTAAATGAGTATGCAGGCAAGCCTGGGCAGTGTTTCCCATCTGTCCCAAAGCACTTAGACTGATTGGCAGTGACAATCTTCCACTGAAATCAATATGTTGTGTGTCCGAAATGCTGCTGTGCTGGCAAGCCATCAACTAATAAGGTTAGGAGTGAGGAGTGAGTGATGCCAAATCATGGTCTTTTATCAACTCGGGCCTGTAGCAAAGTTTGCCAAGGTCACACTCAGAGGTGGAGCGGACTTTGATCAGCCAGATATCTGAGCAGGGGACTAGACTACAGTGGCGCAGATAGCAGTGGAATCAAGGGTAATCTGTTCTGACAGTGTGGAAGTGGATAAGGAAGCTGGAAACAGTAATTGTGATGAACTGGAATGGTCTTTTTTTTGCCCAGCAGCCTTGTTTGTCGGTGTACATTTATGGCTGGTGCTATAATTGTGATGATAACAATTATCCAAGACAAGTAAATTGCATAATATAAACCTGTCTTTATGCAGGACCAGCAGGAAAAATGGATGATAGTAAGTTTGCAATGCAGCCTACAATTAATAATTATCACAAGTTTGGATTGCGGAAGCAGAGAGCGAACACAACATACACGAGTTCAACAGTCAGGTATGACAGGGATTGGACATGAAAGCAGAACTGACCATATAGACGTAGACAAGGTGTCCTTGGCAGCTATTGACTGACTTGACCAGGGAAACTAAATTAGACACCGCCGTGCACATCCGGAACATTCTTAAGAATAAAGGTTCCTAATTGGGTCTTGGCCTGGATGTGCAAAGGTGGTGCTCCAGTACTAGAGGATGTAGTTTAACTGTTCCACAGCCCAACTCTGTCAGACCATTGGTATTAGAGCTGCACAATATATTGTTTCAGCATTGTCATCGTGCACATGTACGGTCCTCACATTGCAGGGTCAGGTAAGACAAATGAAATGAAACCTGCCCTGCAACAACTTTTTTGCTGCTTGATACAAAAGATAAACCTGCACGGTTCTTTGATTAAAGGCTTTGCGGATGCACAGAGAGTAGTAGTCACAGCGCTCACCTGCTTTTGTGATTGGGGCACTGAAACCGATTACAGAGCCTAAGGTTATAAAGTTCCAGAAAAGATCGTTCACTCTCACAAGAGTGTTAAAAAGTTATTTCTCAGCTTTTTTAATTTGTATAGTTTTTATCTTCAGCCCAATCAACTTACAATGAATAATGATTTTAATAAATGCTGTTGAAGCCGTCTGGTGAAAACTCCTTTTTTCCTCACATCACAATATATATTGCAGGGAAAAAAATATTGCAATGTCAGATTTTACAGTGTCGTGCAGACCTAATTGCCATTGGGCATGGTGGCCCAACTCCTGTAAAGTTTCCCATTTTATTGCCAATGCTTTTATATGTAGATTATACAAACCCAGTGTGTGCAGCGGAGTCAGCACTGGATGGATACCTTAAGGTAGCTGAGTTCACTCATTAGTATTTATTTTTGTACGTATGCTGTACATGTTCCCCAGACGTTTTCACGCAAGTTTTCTGAAAGTGCTGCTAATTGACTAAACTTGCCAGCCAAGTTGCTATAAGTTTGCATTGGAGTCAATTAACAGCGCCCATTCAAAATCTCAGAGTACGAGGATCAATAATTCGGCCTCCACCGCAGATCAGTGGACGCCTATTGACTTGTTCTTTCCGTTCACTGTCTTACATCTGGATGCTCCGGAGATGGTCCGGCAGACACGAGCGCCAGACAGCAGCTGTGTTCTCACGTTTAGTCACACTGATGTCATTTTCCCGTGAGCACCATCCCTGTCACAATGACATCAGCGCTCCGGCAGAAGAAGACGGGAAAAATCCTCACTCTTCCTTCCACTGTCTTACTTACTTCACGGCGTTTCGCTCTCCTCTTGCGAGCTGCGTGACAAAGCAGTGAAGTAAGGAGCTACCAGCTGTAGAAACGTCTGGCTTGAGGTACACTTAAGTGAGTCTTGCCAAAAACACACTGTTCCCTACCCTCCCTCACTCCCGCTATCATCCCTCCCTCCCTCCCTCCCTCTACCCTCCACCCCCCGTCTTTCTCTGTCAGATTTGTCAGCCTGTGCTGGGCTGGCCTAATGAGTTGAGTAGTTGGGAAATCTGCTCATAATCAAAGTGGCCTCATTTATTTGACGATGGGCTGTGCGAGGAGAAGACAATCATGCCAGCTGCTGCTGCACTGTAGGCCCACATGGAAGTGAAGCTACTGCCGTGACTCAGCAGCTGTTTGTAGCTGAGAAGATATTGAAGGGGACTTCTTATACATAGCCAGTAAAGGTTCCTCAATGGTTCTTGGCTTGGGGGTACTGCTTGGGTCAAACTTGGAATGGGTAGAAAAGCTCTACAGTATGTGAAGGTTCTTTAAACTTCTTGTTTGTTGACCAAAAGGCAAAGAAGAACCGTCCACTACTGAAAGGAACAAAAAGTGGTTCTTCTATGGTGTTTCTCCCTAGAACCCTCTCTGGGACACTTACTTTGAAGGGTGCATGGGCCTATGAGAATGAGAGAATGGGCCTATGCATCCGTCCACTGGAGCTACATCATATGATCTACTGTAGTAGCAATGTTAGCATTCACTGCTGCCTCTGACGATGAGGATGGATCTTTTGTTTGTTACCTTCCTGACAGGCTTCGTGGACCCTCATCTGATTACCGCCTCATGTTTAAAGCCTGCTTCCTCTTCCCGTTTGATCATAGAAAGTCAGTGGTTTCTTCCACATTTCGATCTGGAGGATGTGGACTGATGCGTGGCTCGTCTCTCCACCGTCGCCCCTGGAAACGGAGCTTATGCATCGTGCCAGGGACGTGCCAAGATGAGTGCGAAAACTTGAGAGGAGAGATCTCGAGGCTGTCCGTGGTGCTGAACCAGGAGTTGTGCAGGCACTCTGCCGGCTCCGTAATGGAAGCTGCCAGCCGAGAGCTTGTTGAGAGAGTTGTTAACCTTCGGAGATAGCATGCACATTAAAGATGCATCGCAGAAAGCTTTGAAGTTAAATGAGAGGGGCCGATTTGTGGCACGTCAGGAGCCGGCGCAGGAGGAGGCCACATAGGGGCGCCCTTTTCTGTTCTGGTTATCCTACCGCCTGAGCGTGGCTACATTTTTATTTCCGTTCAGTTCACTTCAATTCATTTGTACAGACCAGAGGTGGGTAGAGTAGCCCAGAGCTGGACTCTAGTACAAGTACTGGAAGAGTAAATGTAGAGTAGAGACAAAACTTGAGTTAGAGTAACACCTTTTCTTCTCTTTCTTCACCTGGTCAAAGATAAGATGCTCAAAGTCCAGGTGTGGGGGTGATATTGGCTGAAGTGCAACTAAAAAATAAGTAGATATTTATATAAATATTAATGTAACACTTTACATTAAGTGTTGACTAACTGACATGAAGTAATACATTAACAATGGTTAACTAATGTTGAGTAAACATGTAACAACTGTACGTTTGCTTAACATGTAAACATGTAGTTGTATCATGTATACGTAACACCTGAACATGTAGTTGCAACATGTTTACTTAACATCTACAAATGTAGTTGTTACATTTTTACTTGACACCTGAACATGTGGTTGCAACATGTTTACTTAACATGCACACATGCAGTTTTACCTGGTTTACTTAACATGCACATGTGTAATTGCAGCATGCTTACTTAACATGTAAACATATAGTTGTATGTAAGTGTTTACTTAACATTAGTTCACTGTTGTTAATGGTTACTTAACATGTAAATATGTAGTTGTATCATGTATACGTAACACCTGAACATGTAGTTGCAACATGTTTACTTAACATGTAAGCATGTAGTTGTATCATGTATACTTAACATGTAAGCATGTAGTTGTATCATGTATACTTAACATGTAAGCATGTAGTTGTATCATGTATACTTAACACCTGAACATGTGATTGCAACATGTTTACTTGACATGTACACATGTAGCTGTTACATTTTTACTTAACACCTGAACATGTAATTGCAGCATGCTTACTTAACATGTAAACATATAGTTGTATGGAAGTGTTTACTTAATATTAGTTAACCATTGTTAATGTATTACTTCATGTTAACTAATGCGGTACTTCATGTTAATTAGTCAACACTTAATGTAAACCGTTACTGATATTTGCAATAAACGCAGCATTAAATAAGCGAGTGATAAGTGAGTTATATAAATGGTCAGGGCTTCTGACCGTTTGTGGGGTTATACAGCTTACATGAAGCAGCTTTGCAGAAATCCAGATGCATTATTGAACAGGCCAAGGTTGATAGTAGCAGAAAACCATAACGGGAAGCAGAAAGAACTGCAAGGAACCATGACTCCTATGCCTCCAATCACCACCACGTAGTGCCCATTTGTTCAGATGAGTTGTTTGGTTTGGGTGGTGGGCTCCAGCTGGTAGGTGAACTCACAGCTCTAGTTGCTGGAGGCCCAGCTGACCCCGTCATGTGTGTGGTAAGAACAACGGAAGCTGGGTCTCTGTCCCCGAGGGCCTCTGAAGTCAATGAGAACGGCATGTCCAAAGAGATAAACGACCTCTGATGCGAAACAGAGCAGGACCTTGTAGAGACTGTGTGTGTGTGTGTGTGTGTGTGTGTGCGTGTGTCCGTGTGTGTGGTTGTGAGCACTTGAAAGGATGTGTGGCTGGTAGGGGGAGCAACAGTGGGGATAAATAATTGATGGTCTATACTGGAGTATTGGTGCAGATGAACATTCGTTTGTGCATTAATGGGTGGGAGTGCCGAAATGAAGGCATCACTACTTTATGCCGTTGACCTCGTTATTTAGCTCCTAACGTAAGATGTACGTTTGGAGAGGAGGTCTCCGGGAATAATGTTATGGATTAGGAGCACATTTTCCCCACCGATCATCTGCCAGCGCAGATGAATATTCATATTTGTTCCTTTTTTTCTCTCTCTCTCTCTTCTGTTTTTCACAGTGCCATAAACGAACGACAGCGCGGCACAGTGTCACGAGAACATGAATCATTAAAAATCTTTTGAATATGATTAAAGATGTTTTTGTCTGTTGATTTCACTTTGGAGGTTTGTCCCCATTTCAGACAGTTAAGGCAAGAAATAAAAGAAGTCAACGCTCATTAAACGCTCATTAAAACCAGCTGAGTTACAGACGGAACTTTTTTTTTAACCCGTTTTGTCCTCAGTCTAAACCGCAACATTGACAGCAGTGGTTCAGATTTGTGCTCGCTCTGTTCTTTAAATCACCAGGCACTGAAAGGGGCTTGACCCGATCTGTCTTTTGTCTTTTTCACTGTCAACCTCGACCCCTCCACCCAGCCCACAAAACACTCCCAAGTATTCCCAAAGCTTTCATTCTCGCCCTTTTTTTTCCCCTCCCTCCCTTTCTCCCCCCTCCCCTCTCTCTTTGTTAGAGACGGCCCCTCTCCGCTCCCCCTCTGTCTTCTCCTTCAGTCGAGGCTGGGAGAGGGTCGTGAGCGCTGCCGCCGGGAGGAACTCTGGAAAATACCTCTCCGTGCATCTACTCAGCCTAGTCCGGTTGATCACCATGGCTTGGCTAGTTTCCCCCCCCTCCACCTCTTTTTTTTGTCCGACTCCTGTCTTGTGGTGGACCGTTCCGGTGCCTCTGGCTTGGCCACGGCTCTCCGCCTCTCTGTGGCTGAACGGAGCCACGCGTTGACACTCAGAACACCAGCCGCCTGGGGGATTTCTGACATGAATAGCGCTTGCTTTGGCTGGAGGTCAATGCTGGATGCTTCTTCTGAGGATCAGCTGGAGCGAATCGGAGCCCGGGACATGAGGAGCACATCAGAAGCCAGAGCGGAGGATCGTAACGGATGCTTCAGAGGAGACTGAGAGGAAGCGTGAGCACGAGAGTAACGAGAAAGAAGTAGCTTCTCCTGTCAAAGGAATTGAAAAAGGCTTTTTCGGAGGGGAAAGGCAAACAACTTATCCCTCTTTCCCTCTTTTTCCGAAGAAAAAGCAAGAGGAGCCTTTCCTGTGTTCTTTACTTGGTTTTATTTGGAGCAGGGTTTGGATCCATATAGCTGGGAGGAGGTGGAACGTAGATCCATCACTCAGTTCAGTTTGCTTCCCTTCTCGTTTAGTGGCGGTTCCTCGGAGCCATTGACTTCAGCCGGTAGACCAGCTGTGCCGTGCCCCACTTGCACAGGGGGGCACGAGGGGCTTAATCGCCCCTCTAACTTTCCGCTGTCTGCGTCCCCCGAGTCGCTCGTGCCGAGCTTGAGGAGCGCTACTTCCAGTTAGACTGGGGGGAAGGGTTTGGTGGTTATAGGAAAGCTGAGGGGGTGTGGTGTAGAGGCGAAACCCTCGTGCTCTTCAGGGCATATGGTCGATCCGCCTGAAGACAGCTGCTGACTATCTGTCAGCTAATTACTCTGAAACAGGACGGGGGCAGGGCTTCATTTCTGCCCACCCTCTCTTTTGACCAGACCAAGCAGGGGTCCACAGCTTTGAGGAGGATCTGTCGGTGTCTTCCTGAGCGGGCGAGCGAGCGAGTGAGTGACTGAATGAGTGAGTGCGCGTAGAGCAGAGGCTGACAGTTCCAGCTGCGGAGTGCGAGGACCTCAGTGCAAGAGTCTAGCAGAATGTCCAGCTCCGGCAGCAGCTGTGGCCAGTACTAACACATGGCACACACAGCTAAGCCTGGCACCACCACATTGCCTTCAGCCGTAGGCAGGTGGCACAGCATCTGAGGGCACTGACAAGTGAGAGAGTGAGAGAGTAACAGAGGGAGAGAGAGGAAAAGAGAGCTAGGAAGGGATACATGTTACCCTATTTACTCGCTCTGTTGAAAAAGGTGAATAACAAAACGCTGGAAGCAAAAAGCGTTTGTTTACCACACCGTGGAGCCGTGTTTGTGGATTTAAAGCTCAAAGTGCAGCCGGAGTGTTTGCACTGATCCGCTCTCTTTTGCCCTGCGTGGGCAGGGGCCTGGGAGTCCAGCAGTGCCATTCATGCACATACGCACAGAAACACACACCATCCCGTCACAATCCTTCTGCCACTGTGTTTGGAGCGAGATGGAAGGTTTTGCAAGAGGTGGGGGGCAGTAGAAGCAGTGCCGAGAGAGACACCCGCTTCTTTCCCTATCTGGATGCTATTCAGGACCAAAAATGTGTTGCCTGGAGACCTTTTTGTGCTTTCCGGCATCTTTTTCTCCAAGGAACCGTGCTCAGATTTCTTCCGTCGATGCTGAAACCGCCGGCCCCTGTTTGAGATTTTGATTCCTGGCCCCATTCTTCTTGGAGTTTTCTACCTTCTGGGTGGAGTACCACCGGCCTCGTGGCGTACTTAGGAGGAAGCGCGGACTGGAGTATGACCAGCTGCCACTACCCCACACCGCCCCCGGAGCGGGACCGCATGTACCAGCACAAGGTCTCGCTGGTGGTGCGCTACTTTATGATCCCGTGCAACATCTGCCTCATACTTCTGGCCACATCCACGCTGGGCTTCGCCGTGCTCCTGTTCCTCAACAACTGTAGGTCCCTCCATGTGTTACTGCTGTTAATGTTGATTCCCATAAGCGTACATGTTTGGGTCCCAACCTTTGATCCTCACTTGCATAGTCTTCATAGTAGGCGAGGAATTATGCATACGACACGAGTTCCTAAAGGTTTATTGGCTTGGAACTACATTAAAAGCTGTCCCTAGTGTAGAACCTTTATGTATTTCACATGTGAATAAGCATGACTGAGTTTTGCACACCTAATGTGTGTTACCACCCATGAAACAACTCATGATCACATGTACAAATGTGTTCATATGTGATAAAACACATGATTACTTGCAAACACATGGTTTTTGCACACTTCACATGCAAAATATATATGACCTGTATACCTCATTTACAAAAATGGTTCATGTCCATTGAAAGGTTCTTGAGACTTCATCAGAAGAACCCTCTGTGGGACTTGTAGCAGTACCTCTGGGCTCTAGGACGAGTTGTCCATGCACATGTGGTGCTGCAATAGACTCTTAAATTTCGTGCCTCAATGTAGGACCCTGGTCAAACGAAGCCTGTCACTTTGTGTGGCTGGAGCCTATGTATGTATGTGTGTGGCAGCAGACTTTTTATCAGAGTGATGTTCAGAGAGAATGCTATCTTGATGGATGGACGGCTCAATGAGGATCGATGGCAGTCAAAAAGTAATCCCTAATGCCTAAAATTCGATCTAGCGGCTGACATGGCGGATGATTGAGGATGACGCAGATAAACTGGCCTCATCTTCTAAAGTGCCTCAGTTCTTCTGTCTAAACAAGCGGCCCGGTGGCATTCTGTCTTGCCTGAAGCGGTGGCATTTACTCTACACAGTGGGGATAAAGTGGGCAGATTAACTGCCTTTGGAGGTGGAAGCCCTGGCATTAGCGTCAGCGCTCACTGTATCTGCTTGAATGGGTATCCAGAGGCTTCACCTTGCACTGGCCTCCCCGTCGTGTGCCCGCATGTTTTCCGAAAGGTTCCAGAGTGCACTCTTTTATTGAATTAAGGTGTCAGAAAAAAAAGTTCTTTGGAGGAGTATCACCATCTTGGACACCCAAAGAACCTTGCGATTGCTTGCGGGGTAAAGGTGTGATAAGTGACGAGCCTTTGTTAATGGTTTTATAGCTACTTCTTCTGGGACCATAAGTCCAAGCCAAGAAGCATTTAGGAAGCTTTATTTTTAAGAGAGTAAGGCTTTCAATAGAGCGATTGCGCTGGAAGTACGTTTGGCTTGAAAGCACGTCAGAGTGCTCTTTGACAAGCCTGAGCAGCAGGTATCCCTGCACTTTATCAGCATTTCCATTAGCCTCTTGTCTGTCCCTCCTTGCGAACACTGTCTAAGTCTCAATTTCTCCATCTCTCCCCTCTCTTGGATGAACGGCAACCACAAATTTTTGATTCCCTGGCTGATGTTTGAAAATACTTCTCTCTGCCTGAAGCTGTTAAACAGAAGGTGGCTCTGGCGACGAGATTCCCGGGTGTGAATAGTGTGAGCGACAACAGAACTGTAGCATTTTTTCTTTTTTAATTGGGTGTTGATGCAGATGTTGCCAGACTCTCGATCACACTTATATATGTGCATTCATATTGTTAATGAAGCAAAATTACGAACAAATTAAGATTGCGGAAAAGCCCTCGGAAATATCTGACGGGAAAACGAGGTGTAGTCTCCTGAACTGAAAACTGAGACACTACATACCTCTTTTGTTGGCGTTGCTGCTCTTCAGGCGGAGAGAGAGAGAGAGAGAGAGAGAAAGAAAGACTCAATATTTGCTTGGACAAGTGGATAAGATAGAGAGGAAGAAAAAGAGCGAGTCCTATTCAGCCCAGTGCATTCCTCCTCCTCTAGGCCATTAACATCCGCCGGCTTTTCAATCGGGCCTGCTCCCTCTCCAATGTGGAGTCCGGACGCCACTACATTAGATCTTGATTAAAAGACCTTAAAGGGCCTTTCTTTGCAATTGGCAGAAACGTGCCCTCTCCCTTCCTCAATAAAGGTGCAAAATGCGAAGTTCATTTATAAACTGGTCATGTTGCCGAATCAATTTGGTCCAGACAGATTCCATTAGATTTAAATACAAACTCAGTTAGAACATTCCATTCCCGCTCCTGAAAGTAGAGTTCAGAAAAAAAGGATGATGAAGTGAAAGGAGGGCCATTAACGTGGAGTAGGTGCAGCGTAGCGTTTGAAAGCTTGTTGGAGAGGGACACAGACCTAAGGTTAGTCATTTCCATTTTCATTTAGCTGGCAGAGGGAAGGGAGACCACACAAGACTAGAACTGTTTAACTCCACGGGCAAATGCATCATGCCTGGAATATTACTACAGTGGCGCTCATTGAGAACACGCACGTGCACACGCACACACACACATGCACACGCTTCATTCATACTGTTCGGTAAATGCCGGTGGACAGAGGTGCGGAAAATGAAGTGTCTGTTAAAGGAATGGTTTGCCGAAAAAAGTCAAATGCACACAATTTTGCACTTATGCCATGTGTGGTCATTCAGACTTGGTGTCCACATCTAGCTTTGTTAGTTTAGCGCTGGAGCTACGAGGCTAATGTTGCTAGCATACTAACCAAAAAAGCAATAGTCCAAACCAAATAGGTTTTTGGCTTAGAACCCTTTTAGGTCTTTTGGTCAGTGTCACTGTAAGAACATAAGCTCCCTGAACCACCTTGCTTGTTTGTGGTGGTAGTAACTTCAGGCTCCTGCAGATGGGATTGCATGAGGATGATTGGGCTATAGATGCCTATGTGGTGTTTGATTGGATTCATAGATTGAGAAGAGGTGGTACAGTGCAGTGAATGTCAGATGTTAATGATTGGCAAAAAGGGGTGATTGTATTTGGGCATCTAGAAGGTTGTAGTGTGAAGAAAGTAGCTGAATTTGCAGGTGTATGGAAGCGGTTTAGGACACAATATCAGTTGCTGCGAGTTAAAAAAATGAACACAACTTTGCCATGTATGTATGAATGCAGCAGGCAGTCATTTTTGACGATAGGTGTGATTCTGAAATCTGCCTCCCCCTCAGAATCGGGCACCCCTTTGAGTGGACACGCATCTCATAGGCGTATGTACACTTACACAAGTTACGTTCATGATTTCTGTTGTTTCTACCGCCTCAGATCTGAGTTTTCTAATTCAAGATAAACTGTTATTTGTAAAAAAACACCAGAAATCATGAACATAATCTGTAGCATCCATATGCTTGATGTGATGCACATGGAATTTGGCACAACAACTGTCATCTAAAATTAGCACCTACAGCTACACAGTGAATATGTGTTGCCTTTCTCCCTTTAACGAAGAGCTAAATGGGGTTTGTGGAGTTTGAGTTGTAAAAGATTTGGGTGACTATTTGGGTGACTATTCACTTCTAGTGTTTATTATCCGCATAAAACTCTCTGGGGCAAAAACACGGACACCAGATATGTCTTTGTCTGATGTGTGGGAAGTGGAAAATGATGTAAATGTGATTTTTCACCAAACCATTCCTTTCCTAAGCATAGAGGCTCACTGTCATAAACTCATGCCTCTATTTTTTGGTACAATTTGGAACACCAGCCGCCATTGACATCGGGTAAACATTTCAAGACACATGGACCAATAGAAGTAGTCCATAATTACCCAGAACACAATAATTCCAATAACATGCAATGTTTTTCTCTGGTCCTAGAGCTACAGAGGACTCCGCTATTTCGGAAAGCGAAGGCTTTGTTATGACAGCGACTATATGAGCTGTGTACATCCCTGTCGGATGTGCAGGAAATAATTTTCTCACGGACGTATTTGAGTGTGTGTCTGTAGGAGCGTCACTGTGAGAGAATGGGTACCGTTAGTTATGGCTGTGTTTTCCTTGTTGTTTTGGAAACCTGCAGATGAAAATCTGTAACTGTCACGATTGACTCTGAAGCCGGTTCAGCAGACACTTCATTATTCATGGAGTGATACACAACAAGCTGCTCTACTCCACCCCCACCCCAGCTTCCCTCCCTCCCTCCCTCCCTCCCTCTCTCTCGCTACCTCTCCCGCTCTGTCTCCATCTTTCCCTTTCCCTCACTCTAGTTCTTCTCCTCCTCCTCCTCCTCTTCTCCTGTCCGGGCTCCCCACCCTTGCTCACGCTCAGCTGTTGACAAGCAATTTGAAGTGAGCCTAAAATTAAACTGTATTCTGGCAGTCCACTTCTGAGCGGAGCTGAATCCCTGTGCGGGAGGCTGGCTAGCTGTGTATGTGTATGTGTGCATGTTAGACACAGAGGCCAGTCGGGTAACTGATGAGGTGTTTTTTCTCGGCGTCAGTTACTCCCTGTGGCTACATCAGGAGTAGGGTGTTGGGGGCTGCACTTAAAACTAGAAAGATTCATGCTGTATATTGGAAAGCAAGTTTTACGGGTTCTAGATACCCTGTTGATTTTGTCGTGGTCCTGCATGAATGTATACCATCTAGGAGTGTCACTGTCGATTGTACAAGTTCTAAAATATTTTGATGCTTTTGTAAAGTCAGGCAACAAAACACTGTTACTGTGCATATAAGACTGATGTTCATAATGGCCTCTTCTCTGAATGGCCATTCCCTGTAACGCGCCTCATTCAAAAAGTAGTCTGGGTTGTGAAGGGGTGGTGGAGGGGCTTAAATGCTGTACATGGAATAGACAGCTACACATAACTGCATTGTATTTGTGAACAATGCATAAATCCTAGCGGGGTGCGGGGACTGTGTGTGCGGTTGGGGTTGTTATTTTAATGTTTAGACATACAAACTCAGCCATAGCATTTGTTTACTTCATCAAGTATTCAAATAGGGCATAGGACCTTATGGTAAAAACCTGATTTTTCAGAATATTGCAATATGAAAAAATACACTCAACGTCAAAAGAATAGTTGCACCCAGCTGGAAGTGTGGGATTGCAGTGCTATTGGGAAGGAAGATAAAGGTTACCAGGAACAATAAATGATGATACATTTAGACTGATATGGCCAATATTTGTTGAGCTACACATACAGAAGTAGAGGTTCCTAATGGTGTCCTGTGATAATCCATCCCACACAGCTTGAATAATCTCACACAGTTCCTGCAGATTTTGCAGTAGGGGTGGAGGTGGAGTGACACGAAGGCCTAAGCATTCATCTTGGCACTGGCGATCCTGAACTGATATATTGTGTAGCCCTAATACCGCTCATTGCATCAGTGCCTCGGTGCATACAGTCCATAAATGGAAAGCAAGCTGCATAAACAGCTTGCTTAAAAGGGGCCTTAAAGCTATTCTCTGATGTCTAGAAGGTATCGGAAGTCGGCTTCCAGTTTCCCAGCTTGTTTTACGTATTTTCTGTTCCGCCTTAAATGGTGCCAGAGTTACACTGAGTAGCTGGTAAGGTGGAATGGAACATTCAGTTAAAAAGCTGGCGAATAGGAAGCCAACTCAGCCTCATATAAAGATGAACAATCTATCCGATTTAATCAAGTCATCTCAAAGCCCAGAGAAGTCCTAGTGTTGTATTTGTTCAGTCACTTCTGTTAGAAGTAAATGTTTGCCTTGATGAACTAGCACTCCTGAATAACCCACAGGCCCTCTCCCTCTGCCATGCATTATCAGTGCAAATGCTTGCTTGACTGTGTAATCCTATCTGGGTTACGTGTATGGGTGTGAAAACATGAATCAGAATACCTGAAAAGGCCTGTAGGGGTGCGTTCCCGCTGGACCCATTCCCCATCCAAATATTCTAACGCTCGCGTAATCGCAAAGAAACTAATTGATAGCTCATCAGCTTTATTCCTCTGTTCTCAGTCAGTTTTGTCCTTTTTGCTCTCATTATCTTCCTCCGAGATAGAGCTGTGCAGGCAGTGTCCACCCCCAACATTTACGATGACTATAGCAGCCCTGTGGGATCTCCTGAGAGCTTCTGTTAACTAATGTGCTTTTCTCTCTCTCTCTCCCTCTCTTTTTGTCTTCCAGACAAACCTGGTCACATCACACACCCCTTGCCTCTTCCTGATGGTAAGTCCTGGGAGGATCCTATCCAGTTCAAGCTGACCAGAGCACCTAGACAGATAATGATCTCAGCCTCTGTCCAGCCCGTTTTGTTTGAAGTGGGCTTCCTTTCTCTGTGTGTTCTATGCCATTATTTGGTGCTGGAGTTTAACAAACCAGTGCAGAGATAGTCATAGGAATTAGCCCTTGAATAGCAGCTTTATTGTTAGGATGAGGAGTGCTCTTGTGTGTCGAAACACTTTTTTTATTGCTGGAAAAAAGTTGAAAATTGTAGAATATCGTCGCTGTCATATCAAAACCTCTGCAGAATGATGAAGTTATGGAAGAAGGAAAATGTATTAATGTATATTAAATAGGGTTGGCAAATCCAAGTAATGAATCATGATTGATGTACAAACTGAGCTTCATCACAGTATGTATTTATTACTTTAGCTAATTCAGTGCCTCATTCAAAAAGTAGTCCAGGTTGTGAATGGGTGTGGGGGGGTGGGTTTGGGTGCTTAATTGCTGTACAACGACAATGCATAAATCTGGGGGCAGCCCTGTACGTGGAGTTGGTGGAGGTTATTTTAGTGTGTGGATGTACAAACTCAGCATTAGCATTTGTTTGCTTCATCAAGTATTCAAACTGGGCCTAGGACTAGTTTATAAAAAAATATATATTTGAAATAAAAAGAGACATTGTAGATAAACATTGCTGAAGTTTCTAAATATACCCCTCACGCCGCAGTGCATGCAGTTTGTACATGGAAACTAAGCTGCAGAAACATCTTGCTGAAAAGTTGCCACAGAATGCATTTATTACACATTTTCAATTACTCTGTGATGTCTAGAACAGTGAATTGTATGTCTAGTGAATTGTAGTTTGTAGTGGGCTGGAAAAATGTCATATATAACCATGTTAGCGATGTTCAGTATATTCATATAAATACTATGTATATTAATGTACACATGTACAAATAAGAACGTTGCAGTAGCAGGCTAATTAAACAACTTCAGTTTGAGACAACATAGTGACTGGCTAGCTGCTGATGGGGGCTTCAACAGCTACCTTGTTTGAATGTGGACATATAATTCTGTAACTAAATTTCTTGCATAAATTGTATTTATAAAAGTTGATTTTAGTTTTCTAGTGGCCTGCTGTTCTTTGTAGTTAATATCAGGAGGGCCTTGGGGCGGAAAAAGTTGAGTTCTAGAAGGTATGTGACTTTTACACGCTTATTTACAGTGCTGTGATTTGGCCCCAGAGTGAATTAACCCTAAGAAGAGATTTTTTCTATTTAAAAAGCATTGCATTTTGTTGAAGATGTATGGGTGGGCAAAACAAGCTTCATCACAATATATATTTCAGTTTAGCCATGTAAAAGCAGGACTCCCAGAGAATCTGGTTTCCAGGTTTCATCACCAATGTCCAGTGAGAGCAAGAGAGTTCCGACCAACCACTTTAATAAATCACATAAACACGGTCAATAATTCTAGCTCCATTGTGACTCTAGCTCTTGTTCATACAGCTTGTAGATTCCTGTTAGACTGTCAGCTCCCTAGATGAACTGCAGCTTTCCACTGTGATGTTGCTTTTGTAGTTGCTGCTTGTTTATTAATCCATAGGTTTCTATCTAGCACTGCACAGCCAAAGGCATTGTCTCAGAAAAGCCATTAAAAAGCTGTATATGAATGAAACACCCACAGGTGACGCCATAATAACATAAAGAGCAGCTGGGCTTAGGCCTGGACTACTAAGGATGACTAGAAGGGTCAAACTCAGACATAACGCATCAATAGCATTAATATTAATGGCGTTAGTAATTTATGGCAGTAGCCTGGTTAACACGTTGTTCGTTTTGATAGCCCTAATGGTAATGTAATAAGGTTTTATTCCATGTACTTTTGGACTATTTCTGTTGGTCCATCATCAAATGTTCACACACTGTAAAAGGCAGCTGGTGTGAAATGGTGTGAAAAAGAGGTTTTGATCTGACAGCAACAATATGCATTGTGCATGCTAATGCATGCCATGCTTAGCTAAGCTTTCTAGGCCAGCAATCACAGGCCAAGGTATAAAGCAATGTTTATTAAGTACGTACCTTCAGAGTTTGTAGAGTTAAAGTAAAGATCTCGGATCATGGCATCTGTATCTACTAAGCATTGTTAAGGGCTTTCTATGTTTATTCATATGTCAGGGCAGTAGCCTGCTGGTGCGATCAATATGCAACTAATAGAACAGAAGAAAAGGTTGCATTTCCCAGAAAAATGAAATCCAAGAAATGTAGTTATGTTTGCATGACTTCCGTAGTTCTCCTACTATGATGCTTCTGTCCGTGGACTACCTGGTCACCTTACGTACTACTTAGTTACTAAGTTTAGGACGTATTTTTCAGTGAGTACTATAAATGATACAGTAACTCCAGTGAGTTACTCCCTAATATGAAAACTAAGGCTGTATTCGAAATAGCATACTGCATACTACTCGCATACTAAATCTACCTAAAAGTAGTATGTAGTATGCAGTATGCAAACAAATTGTAAATCTGTAGTGTAGTGAAGATACCCGGATGGTGTTCTACTCCAGTCAGAGGTTCTAGTATACAGTGGGAGCTTTCTTCATGGTGTACTGCATCCCATCATGCACCGCGGCCTCACCAGCTCTCAGCCTGCTTCAGCCAGAGAAAATGGCGGCGGGTAAAACTGGGGAGCAAAATGCAGCCAACTCTTGAGTGTAAATGTGGGTGTAGTGATTGTAGTGGGGTATGTTTTCATCAGAATGAGCCTCAGAAAGTTCAAATATACAGGTCTGAAGATTAATAAAAGATGAACTCGCTTTAGAGGTTCAGTTTTTAAGCCAAATAGCCAAGGGTAGCTAACAGCTAGGCTAAACATATTTCAAGTGAACTGAGCAGCGTTAGCAGCAGCTAGCTCTAAACAGTGGATACAGTAATAACAGCTCTGAGGTAAATGCTAGGTCACTGGTCATGTGACTGTATTAATGTGCTACATTTGTAGGGCAGAACGTGTTACTGTACTGCATACTACACACAGGGGACAGTATACAGTATGCAGTACATACTAGTGTAGTGTGCAGTATGCAGTATAGCAGTGTGCCATTTGGAATACAGCTTAAGTTTCGGAAGTGTGGAACTCAAGCACGGCAACACATACAAGGTGTAAAAAAATAAACCTGTAGTGATCCCTTGCTTTGATGTGGGATCCATTGACAACTTGATTACGTCCGGATTGGATTAGTCTTGCGCGTGGAATGCCGGGGTAGCCAACTCCTCTGGGCGTCAATGTCTCTTTCCAGGCTTCCCGGCCGAGGCTGTATGTAGGCCAGGCACACACAGCTTCAGTTGCTCCACTACAGCAGTCTGATTAGCCGCTCCCTTTCGCCCACTTTCGCAGATATAAATCTCCATACTTAGTGAAGTATTGTTTCTTGCCGCCGCCTCGCACAGAAAGTCATTAATTAAACAGCAACAATTTATTGGCAAATGGCGGCTCTCCGCGAACACTCTAAATGGGAGAAACAGCTGGTTTCTGTTTATGAATATTTATGCGTGGCGGCAGATGAAATAAAGATTGGATTCGAATCCCTTTCCCTGCCGGCGGCGGAGATGAATCTCCTTAAGATCTAAAGGTGGTGGCTTCATCATGGCTATCAGCGCAGAGCCGGAGATCGAAAGGTGGAACAAACAGCAAGCAAATGCTGTTGATGATCAGGGTTCCGATCGGGAGGCGAAAATGCCGTGTTCTCCCGGGGGCGTGAACAGGATTTGCTCTGAAATTGCACAGTCACCTGCTCTGTAGGATGTTGTGTTCTGTTAGGGAGGCAAAAAGGCTGCATGACAAATCTGCTCTCCTGCGGCGGGCCGAACAACAGCCATTGTCTGCTTGAAACGGCGTCCACGTGCCGGCACGGGATAATTATTTTTGATTGAAGTTTTGCAGAACCTCGCCTCTGAGCTCCACCTCTGGAGCAATCTGAGTGGCCTCAGATTTATGGCGTCCGACTGGAGCTCTGAACGACTCTGCCTACAACATAAACTGGATTTTAATAGAAGTTTAATGCTAGGAAAGATTAGCGAGTGTCGGAGTGCATTCCACATGGCAAGAGTTATCAGTTTTGCTGCTATGGGGTGACGGCTATAAACCGAGGCGAGTGCCTGAGGAGAAAAGTGAGGCAATGAACAAGGCAGGCCGGCTTATTCCTCCCCTGACACTTTCCGAACTGTGGACTATTGATCGCGCCGCTCATTTTCGATGTATGGAAATTTCTTTCTCGCCGTCCAAAGGGCACAGTTTGTTTCTGCACTAGTCGAGCATTTAAAAGCTGCAGCTAGCTCTTAATTACATTTCCAATAGTTGGTGGAAACTTGCCGGCCGAGGCTTAGGCCTTTCACATCACTCTCTCTTTCTCTCTTTTCCCTTCTATCCCTCCTTTCTCTCTATTCACAGGCCCCAGCCTTCCACAGGCCATTATGTACTCAAGGAGATCAGTTAGCCAATTAGAGCTAGCTAGCCTAGATTCCACCCCCCCACCCCCCACCACCCATCATTCAGTGTCATATTAATTTGTTACAAGGCTGCGAGGGTCTTAGCGAAGGCAGTAGCCTTTAAGAAAATGAGCAGGAGAGGAGCCACACAGTCCCAGCACGCTTGCCCTCTATTCCAAGGACGGAGTGGCATTCCCAGACAGCATTACCCGCCGATATTTAATTACACTAAAAACCACAGCACTGATAAATAAGAATGTGCTGTTTGTACAGGCACAATTCAAAAATGACAGGATTTCCCTCTGAAAGAAAAGAAAAGCGGATCAGTATTAATGAGCGTTATATATCTAGCATTTCGGAAAAAGGCTGATGGCTGTCCTCTCTTGGTCAGGATAATGCAAGTTGTTTGTGGTATGCGCAGCTGGAATTAGCAGCCAAGTCCTGTCCAATAAAAGGCAGTTAATCACCAGCTAAAACCTCGCAAAGTAACAATGCAGCCTCTAATTAGTGTCTGTGTACGACTAGAGGAGTGCAGCTACTCGGTCCACCGTCATTACGGCCCAGCCGCCCCGAGAAGGCGGCAGTAGCTACAGCTAGAGCCGCAGACAGAGAGCTGCCAGATTGGTAGAGTTTGAGGTAAGTGCAATCTCGATAAAGGTCATCCACGCAAAGACTTGGCAGCGCTTATCCCAGTTAATTATCTTTGTTTTGTGTCAGAAATCTGGCTTTCGAAAAAATCCTATTAAAGATAAAACAAATGTTCGTTCATAATTAGCTCACCCCTCCAAAGCCTCGAACCTGCCAAAACGAAGACCGGGAAGACACGGAGAATCTTTTTCTGGGCTCGGCTTCCGTTAGTTTCGGCTAAACATACTGTAGCCTCGTTTGCAGACTGTGTAGGAGCCACCGGGAGTGATCAGAGAAAGCTCCCTATAAATACAAAGCCATTATAAAAGCTGGCTTCTCGGAATGCCCAGTGCCGCCACCTGTCAGGTTGGCTGCAGACTGCCTGTGGCTGATTGCCAAATATGATCCACCTGAGTGTTCTTACTTATCATGTCGTTGCGGGACGTTGTGCATTTGAAGGGTGTATTTCCTAAATTAGATTTTTCCTCGTCCTTCATGATTTAGCCGCTAAGACTCGCTGCATAAGTTATGCATAACTCTCATTAGCAAAACGCACTTGTGTCAACGTTTATAGACCGGGTTTCAAATTACTCCCACTGAAAATGAGAGCCCATTTATTTTGTCCTTTTTTTTTTTTTTTTTGGATGTAAGTAAATTTCCACTGGGGCTAAGCGCTGGCTTATTTAGACGTTAAGAAAATCTGGAGTCTTTACAGCGCCTGTGGCACTAGGTCACCCAGCATTGTCACTATCAGTTTTAAATTGGGCCACAACGTGGGGGGAAAAAAAGGCAGAAAGAAAGATACGGACTTGGTAATTCGAGCCGTCTTCTGGCTTCCCACTGTCTCCAGTACATCTCCACTCATGGTAATGAGTAGGCTCCCCTCACAATGCAGCCTCGCATTTGGCATTTGTCACAGTGAGTATCCCCCTAGGGGCTGTGCTGTACCTGCGACCATAATAGATGTTTGAATTGAAAAGTGATTTGATCTAGGAAGCAGGTGTTTACGCAGGCTGGAGCCAGCACGCTTCATGCGCTTTTTCGCAGGACTTTTCAGAGGACCTGCCAAACTTTCCCGAGCTTTCAAAAAGCTTGCAGCACTTTTTTCTGAAGAGAGGATGAAAATAATAAATAAATAAATAAATAAATAAATAAACTTGTGTAATTTATTCAGCCGCCGCTGCCTTCTTGATGGCACGACGCAGCCCGAGTGGAGCAGAATTAATTATTACTACTCACTTATCTTAATTAAATCTTTTCATGTCATGGATTTTACACAAAAGAGCCCCAAAATCTCGCTCATCTCCCATTCGGCCACTGAAGATGGCGTATATCAAGATATCAAAGGTGCGCCGCAAACACATCTGAGGCTCACCTGTTGTTCTGACGGGAGTGCTGACTGCCAATCGGAGCTTTGAGGTTGACATTACGAGGACAAAGTTTTGCGGGCCCACGCACATTTCTATACGTTCTATACGTGCATATCTAAACCCAAATGCACCTCCTGACTAGACCTCCTGCGGAAGCCCTGCGCACTTCTTACTGCGGTTCTGTCGAGTCAGCAGTTGCTTGCGTAAGCACCATGCAGAACCTAGCTCGGGTTTTCAAAATGCTAGGGAGAGAAACAGAAAGATACAACTTGCTTTGACTGCACCTTCGCTATCTCTGGCACTGCTCGCCAGCTCAAGCCGCACAAGAAAAGGTATAGGATATCGATCTCTGAAAGCGAGGGTTGAGAAGTTTTGAAGAATTATAGGCCAAAAGGTGCATAAGCGCACAAGCACACATGCTCCACTGAAGGCCGGGGAGAAGGAATCTGTATTGGCATTCAGATCTGCGCGCCGTTAACATGGCTCAAGCCTTGCCTGGGCAACATGCGGATGCTTGCGGTCAGTGTAGGGCATTCAGAAGAAAATTCCCCTGTCCGCTCTCGCTTTTGTTGCCGGATGTGCGTTTGTCACTGGGTTTAGAACCTCCTCTCAGCGATTATCCCGTTTCACACCCCCTTTAGAATCTATTTTCCAGAGTCTGTTTGTCACTCTTCGCTCTTTTGAGTAATAGCGCAGACCACTGGCTGACACAGTATCAAAGCGCTGTATAGACCAGCGTGGAGGTAAACTGAGCGCGAGAGCAGGGAAATAAGGGGGCTGCTGGGATGTTGTTTTGAATTTAATTACAGTAATTATGATGCATGGCAGTTATTCACTCCACAAGGTGATGAAATGTTGAATGCTATTTCTGAAAGCTGCTGGAATGCATTAGTGAGGAGGGGTTGAAGAAAGCTGACGATCTGTTCCCGCACTCCATAATTGCAGCATAGGTTCGACATGCGGTCCCCGGGTCCGAGGGTCATTCGGCGTGCTCCAGGCAAATACATGTGACTCGCTGGCCTTCAGGTGGTTTTATTTCTAACCTCTGTGAGAATCGGTTTAATTAAGTATTAGTTTCTAGCCTCATAATGAAGGCAATTAAGTTTTATATTCTTCAGGATTGCAGAGATATTGATTACCACTTTCACAGGCCTGTTTGAATTATGCAATGAATAATAGATCTCCTGGAGCTTTAATGATGATTTCTTAGTCATTAATTCATTATATAATGAGAACTTGCTATTTTCGTTCGATGTTATGCTTTATTGTATTGTCTCTACATACAGTGTTGTTCAAAAAGAAGGAGCGGACTGTTTACAGCAGTGTCCTGTGCCACGTACGTTATATAGTTTGATTTACAAAGTCATTATGGACAACGTAGGGCATGGGCACAGTCCAGACTATCAGCCGGCTGCTAACACTGTTTTAGCTAGCCATTTATATAGATAAGAGTGTGCTGTACAGTGTCAGAACTACATAAGCAACCAACCGTAGCATACCTGTTGTAAACCTGATGTAGTTGCTACATCATATAATAATATCACCATGTGGTCAGCAGAGTGAGATTTTCTGGTTTAAAGACTAAACCATCTTCTTATCTGAAAAGTAGAAGGTACTATTGATAAACTGTTTTGAGGTGGAGTGTGAGTTGTGGGTGGGCTTTTTAAAACGCTAATGTTGGCTTGGGTGTATTTATTAGCCTACAGATTAGTGGCTAGTGGTCTAGTAGTCAGGATTGGATTAGTACTGCATATGTTCCCAGTACATCCAGGAGAACTGGCTTGAAACACATCCCTGGGCAAACAAGACCCGCCAGAGACTGTAATGTGAAAGGTCAGTACAAAACAGAACCGATAGAGAACCATCATAATAAATGTCCATAGAACGTGAACAATACATCGAAAAGTTTGCTGAGTCATGTCCCTTCAGTCTCCCAGCATCAAGCTGGTGCAGTAACTTTATAGGCCAAGGCATCCAAACCGGACATCAGTGAAATATTCTACTTTTGAAAATAAGAATTATTTTACTTGACATATTTTGTAATATTTCCTGACATATTGTCCTTTTTAAGTCTTGCTCTATAAATGCCAGCTAGCATTAGCTTTGTGCACTGCCGGCTACATTAGCCTGGTCATTTAGAATGAGCCCCAGTCAGGACATGGCAGAGGAACAAATCAAAAACAACTAACTATGTTGCAACGCTTCATCATAGCATTTATTAGCTTAAATACATAATCTCATTGTCAAATGAGTAGTTGCCGCACCAAGAAGGAATCAACCGTCATGAATGAAACTTGGCGGATGGGTTTGACATCATGCGACGTGCGAATGATTCAAGTTTCACGTTTAGCTGTGCGTGTGAGCAAGGATGGGCCTTATTGCTGTACCTGACTGACCCACCAGCCACAATTGTGGACATTCAGCAGTGAAGCCCTCCATGAATCATCCTGTTAGTGCCAGCACCATTGGCAGACAGCTGCATGATGCAGGACTACATGCACACAGACCTTTACAACGACACCATGTCAACATGTCCATGTGTGGAGGCCCCATGGTCAGCACCAAGACGAACGGTTTGTTGCCATGTGTCACATGTCTAGAAGGCCTGGTGTAACTCCACCTCCACCCCTGTGGCATGGGATGGATTATCGCAGATGTGGGATTGTTTTCCTCCAAAAAGGGGCGTGGTGATGAGAGCCTACTGTCATGTGTTTGCCGGTCTGATGTATGGCTGTTTGGTGTATAGTTGCTTGCTGGATATTGCAGTAAGAGAACATTGATAGATGAAAGCATGAAAATAATACAAAATAGCTCAGTTGCTCCAGTGCAAAACCTCAGAGCTCCAGTGCAAAACTAAAGAAGCAAACGTGGGACACCAAATGTGCCTTGACTGACTGACTACATCTGGAGCACAATGAAAATTCGAGTACATTTGGTTGTTGGCCATATTGTTTCTCTAACAGTCTTAGTCTTCCACATTGCCTTCTAATTTATGTCGTACAGCTGCACAGATATTTTTTTCCCTGCTAAAAAGGAATCACATTCCCACGGATGGCGAGAGGGTCCCTCAATAGACTGCTCCAGTTTCCCTGTCCAGAGTAGTGTTACAGTAAGCAGAAACCGCTTTGTAATTCTATTCAAATGCTCCAGCGGCAGCAGCGATGGCAGCAGAAGCGGAGTCAGTGGCTGTGGCTGGGCTTGTGCTGGGATGATGGAGTGGGCCAGTGAGGAGAGAACAGGAAACTATAAATCTCCCCTTTAAACCCCTCCAACCCTCTTGCTCTCTCTCTCTCACTTTCTCTCTCGCCCTCCCTCTCTTGCCCCCTCTTCTGCATTCTAACTCAAACAGACAAGGTGCAATGATTTCGTCCGTGGCATGTGGTTCCTCCTCCTGCTGGGAGCAAGGCAGTGGAGTAATAGAGAGTTAGCAGGGCCCAGCGGAGAGCCCGGTGTGTGTATATGTGCTCTCGCTCGCATATGTGTGTGTATCTGTTCTTGGACGCCCCACACGAGCCCCTGCTCATCCTCGGCTAATTTGTATTGTTTCCCCGACTTCCCCTTAATGGCTTGTTTGACATGTGTGCTCCGCGCTGCTGCACACAATTATGACAAGGTGCTTAGGCGGCTGGGCGAGGCTGGAAGCCAACTTTTCTATTGACACCCGCTCTTTCAGAGGCCGCTCGTGCTGAGAAGGACAAGGGCCCGGGGCCAAAGAGATCATGATAGATGCGGCATGGATGCTCGAGTGTGCGTACGGCGATATAGATACGCCTGTGCACGCATGTAAACTACCCGTCTGTTTCCATCTGAGAGATTACCGCTGAGCAGGCTGCATGGCGATAGGCCGTCTCCACTCGGCTTTTTAATGGCTTTTGCAGCGCTGGAAGGCTCGCGGCTTGAAGCCTTGCAGAAGACCGGGGAAGGTGAGATATAGGGACGAGGATGCTGTAAACATGCTATGTGCATACTGGGAGAGTGGCGCGTTCGGTGGGACTGTATAGGGGTGCATATTATTTTCCCCTGCTGTTTTCTAGCGTTTAATGACATACCTAGGATTCCCTAATTGAAAGAGAACAAATAGGGAGCTGCTTTGTATGCAGACGCTGGCGTGCGACTCCAGAGAACCCTGCATCTAGGCCATTTGCATAATGAAAGCGATTGTATGTGTCAGAGGAAGAGGAGCCAGGCAGCTGGAAAGGTGGAGATTTGGAAAGGAGTTTGAACTCACCTCGCCAAATTTATATTTCCTCTCTGAGAGACAGAGGAAAAGAGGAGAGAGAGAGCGAGAAGGAGGGAGGTGGAAAGTGCCGTCCAGAGGGTCAGAGTATTCCATGTGTGATGGATGTGAGCAAGGCCACTCTGTTGCTCTGGGAGACGTTTTAGGGATGGTTAGTTAAGGCACGCTTGCAGGTGCAGAGCCAAATAATATAACTTTGTAACAGTGCCCTCAATCTACCTGTCAGTCTGCCTGTCGGCGGGTTTGGGCTACGCCTCTGTGGTCTGAGGATTTTCCTCATGTGAGAGGTTATGCTAGCCGGTGTTAAACATGTATGTTTAATCCTTAGAAGTCCAGAGTAATTGTTATCAGTTTGCAATACACATACATTGCACAGTTATGTAATTGCTCAATTCTAATTAATTATACAGCTCTGGAAAAATTTAAGAGACCACCTCGAAATGATCAGTTTCTCTAGTTTTACAGTATATGGGTTTGTGTTTGACCAAAATGAGCAGTTCTGTTTTATTCTATACACTACTGGAAACATGTCTCACAAATTCCAGATCAAATATTGTATTTTAGATCTGTTTATTTAGAAAATCACTAATGACGCCTCCAGAAGCCTGTTTTTTGAACCATGCTCGCTGTGCATTTCACCCCAGCCACCGCTCGTCAGTCTTTCTATAGGTCACTTGAGGTCATCTCACGGTAGTTAAGTAACATTCGAATGAGGTGGCGCTCATCACGGTCAGTAGAGAGTAGTTTTTGGCCTCTGCCAGTCTGTAGCTGTGTTGTCCTGTGTGTTTGCTGCTTGACCTTGTTCTTATGAACCAGACGCTCACTGTATCTGCCAGTAAAGCTAGAACCGAACTTTCTGTTCCTCTCTAAGAACCTGCTGTACATGTGGAGATGCTGATTTAAGAAGAAACTGGAGTGGTCTCTTATTTATTTCCAGAGCTGTATATTAAGTGAGGGCGGACAGTATGGCAAAAATATACAGTCTCAGGTCTATAGAAATTTGGCTGTTAGTTATTTTAGCACAGCTTTGAGCTTTACATCCAAATCAGATGTAGGAAGGTAGGGATTGCAGGTATTTTCCATACCTAAGCCCCGCCCCATTTTAGGGGGTGCAAAGATGGACGCTTGGCTGCTTAGCTGTTGCATTCCTTTTTTATTGCACTTACAGTTAGGGTATAAAAGGTCTAAAGTTGATTCAAGTGCAGCATTTGCCTTTGCAATTTGTTGCTGTGAGGTCTTTATATGGTGTATATATATATATATACAGTATGTATGCCTTTAGGGCCCCGTGTATGCCATTTAGGGCCCTTGTATATAAGCTATTGCCATGCTCCTTTTGGGTTGCCCATATGTAAAGCATTAAGCATGGCAGTCCCACAGCAAGACATGGCGGTGATGTTTTCCAGCTGTTGTCCAGCTTTGTCTCCCAGCATATGAGGCCTTGGCCCAGAGTTTCCACGGCTCAGTGGACAAGTGGCTCAACGTGCGGTAGCCAAGTCTGGGCTCTAATTCACCTCAATTAGTTCAGCCTGGACCTCTCCACCCACAGATTGCTGGGGCCCAGACTCAAGGAGAACGGTGTCTCAGGGTAGTAAAATAACAAGCTCGTCAAAAGCCCTGAGAGAGACCAAGTGATACCAGATACCCCAAGCTGTACGACTATAGTCTTCGTCCTAGAGCTTTTTCCGTACATGGGCTGATACTATCAATTGCAACTGAAATTCAGACATGATGGGAAGTCTTAATGACAAGTAATCAGGTAATCACCGCTGTCCATATGTGTGTGTTTATTTCCATTTTTGTTGATTGTTGATTGTTGTTTTTCTACAGCAGCTATGCTTTAAATTGTTTGCAAATGATGAACAAATAGAAATGCTCCAATATGAACCAATATGCTTATATACAGTGAAGCTGACATAATGTTTACCTTCTCCTGTAAAGTAATCATTTTGGAGAAACATTTTTTTGGGCAGCGAAATTAAAAAAAACAACTGTGCAGCTTTTCAAAGATTCTAAACCACTTCCGAAACTAGGAAGCTAACAGGCTAGAAGTGCTTATAAATGGGTATGTCCATCAGTCAATAGGCATTTCTTAACTAAAGGGACCCATATCATGGAGAATTTTTTGACTTTGGTAAATAAAATAGTGTAATGTATATAAACATTGTTTCAAATCTTACATGTACAGCCCATGTATGGAAACATAAATTGAATTGTTTTTGTGATGTCACCAAACACATTTACATATATCCATCTATTCAGCCTACAGCTTTTTGGCCCCACCCATTCATATTGAACTTATAAGGAGTTTTTCATCCCATAATGCTTCTTGAATTAAAGACAGTATAGGGCAGTCAGACTAGAGGTATCAGTCTTAAAGGTACAGCAACACAAACAGCATCTTTAGCCCCTTGGTGTCCATGAACTCGCCTGTGCATCAAACTCAGTGGTTCTATATGTGTATCTTTATATTGGCAATCATGCAGTGCAGAAATACGACTCAAACGTTTCTTATTGAGAGATCGTATGTGACGCAAATCAAATCAAATCAAATCAAATCAAATCACTTTTATTGTCACGTCACATTTTGACAGGTGTGAAGGTGAGTGAAAAACTTAGGTGCGAAGTCCCTTACAGTACTTAGCTACAAAAAATATACATAGACAATAAATATATACAATACTAAGCACAAAATCTCTGTTATCCTAATATACATTACAAATTATACAACATTTAGTGCAAAAGTAGTTACAAACAAACACAAAAACAACAAAAAACTAAAAAGAATGAAAGGGGCTCGCGACACAGCAGCCGTACTCGGCGCCATCTTGGAAACACAATTCGAATCTGGATTGTGACTCGCATATCATTGCTGTCCAGTCTCCATTTTTGTCTATTATTACTTTCATGCATCATCCTCAAAATGGTGTTTGCATTGTGTGAAAATTTACTGATGATTGCACCAACAGAAATGTCCCAAAATCGCTTGGAAAAAAAGTCTGGTTCCGTTGACTTACATTAAAAGTCTTCACCCTCTCTGCTGTAAAGTTGCCATTCCGGAGATACTTTTTTTTTTCAGTGAGCAGCAACGATACAGACCATAACTATGTGTAACAGGACAATTCCAATGTCCAACTGCATTTCAGTCACTAGTGGGTAATCACTAAAGACTTGTCCCATTGGAAACTCTACGTTCTTCGTTCAGTCGTCATGCTGGTGATACATAAGAAATGATGTGCAAAAAGTTTGCATCAGCAACCGTGGCTGTAGAAGTTGCTCATTTTGTCGAGAGCTGAGGCTGTTCTTAACATTTCGATATGAAATATATGGGTATCGTATTGAATCATGTCACAAGGCAAATTTAAGTAAGCATGCGAAATCGAGATGATGCCCTTAGATCCCAGAGGGTTAAGTCTAAAAATATAAGAGTGTATATTAATTATGACAGTCTTTGGTTCATAAACCAACTGAATTCTTATTGAAAAAGCATCAGGAGAGAAAATAAATGCATAAATAAACTGTGTGGTATAAGCTTTTTGTATGGTATAGGCCCACAGTTGTGTCCAGGCTTGTTTCCACCAGCATAGGGAACAATTCAGCTAGTTTGCAATGTTTTCCATGTAATTACTGAAAAATAACTTTGTGGAGTTTATCAAGTAATCGTGATAGCCTTACTCAGTGCACCACTACAGACCTGCAATCAGACCCCCCATCTTCAAGGCTCAGTGCGGGACTTCCTTAACTAGTGGTGGCATGATGTCATCCATGAAAACAAGTCTGTGGAATTTCCTGACTGTTGTTCTGCTCGAAAGCCAGTTTGGGTCCCTGTTCAGCACCAAGCAATCAGTCAGACGCTCCCCTGCTGAGGGAAGCCTCATCATTAGGAAGATCCATATCAATATTTCACTCACACACTCTGCCATGGGGAGATCCCTGTAGGAGGGCAATCCACTTGCTGTAGCCACTTCCAGTGCGAGCAAGCACAGATGTTCCCAGCGCTCCCGCTTCGCTCCCTTTTCATTCCACGCTTGGATTGGCCCTTTCTCCATCCCAATCTTGTTTTAACGTTCCTTTAATCTTTCCTAACCCCCTCCCCCCAACACATGCTCTCGTTTACTGGCTGGCTGTTTCTTCCTACATGGACTTTCATCATCCTCATCAACATAACCTTTTTCTCCATCGTTCTGCCTCTCCTCCTCCCGACGGCTGAGGGTTCGCTGCTTTGGGCACGCTCTGGACAGGGCTTTGTGGGAGCTAGAGGAGATAGAGGTATCCGCAGTAAGCAAGGCAGGCAGGCAGGTGGCCAGGGCAGACGGTGCTTCTCGGGGCTGGACTGAGGTGAGTCTCTATGAGTGCTGCCGAAGTCCCTGAAGCCTCAAACTCTCCACTACCTGAGCTGTCAGTGCTGTCAAGCTACACAGGAGTTGCCAAAGCATGCTCAGAGGCAGACTGTTTTTGAATAAAACATGTTGCAGAACACTAGAGTGAGTTTTTGTGTGAAGAGGCTTGTCGATTGAGATTTCTGCAAGGGAGGATTAAGTAATACACCGTGCAATTAACCAGGTTCAGGATTCATTATGGTGATTATTTTCCTATTCCAGTATTGAATGTTCTTTGCCCCCCCAGTGGCATATACACTCATCATCAAGAGAATAGCTGTACCCAGAAGGAAGTGTGGGATTGCAGTGCTGTTGGGAAGGAAGATAAAGGTTACCAGGAACAATACATGATGATACATTTAGACTGATATGGGCAATATTTAATGAGCTACACATACAGAAGTAGTGTCTCTCAGTATGGCATTGGGCTCCCATGTTTGCTAATGCAACATGCCAGATGTCTTGGCATGGAGTTGTAGAGGTTCCTAATGGTGTCCTGTGATAATCCATCCCATGCAACTTGAATATTCCCAGTTCCTGCAGATTTTGCTGTAGGGGTGGAGGTGGAGTGGCACCAGGCCTTCTGGTCATGTGACGCATGACAGCTAACCGTTCGCCTTGCCGCTTACCACGGTGCCTCCACACATGGATTCGTTGGTCGTCTCCACCAAGACAAAAGCGGGACTCGTCACTGAAGATGACCCGCTGCCATTCTGCGTCACTCCATGACAGTCTGGCATGACACAGTTGCAGTCTTCGGCGACGTTGATGTGGTGTTAAGGTCAGTCGTCGTAACGGTAGTCCTGCATTGTGCAGCCGTCTGCCAATGGTGCTGACACTAACAGGATGGCTCATGGAGGACATCGCTAAATGTCCGCAATCGTGACTGTCAGGTCAGTCAGGGACAGCGATAAGGCTCGTCCTTGCTTACGTCACATGGGCGACTGATCATGAAACTTGGATCACTCGCATATCGCATAGTGTCAAACCTACCCACCAAGTTTCTTTTACCCACCAAGTACTGATCCAAAATGTTTAATTGCTACCACATTTGTATGCAGATGAGGAGTCATTGCACTATAATTAGAATTTAATATGCATGCAGTCTTGTTTAGAAGCAACATCCTTTACATTTTCCATGTTTTGCTATTTAATCAGAAGTGCAAGCTGGAGCCAGTTGAGGCAGACTGTAAATCAACTGCAAATCGAATTCATTACAAAATAAACTGTGTAATTAATTGTGTAATGAATCACATAAGGTTCATCAAATAAGTAGCAAAATGACAATTAGGGTTAAATTCTACACTTAATAGAATTCATATCTACGAGCTAACAACTACTGAGCTGTAGTGACCAATACACAGCTTATAAAATTAAGCTTTGTTAACCACTGAGATCAAACTCAGTCATATGTCATTTTGCTCAGCAGCAAGTTGCAGTGCTGCAGAAGAGATAATACTTTATCAAAGCTGATTTATTGTCCTTCCAGAGCTTCATCCAGCCTTTCCAGAGCCTTTCTGGAGAAGCCCAATACAAAAGCAGTTATAGTCACAGGAGTTTTTCGGGCCGCGTTATAGGCCTTTTCTTTTCAGTGCCGCGTGAACACAAATACAGTAGAAGGTCTGGCTCAATCAAGGAACAGTTAGGGCACACGTAAGGTCCCGTGATACGATATTATCATGATATGTAAGTCACTACACAACATGAATGCGATTTTACAGTATGCTAAGTGTTGCGATAACATATATTGCTATATATTGTGATTTATTACCTTCATTAACTGCATGTTATGCCCCCAAAGAAAAAAGTTATAGTCAGATAGGAGTCCACTATGTTCATCCAGTCTTTTCTGCTTTCCTTAAACCAGTTGGTTTTATTATTTCTAGTGCCAGAAGTTCAGTTTGTATTTGCTATTCATATAATACAGTAACAATCCTTGGCATCCATTAATCACAATGATTTTGCTGTGTAACATATCAGGGTAATATGCTTTACGAATGCTTTCCCTCACCCCTAATCAACAGACATATGAACATTTCTTCCTCTGGCCCATAAAAAACTGAGCGCTTCTCTTATTCATCACTGTATACAGTGTATGTAGGCTTTTAGCTGCAGTTATGAATATTCTAGGCTCTTACTGTGGTAAACTCCTTACAGTGGTCGCTGGTTTCACTGGTAACAGTGACTTTCAAGTCTGTTTCTCATTGCTACTCTCACAGGACTCTGACAGCTATTGATTATTCTCTGTTCAATACTGCATATGATTTTGTGCTTGTTTTGCTATCTGGCCTGGACCAGAGTAAGATGGCTTCCCCTTTCAAGTCTCACTTCCTCCTGAGATTTCTTCCTCTTGCTCTGAGGGAGTGTTTCCTTGCCGCTGTCACTTGCCACTTGGCTTGCTCATTGGGAGGCTTGGACCCGAATTCTCTGTAAAGCTGCTTTGTGAGAGTGTCTGTTGTAAAAGCCACTGTATGAATAAACCTTGACTTGACTTGACTTGACATATGATCACAGTAGCAGGTAATTTGCATTCATGTCGTTTAACAAGTTTGGACTGAGTTCTCTTTGTATGCTCCTTCAGCTCACTCACAATCGTCAGGTTCATCCACTCAGGGAAGAGGTCCGAAGCACAACCCACGTTACAAAAAGTTCTTCCACATGCTGCGTGTAATTACACAGTTCCAGCAGAGAGGTCACCAAATTCCCAGCTCTTGCGTGCAGCTTTAAGATACGTTCAAACGCATAGTTTGTAAACTAAACGCCTGTCGATCTTGTTGTTTACCTGCTCGTTTATGTTGAGCAGGATTATCTTATCAACGCGGTCAAATGGGCAGCAGATGTGTGCGGTGTAGATTTACAGTGATGTCTGCTGTCCTTGTGTGCACACATTCCATATGGCAGTTGTCATTCCGCTGTTGGAGTTGTGGAGCACGGTTGTTTGAGGAACACTATCCTACTGTTAACAACAACAGACATTTTGCCCTTGCTGTGTTGGCAGGATGATTCCTCTTCTGTATTCGTTTGAGTTGCTTTGCCAAGCAGTTTGCTGAAGGCAACAAATTATTAGTAGATGAGAATTTTGGGAGAAATGAAAATGCTTGATATTAACACTGTTGGATGCTACGTTTCAGAAAAGTCTAGTTAATTGGATGCTTATTCACATCACTAATTGGAATACTGTCTTCTCTGTCTTGGGCATACTTCTCGGGATTGTTTGTGTATGCACATGTCTCAGAGTGCGATGTTAATTCACAAATTGTCCTCTGCTCCATTGGCATTGTTTTTTTCCGCACAAAGCCGTGCTTCATGCCACCTCGGACTTTCAGAGCGGCTAACAAATGGTTCCTCAGGAGAAGCGAATTTCTATTTTTGAAACACAATTTGCACTTCTGGTCATGTGTGAATTTAAGAAAAATGTGTTTTTCTTTTTATTCACGGAACACAGAAGCTACTTTTCCATCACGGTTAACTTAAAAACCCTCTTATGCTGCACTAGAGAGCAGTTTAAAGTCTGCAAATTCCAATAATCAAACTCGGTCTCTAAGGGATCCTCCATGACTGCCTTTTTTTGGGCTTTTAGATAACGTCTATTTACACACACCTCATCTGAAAGGAAGGACTGTATCTGGAATATCTCTCCATAGCCTCCCTGATTCGCTGCTGTCTTTGCCATCCCTGTTCATAGCTCCTTCCCCAGGGCAAAGCCCTTCAAGCTTATTAGTTTTATAACAGTAGGGAGGACGTTCCAAAAATGAATTTGAGGGGTCAGCTGATTCAAGCGCTGTAATTTTTAGCTTGGGCTTGGCCTTTTAAAGTGGAAAAAGAGCACATCAGGAAGTCAAGAGCCAGGAAGCAAGCGATGCGTAGAGGTAGATATGCCATCCGTATGCCTGGCCCTTTGCGATACAGGCCTCTGCTATTCTGAAGTAGATAGGAAATGGAAATACGGCCCGAAGAGGCGTTTTCCCCTGAGATAAATTATCCAATTACCGTTTAGTTAAAGGAATATTCAGACGTTTTTCAACCTAATCTCCAGCACACACATCCGTATTGTACCGTTGATTACCAAAGACAATAATTCTCACACGTTTCCCCGACTCAAAACTCTGGTATAATAGAAGCCATTATGCTGTTGGTGAGTTCTGTGAGTAAATCTTAAATGTGAAATATCTCAATATATAATGCCAAATTGAAACTACGACCATTTTACTCCTTACAATAGGCTTTAGGGTGGTCTTACCGAGGCTGTTTTTTCTTGCCACTGCAGTAATACACTGAATAAGTAGTTCTGGAAAACGAGTGCCATCACCGAAAGAACAATTTGTAAAGATTTACAACCAAACTTTCCATAACACTTTCTATGAATCTGGTATCCGTAATGCATAACAAGTGCATTCATAAAGATCTATATGGGCTTTATAATGCTTTATAATACTAGACATACGCCTTTGTAACTGTGCAAAAATGTTCAGAATCACAAACATAAACTCCTATAACACAGCAGTATAAGGCTCCATAGCACATAAAGTGACATAATGCATTATAATTGTAAAAGTGGATCAAAAGTCGTTGATCCGACTCAGACTTGGGCTGTGGGTTAGTTGAGTTGGCGATGGGTAGCGTGGTTGAACCGAGGAATGAAGAGAAGGAGACTGGATCATAGACTTCACTCTTTAATGCTGAACGCTGTTCTCAAGCTACTCGTAACTGCTACTAGACATGCTCCGCCATATTTTCTCTGCCGCTCTTCTTCATTCCCCCCGCGCTTTCTCTCCCTCTCTCTTACTCGCTCGCTCACTCACCCACTCCGCCTACCGTTCTACGTCATCCAACACGTACGGCAGATTTTAAACCACCATTTACAGGATGTAGTTTTCATATAACAATTATTAATTACTGCTCTTACATAATGAATATAGTTTTCCTGTTATTAACATTATCGGTGAAACTTGTATCGAAAAGCTTAATAACTAATGTTGTGTTAATTTGTGTAATGCTTTATAATGTTAACAGCATGAAAATGAAATCTAGGCGTTTGAACATATTATATCTCTTGGTGTTATGAAGCCTAGTTTGTGTGTGTGACTATGAACATTTATGTACAGTTACAAAAGCTTATGTGAAGCATTATAAAACATTATGGATGCTTTATAGATCTTTTCGAATGCACTTACAATGCATTACAAATTCATAGAAAGCGTTAACAAGCTTTCAAATGCCTTTGGCTAAAGAACGAGTTCACATTTAGACAGCTGCTGAACTGACAGGCAAAATTCAGCAACTGCCCTTTATCTTCTCTTATAATTGAGTTTCGAGGCAAAGGGTTTCCTGGTCCTGTTGCACCAAACACATTAAAATCATCATCTGTATTGATTCACTGTACAGATGAGGTTTGATAGAGAATAGGTTGAAAAACACTGGGAAATATCAAATTAACCAAACGCAAACGTGGGCTGTTTAGTTAACGTAACATCGAATGCATAAGTCTGTACAGTGCTCTAATTCTAGTGTAGCGCTCTGGATCTCGCTGACAGACAGCAGTGATTGAGGCCACACGCATATACAGCTCACGGTCTTTGACACAGTGCCCAGCAGCTAGCTATTGCCGTATCAGTACTGCCACTGATTGGCTTGCTGTTGAAAGCGAAGTCAAGTGTAGGTTGGTCTTGGCATCTCAGAAGCGGTTTCTCCCAGCAGCATATGCCTCAGCCGAGCCAGCTCCACTCATGCATATGAAACCCCAGTGCGCGGGTGGTAGAGAACACCTAAGATGGCGGTGACAGGGGCGCCCGTTTCTATATTCATACCCGGCGCTGTGTTTGACTTTGGCATTCTGGAGGAGTTTTTGGGGGGTAGTAGCGATGGCTTGTGTGGTGTGGAAGCCTCCCAGAGAAAGGGATTATGTTCGAGAGTCGCCATATGCTCAAGCGCCCCAGGTGACTACCGGCAGAACAGGAAGTGCCTCCGTTTTAATAAGAGCACTAATGCCTGCCAGCATCATCCCTGTCACCAGGGTACGACCATCAGCTGTGCATCTCTATCTGAAGCACAGCTAACCAGAGTACAGCGAAGAGCATTCTCTATAGCTGCATTCACAATGCAAGCCTTGCTGTATTCTGATTTCATGCTTCTATGTATCTGATCTTTCTACCTTGATGGTTCACATTTGATCCGTATTCATCATTAGCGTGAATGCCGATCCGCTGCTTCACGTGAATGGTCCATGTGCATTATGTATAACTCACAACAATGGGCTAACAGCTTAGGCCTTCATTGCTGGAGTGTTCTGAGAAGCTCATCAGTGGTTCATTGTTTGGATGAGAAGGCAAAAAACAGGCAAAAGCATTAAAGCTCTGGCAGCTATTACTGCAGCTAACTTCAAATTAGCCGTTGCTGCCATGTTGCATTGTGCACGGTAGACAGTGGAAAAATAAAATACAAGAACTCAGGCTGTATGATCACAAATCAGATATGTATATGTTCGAGGACCATACACAGTATGAAAGTGGCTCTAATCTGGTTTGAAAAGATCTGTTTTTGTGTTCACACAGTTCTGAAGACATTAAATCTACATCGCATTGAGGCTAAAAACTGAAGTGACTGAGCCACTTCAACCTCATAACGTGAATAATATCATATCACTGTTCTTGGAACAAAACCTTGCATCTCCATTTTTTGATTTTCAGTTTTTGACGTAATTTAAAACTGCTTCTTGCCTTTTATATGGTGTTTAAAGGGGCAGTCGTGGGCTGGAGGTTAAGGAACCAGCCTTGTGACCGAAGGGTCGCAGGTTCTATTCTCTGAACTGACAGTAATGACTGAAGTGCCCTTGAGCAAGGCACCTAAGCCCCAACTGCTCCCCTATGCACTTCCCCCTTCACAGATGGATTAAATGCAGAACACAAATTCCTCTGTGTGCAAAACACAAATGGTGGAATATGGCCCTAAACTCTCTACTCAGGGAACGATTGGCCATTTGCAAAAATTCTGGTTCTACTGACTTACATTAGAAGTAAAGTATATTTTTCCCCTTCTTCTTTATAGTTAGCATTTTGGACAAGGTGTTGTTCCAGCAGCAGCAATATGCTCACTACCCTGAATAAGCTACAGTAGACTAAATATCCTGGGTCTGTAGGTCTGTAGACACCTGCGCTTCTTCTGAGATTACAGTATTAATATGTTTATGTTTTATATGTTATCCAGTAACAGCTTCTACTCTTCTAAAAAGTCTTTATATTATATGCTGGAACATTGCTGTGAGGATTTTATTGGCCTTACCATTGACCATGGTGGCTTTAGCCTTATGTGTGGCTTCTCATAAGCAACCAATTCCATTACCAGTGTTTTTTTGTATTGGAGATTGAAGCTGATTAATGCTTTTATCAGCAATGGGTGCACCTTTAATGATCAGAATTCACTTTACATCTCTCTGGAAGGCTTTGCACTAGATTTTTGATGTGAGAATCTGATTGCATTCAGCCAGAGTTGCATGAGTGAGGTCAGGTACCAATGTGGGATGATTCATTCTGGATCACAAAGGCCACTCCAACTCATCCCAGAGTTATTGGGTGGTGGTCCTTCGCTCCAGAGAATGCAGTTCCACTGCTTCAATGCTGATTAGTTGTCTGCCCAACACTTGACAATGAGCATGATGATCTTAGGCTCATGTGTAGCTGCTCTCGAGCAACCTATTCTGTTGCCAGTGTTTTACTATGGAGATTATACATGCTGTGAATCCCCTTTTTAGCAATGGGTGCACCTTTTAGTATCAGAATTTGCTACTTTTTTGCTACAGAATTTGCTGTGTTGCAAGATTGCTGTGAGAATTTGATTGCATTCAACCAGAGTAGCATGAGTGAGGTCAGGTACCGATGTGGGATGATTCATTCTGGATCACAAATGCCACTCCAGCTCATCCCCGAGTTATTGGACGGTGGTCCTTCGCTCCAGAGATTGCAGTTCCACTGCTTCAATTCTGGTTAGCTGTATGCCCAACACTTGACAATGAGCATGACGAACTTAGGTTAATGTGTGGCTGTTACCAAGCAGCTAATTCTGTTGCCAGTGTTTACTATGGATATTATACATGCAATGGTTGCACTTTTAAGTATTGGAATTTACTAGATGTTGGATGATTGCTGTGAGAATCTGATTGCATTCAGCCACAGGCATTGGCAAGATCAGGTACTGATGTTAGGTGATTCGTTCTGGATCACAAACTGCTTTCCACAAGGTATTGGATGGTGATCCATCACTCTAGATCCAGTGCTCCACAGCCCAATGCTGAGGAGCTTCATGCCCAGTGCTAGGCATTGACCATAGTGACCTTAGTCTCATTTGTGACTGCACCCATTCTATTGGCAGTGCTTCCCTATGGATGCCTGTGTCAGCAATGGGTGCACCTTGAAGTATCTGAATTCGCTAATTAGAATGGGTGTTTGAATATTTTTGGCCATACAGAGTATCACAAATGAGCTTCTCAGAATGAACTGACTGAAAGCTGGAAGCTGCGTGGTTCATTTTGTGCACTCTAACGTAACAGTCCCCCTTATTAGACTAGTTTCAGCTGGAATTGTTGTAGATATTAATTATTGAAGTTTCAACCAAAGGGAGCATTCACTGCGGGCAACCGTTCATGTGTGAGATTGAATAATTGAGGGATGGAGTAGGACAGAGATAGAGGAAAAAGAAGGGAGACGGAGTGGGAGGTGGGAAAATTAGAGACCCACCACGGTCGCGAAAGCCAGACTCTTTAACCTATAGGTTTTTTGTGCCGAGCAGCGCCACAGAAAGAACCCATTTCACTAACATTATCAGAGCACGTTTCAAACGCCGGAAACATTTTGTCAGGCAGCAAAGCTTGCAGTGTCGTATTTTTAGATCTCTCAAATCTAACCAGGATTGAACATTTCCTACTGTTCGCCGCTCGTGAAAGCACTGCTCTGGCGGGTTATGAGTGCAGAGAGCTGTTTGTGTCTGCTACCCAGAAAGCACCCAGCTTTTCTACTCATCTAATTAGTGACAGCTGTCTCTGCTGATGCGTACCACGCTTATTGCCAATCATTTTAATCAGACTGGGGGCTCATCCAGCTCTGCTTTTCGCTGTAGCACTTTGTGGGTAAAAGTAGAGGAATTGATAATGGTATGTGAAGCCTCTTATCCATACAAAGAAGGAGATAATCTTCATTACATTTTAAATAAACTTTATGAAGATTAATCATCCACTGCATGTTTGGCAGGGTTGGAGCAAAGCTGCAGTGTGGATGGGTATAATGCGAAAGCAGAACGCCTCAGTAGAGAGAATGGACAGCTTGGAGGTAGCTCTGGGCAGTATTGATATTGTCCATTCTCACAGAGTTTCAAAATAATAATCGATACCCTGACTTTAACAATTAATTATTGAATCAATGTCAAATCAAGGTTAAAGCCTCCACTTCTAATTTAATGTTAATTCTTAGGGTGGAGAAATACTTGCTGTTAACTACGTGTTCATGTACGCATGATGGTTGCCTCATGCATCCTGCGTCCGTTTGGTCTGTTGTGCGCATCCTTCGAAATTAGCGCTAGGCTTACTGAAGGTGCAGTACACAGAGAAACGCTAGGGGCAGTGCTGGCACTCAGCGGAATCAAAACGAAATCAAAATTAGAGTCCAACTTGATGCTAACAGGAATAGCATCAAGCTGTTTCTGCAGGCAGACATGGTGAGAGCAGAACAGGTCCATGATTATTACCAAGCAAGCAAAATGAAACCCCAGAACTACAGGGGAAAGGACCAAGGAGCAAGATACACAATATACTCACAATACGATAATAAGACAATACGATCGCAAGACGATCACAAGGCATTCAGGAGACGATCACAAGACGTTTGCAAGACGATCACAAGATGATCATGAGATAATCGCGAGATAATCACATTAACAATGCCAGACAAAGACAGGGGCCAAACAGAAGGGTATTTAAGCACAGAGGTCAGACAAGGAACACCTAGAAAGGGACGGAGCCCTTGAGGGTTGGAGCGTGACGTGAGGCTGAATACAAGGAGGAGCCGGACCAAAATTAACAGAAGAACATGGGAAGTAACATAACATGACGGGAACATCAAGAAAGGTAAACAGGGACAGGCACAGGCAAGGAGGGAAACAGAGCAAGCCATGACATAATGTTCAAATGTTCTTTCATTCTCCTGTGAAGGTGCCATTTTGGAGATACAAGATTCTGCTCTGGCAGCAATGATGCATTCAACATCTTTTTAACTTCCATTGGTAGTTGATGGTGACATTTTTAACCTTGACCAAAAGGATCATTCTGATAAAAGCATCAGCAATAGATCAGTGTCACCCTGCTATCAGTTCACAGATACTGGTTTACTGGTGTAGATTTTTACAGTCAGCGCTATATGGAGGTGACATAATAAAACACCAAAGCCAGCACTCTACAGTGCTGATAGTGTTGATTGCTCAGAATAGCCAGCCCTTCTCTAGTGTGCTCTCAGCTTCTTGAGCAAGCCTGTCGAATGAGACGTGTCACTTAAATGTCCATGACAAGAAACACGTGGCTAATCTCCACAGTCCTCACATGAGGGTAACCACGGTGATGGCAGCTCTCCTCTGTCCTACGTCATCTGCGACCGTACTTGCTTGACTAATGTTCCAATGTTAGCAGCTTGGCTGCACTCACTGACAGGAGGAGGCCCCAGCTGCCACCTTTGAAAGCAAAATCAAGCTTGGACATCCTCTCATAGAGTTGCTACCCCTTGCAGGTCAGGCTCAGGAGAGTCAGTGCTGCAGAACGGAGCTGCTGCATTAGCATGCTGTTAGAAATTGGCGGAGAGGAATGGACGTGGTCTTCCTTAGCTACTGCTGCGCGGCTGTCACCGAGCTGCCCAGTTTTTCAGGTGTTCTGCATGCTCTAGCACACTGTAGCCGTTCCTCATGCTAAGTTATGTGCTATCGATTCAGACCTTAGATTGAATCAATTTAATAAATACTCACAATGACTTTCAGATCAATGCATTGATGGAGAGGCACTGTACAGAGAAGCAGGCAGTTTAAGCTGTTCTCGTTCGAGAGATTTGCGGGACTAGATCAATACCAGTGTGCTTAGACTTCCAGCAATTGAATGAGGGACCCTTTCATGCCAGAAAACGTAGCGCTCGTGCACCTCAGCGTTGGCCCATCAGTCAAAATCAGCGTGGGCTGTTTGGGTTGAAACGTGCGGCACGCGCACATATGCGCGCACACGAATGCTCTTGCATGCTCGCTCAATCCGCGCGCCTGGTTCCCGGTTGGCGTCATCTCATTATTTTCCTGATGGCGTTTACTTAATTCAGCGCCACTCGTACGTTCGCATGTTCCGATTGCGTTCCCACACCTGCTGTTCCGAGGAGTATTTCTAATTGTTCCGATTTCGAGAGCGCTCTTCGAGAGCTAAATGTTAGGCAGCGTGGCAGATTTGTGGCTGATGAATATGTATGTCTGTTCCGGCCACTCTCCTCCGATCCAGCTAGTCACAGTGCACAGATGAGGCCCAGCTGGAGCCAGGAAAGACCCGAACGCGTCGCCATGGCAACCCTCGTCCCAGACTGTTCATACACAATTCATGCCGACCTTTCACTCTTCGGCATCGGCCCCCGCGCGGCCTGCGGATTCGGCACAAGACGCACGGGGCCTCTTACAGGTGTATCCTCCCGGCCGACGCGAGCGCCAGCGCCAGGTCCAGCCGTAAACCTCCCTCATGCAGCTTTAATGAGTGTCAACATGCCTCATTGGCAACAGACTAGACCGGGGAGGGGGGTGGGGTGGTGGTGGAGGGCAA
>CM067492.1:22478603-22515354 GCA_034552555.1 Semaprochilodus insignis
TGGGGTGGTGGTGGAGGGCAAAAGGTGGGGGGGGGTCTGGTTTACTGGGAAAGAGATGGATGGACGGATGGATGTAGAGAATGACCTCATTTTAGAGAGGGGGATGGTGAAAGAGAGCGAAGGAGAACCAGTATGGAAGTAGGTGAGCAGAAGCAGCCAAGCAGAGGATAATTAAGTCTTAGCTTCATGTGTGTCATTTGTGGTGGTAGGAAAATATATACAATATATGACAGTAACCGTTCCAGACGTTCCAAATTGATGGATTTTCCCATGCCTCAGTTGTGTTGGTGGTTGGTGTGGTGCAATGGATGACATCTCTACCTGCCAATGAGCTGTCACCCCCTGTGGAAGACTGGGGGTCAATTCCCGGTCTGGGTGACTATCAATAAGAGTCCTTGGGTAAGACTCCTAGTACTGCATTGGCCTGCCTGTAATATGCATAACCTTGTAAGAACCTGGTTCTAGACAAGAGCGTCAGCTAAACGCCATAAATGTAATGTTTCTGTCTCTCCGGTTCACTTCGCTAGTGTGCCTGCATAGTCGCTCAAACTATGGTGGATGTGAAGGAATAGATGAAAGACATAAGGCCATTCTTTCCTGATAACCTTGCTTGGCTCGACGGTTGTGCATAGTCATTCACTGTCTGTAATTCGCAACGCATCGGTTTGGAAGGCTCGTTCAGTTGCAGCCCATTTAGGTCTATTCAGACTTTAACGTTTTATTCTGAATGACATTCGAATCAGCGCTCACTTTACCTGACTTTGCGTCCCATTGATCAATATAAAGGACTAAAATGTCCTTTTTTGAGTGCACTTAATGTAAATCACCTCAAATTCCTGCATATTGTTATATGACATTTGGTGCCCGGAAAGCCATTAACTCGCAGAGTGCAGACTCTGTAGTCAATCTCTGCAAGAGTGCGTGAGGAAGATAATTTGTATCTAATTTTTTTTCCTGACATTATCCCTATTGGTAACTTCCCTTTAATACGCCGGCTTAATCAGACCGGGGATGTGTTTAATTTTTCATAATTACTCCAGTGCGCCTTGGGGGAGAGGGTGGGAGTCGCAAAGATGAGAGATCCAGAGGGCACATTTGCGACTCGGATCACAATCCTATCTGTCATCCAACACCACACATGCTGTGCCTTAGAGAGAGATGCATTTTTATACAGGCTGAGGGAAAGAGAGAGAGGGGGAGAGAGAGAACGAGGTCCATTTAGAAAATTGGCTCTTTTTGTGTCATTACATTCCTATTGTGTCTGTAGCCGAGCCCTGGACTCTGGGGCTCTTCTCTGATTGCTACAGTACTCAAAACTCCCCTGCACCCAACGAGGGGGAGGCAGGATTGACAGAGGAAGAGAGCGAGCCTTGCAAGGGTAGCAGAGAAAAAAGCAGGTTCCTCTCAAGCCACGGCAACGTGGGAGTTAAACTGTCTCCCGAGATCTATCGGGAGTGAAAGTTGGGACCGTTATCAGTTCTTTCTGCTGGTGGCTCTCTCGCACGGGCCAGTATCTCCTCTCGCACCTGTCTGGGCTAATGGCACCATGGATGTGCTCGAAGTACTTTTTGCTGCGTTGAGGCATTCAAGGGCTGCTGTCCAGCCAGAAAAAGTTTGGTCTCCTCCCAGGCTGGAGCAGCTGTGTCAGACAGGGTGTCTGTTACCTGTTCCAGTGGCTGCATATACCATTACACAAAAGCCTGAGGCTGCAGTCGCTCACTAAACCTACACTACAGCACAAAGACCCCTTGGCCTTGCTTGCTCTCGTAAGGCGTGTGGCTCTCCAAGCGCGTAATGGAGCGACACACATTCACAATATGTAAGAGTATACAGTGTTCTCAGGCAGAGTGCTGGCTTCTTATGGACGTTTTTACCCCCACTGCAATAGTCATTACAGCACCTTGGGTGCATTAGATTGCTTTTTTGGCCAGGAATGGAAGGGAATGGTACAAAAATCAGGACACTGTGCTGTTGAGGCAAATCACCACTTTCCCCCCAGCATCCCTAGTGCTCTTTAGTGTTTTTGGCTAACCTCCACAGACTAGCGGAAGTACGCTCATCATCAAAAGAATAGTCGCACAAATAGTTGCACCCAGAAAGAATCAAACGACAGGGATGAAACTTGGTGGGTAGGTTTGACACTGTGAGACATGTGATTTTACGCTCATCTGCACATGTGCCATAAGAAAGGATGGGCCTTATTGCTGTACCTAACTGCCACGATTGTGGACCTTCAGTGAGTAGTGTCAGTGCCAGCACCATTGACAGACATGCACACAGACTGTTATGACGACTGCCCTTAACACCATGTCAACATCACCAAAGACTGCAATGGTGTTGTGCCAGACTGTCATGGAGTGACCCAGAATGGCAGCGAGTCATCTTCAGTGACGAGTCCCGCTTTTGTCTTGGTGGAGACGACCAACGAATCTGTGTGTGGAGGCACCGTGGTCAGCGCCAATAGCTACGTTTTTGCTGAAATTTTGCAAAAAGAATTCTGCAAATTCAGCCCTGTACAAGAGAATAAAGCTGTTGATGTCACATCTGAAAGCATATTTCTGTGAAATATGTGCACAACCTTCAGAGAAAGCTTTAATATTGAGCAGCTGACTAGCTGCTGTTATGTTTGTAAGAGCAATAAAAAATATGATGGCAGAAGAAATGTGCAGGAATGTTTTGAAAACCAGTCCATATGCCCATCAGTCATTCAGGACGCTAATTAGCATGTCAGTTAGTCATTTAGTCAGTCCGTTAGTTTGTCAGTTACTTCATTGATTCTCAAATTGGTCTTGAGGGACCCCCATGTGGTCCACACTGAGGACTGGATTGAGAAGCCTTGCATTAGTTACTCGGTCAGTCACTCATTTACTTACAGAGTCAGTCAGTGAGACAATTAGTCAGTCATTTAGTCAGTCAGTTAGTTTGTCACTTACTTTGTTAATTCTCAAATTGGGCTTAAAGGACTCTCATGTGGTCCACATTGAGGACTGGATTGAGAAGCCTTAAATTAGTTAGTCGGTCAGTCAGTCAGTTGGTTGCAAAGTCAGTTATTGAGTCAGTTAGTCAGTCACTTGGCCAGTTTGCCATAAGCCTTGATGTATTTCTTGTCTGGGGAAAAAAAGTAATTCTGGAGAACCCCTGCAGAGGTCATCCCCTTCTGGGTGTCGTTAATCCAGTGGCTGCTGGAGAGATTTTCCATGGTGTCAGACGTGCTCAGGAAGTGGAGGATGTTTTGGAGTGAGTGATAGGGGCTCAGGTACTGATCTTCTGTGCTCTGCTCCGAGCTGCTCCCCTCTGCACGGGCCGCCTGAGCCTGTCAGAAGAGTTACTATTGATCCTGCTGGGCCCCTTGGGCACCTGTCAATCTCTGCCTGTCCACTCTGTATCCACACGCTTAAATCAATCTCCCCCGCTTCCTTCTCTTTACCTGTCCTTGTGAGCCGTTCTCCCTCTGTGTTTGAAGGAGGGGGAGCGACCAATTACATGCTTATGTAACGTTCCCGTTCCCCAGCCATGCTTCTTTTCATTCCACTCCATTTCACCGCTGGCCTTTGCTTTTATTTTCGGTGCTCTCTGGTTCAGGAAAGAGGGAGTGTGAAAGGTTCACCCTGTTACACGCATTTGCCAGCGTGGAAGGTGCCTGATGAGGGCATTTGCTAATTATGCCGTGCACTCTTCATTTTGAGCGTCAATTATGAGGGAATTTACGGCTCCGTCGGCAGGGATGAGTGCATTTGTCTCCAAGTGTCTAGAAGCGTCAAAACAGAGAGGTCTTATTTAAAACAAGGTCAGGCTTGTTGGTGCTGGAGCTGGAAAGGCTGTCTCTCGGCCTTGCCTTGTCTGTCTGTCTCTTTATCTCCCAGCTCCCTCTGTTTCTCCATTGGAGGGCAGTAAATGGATAGTGTAACTGGTTAGGTGGGGGTGTAGCGCTCCATCTGTTCCTTACACGGTAGAAACCTGTCTGGGAATTGAGACACTCCCATTCACAGCTGCTGCTGAGCTTCATACGCTTGCAGAGACGTCCTGCCAAGGCTGGAGAGAGATGGGGATGGCAGCACACTGTGGCTGGCGGAAGGGGTGCGCTTCCTTACCATGGTAATCGGGTTTAACGTGCCCCGCTGGGACAGGCTGGGGCGCAGACTCCGGCCGGCTTTTGTCTGAAGCTTCGCTCTGATCTCGGCGGGATGACGCAAGGCCTGGCCCTCTCCTGTTGGTCTCATTCGTCACTCCTCATCTTTCTCACCTCGCTCACGCCGAGTCTTACTTCTCAGATACTCCCACACACATCCCCAGAAGCTGGCCTGTATAATCATTAGCCCGTTCACTGCCAAATCCTACTGTTGCCACCCCTTAGAGCTGCGCATTATAGTATTTGTTAATCATTATTTCCCTTGTAGTGCTGATATCACACAAGGCTGCGATGTGCACCTCCAGTTACAGCATCTTGACCGATCGCAGATGATTCAGATACGTTTCAGTGGACGTTTGGGTACAGCAAGACATTCACGTGACCCTGCAAATGTAAATCACTTTTCACATCAGTAGGGCCGTGACAATGACTGCATTACTGCAATACAGTGGTCATGCGATGCCTACTGTGGAATTGAGCTCATTAGAGCTGTCAGTTTCTCTCTTTTTGTCTTTTTTGCATTTTATTTTTTTGGCTGGCGAAAGTTGAGTCACCATCATTAATCACGCTTAGCATCAGTTTGCTAATTTACTAACAGCTCTCTGGTAGTGAGGTGAAAAAGACTAGGCTGTTGTGGGATGTTAGCTGGGATCTGTTTATCTCACTGCTTTCTGTGTGTACATTTTGAGTGACATTATCTAGCCAGGCTTTCCGTGATCTCAGTGTGGTTTATTATTTAACAAAGTGGTGACAAAATGCAGAGTGGTGCTCTCTTCGGAGGGGAGTTGGGGCGTGGGCCATAAACTGCAAAACCACAGGGATATGCTGCTGATGTTAATGTATTGTTTATTAATTATCATAACAATATATGCCTTGGCAAATAGGATATAACAGCAGGCTGCAACATGCAAATGAAAAAGGTCAAACCTCCATCAAGTCATTGCATTCGTTTGTTATGTGCTGTGAGCATCCTTGGTCCTGATGTTCTAAAGATACTTCATGATTGCTTGTGTTCACTTCCATGATTCAAGAAACACAAATAAATAACACAATGACATTTGCTATCTTAGTCTCGTTGTGCTTTTCAGAAGAACTCAATGGGCCTGACTTGTGAACTCACTCATTTACACATGCAAGAGCAAATAACTCTATCTGGCTGAAGATTCTCTGCAGCGGAGCTACTGTTAGCACTCAAGTAGTGGTGCTTCACATCAATGACACTGCGTGTCCTTCTTTCTAGGTATTATAGATTTAGAATTATTAACGACAAGGATACAAGGAAGTCCTGCGGTTTTTGAGATATTGACGCCGTTCTAACTCCAGAAGGTTGGGTCTGTTTGGGAATAGTGTGCTTGTGTACAGCTTTTTGATCCGACTTTTCAGTTTTCAGAAAAAAAAATATTTTTTTCCCATTCAAAATGAATGGGATGGAAAAGTATACACCCATCTACTGTACTTCTGCTTGACCGACAGACACCCTGAGCTGAACCCTGAGCACGAATTCAATGTTGGTCTGACCCTCACTCGTCTGTTTGTCTTTTTGTCCCCATCATTCTTGTCTCCCCATAGAGCCCCATTCATTTTTGGCCCAGTAGACCCAAACTCTACTGTTTTCTTTAACCTACAGCCACCAAACTGCATGTACTCACTCAGGGCAGATCCCCAAACTCTAATCCACAGCCATACTGACTCTCACTCCTCTATGTGTCATTTATTCATCTTTCATTTCTCCCATACACTCTTATTCATTTTTAGCAACACCTCAGCTACCAGCTAACATAAGCTGCACCATCATTCTGCATTTATACTTTTAATATAATCAAATAAGATATGATAAACAATACAGGCTGATGGACAAAGGTCTGTTAATGTGGTTTCAGTATATTCAGCAAGGTACATCACAATCATGCCATGTAGCAATATATAATTGCAATATAGTAATGTATCCATATGGAGCAGCCCCTACAACCCCTTCAGCAAACTGCATGCATGGTGAGGGTAGCGAGGAGCAATGCCTTAGAATTCAAGAGGCAGGTGGTTTATAGGTAGATTCACCCTTTGGACCTTGTGAATGAATGGGCCCTTGGCCAGGGACAGATGTCATCAGGGACCCTGTCTGCGAAGCCGGAGATTGGAGGCTGCTCTGCTTTGGCTTTGCTCCGTGACACCAGCAGCCTCCGAGACACTTCTCAAACCCCACAAAGAGACAGCTTTATTGGTGCAACTAAAAAAATTAATGGCACATGCGTATTCCTTGGGCCACAAATTCCTGTGCATTTGTGCCTGATCACATGGTCTCCTTGTGAGGGGAAGTATCTTGTGGATCTCAACGGAACGTAATTCAATCAGCACAGTCGCACGCTGCCAGAAATGCTTTATGGACTAGGGGTGCACATGTGCACCCATGGCTGTTCCTAGCAATGTGGCTTTGTCTTTGTGTAGTTTGTGTAGAGCACCGTATTGCGTTTCAGAGTGTGTGTTCACAGGGCTTGCGGCTCTGTGCAGGCCAGGAGTACCAGGGAGAAGGGACAGGTTTTTTTTTCCATGAGCAACCAAAGAAGTGTAGAATGGGACAGATCTCTCAGAGGCAGTTTCTTTACCTGGGCCAGATACAGTAATGTTACACTGTCACCGGATATGATAATGAGCTCCAATACAATAAAGGAAATCAGGGAGCAGAAAGATATGTCAGCTCTGTTTTTATGGTGATTAATTTAGTGCGGGCTAAAGGGACCGAAACACGCTCCTGCCCGCCGAAGCGCGGCTACATTTCATGTTTTTAAATGTACGTTCGGCACCCCTCCCTGTGTTCAGTGAAGTATTGCATGTATACTCTGTATTGCATTCCGCCTTATTTCTTCTTCCTGTACGGTTTTGATTGATGGACAGCGCAGCTTGCTTCGATTCCTGGAAAATAACCCAATCATAAGCTGCGCTCACCTTTTAGGGTTTTTAAGAAGGAAAGAAAAAAAAGGAAAAAGAAGGAAGAGAGAAAGAGGGGAAAAAAAAAGACAAGGCAGTGTTTGACAGCAGCTAAAATGAGCTCCCTCATTCTGAAATACTGGGCAGCTTTTAATGGGCTTTATTTTGCGCTTACTCGCTCTTTGGTTGGGAAGGGGCGGGGGGTAGGGGGGGGTGTGCGGGTCGCATTTTATAGTGACAGCCGGCTCTTTTCTCGCTCCCTTGCTTTCATTCTTTCTCTCTCTGTGTCTAGGCTGGCTAAGAGAAGAGCGAGTGGGAGAGAGGAGGGGGAAAAAAAAGAAAAAGAAAATGAAGTGATTTGTGGAGGTATTGATCGGCGGCGGGGGGATATTGATCAGGCTGCTGAGAGAGATGGAGGGGGGGCGGAGACGGAGCTGGTCCAGCTCTTTGTCTGGCGGGGGCGGGCACTGGTCGCCCCGGCTGCTATGGGGCGTGCCACCGTGCCACTGGGGGTCAGTGGCTGGCAGTGCTGACCTGTGCCACAACGTTGACCCTGGGAAATTGTTATAGCCAGCCCAGCGAGTGTGAGTCCACGCTCATCACCCTGGATTTTGAACAGGATTTAGTTGTTAGTGAATTCAAACACTTTGCCCTGATAAATCAACTCTGGAGTAGATTGGAGACTTCACTAAAGCTTCCAGCAGCTAACACAGCACATCGTAAATGACGTTCAGTTTTTCCCTTTCAAATGCAGCAATCAAGACTGAGAAGCTGCGGGACATAAATTAATGCCATATGTCTAAAAAAAAAAGAAAAAAGGAAGGAAGATAAAAATCTTTCCCACCAAGTAAATCATCAGATGCTAAAATCTAGCTTAATGATGATGAGGGGAAGGGGGAAAAAAAAGCTGTGAAGAACATTTGGACTAATCTACATGTCTCAGGAAAACAACCACTGCCGTGTAATTTAGCAGATTTGTGGATGGAAGTGGGAGCTTTTACAGTACAGCATTAGAGCCATCTGGCCGTAGCTTGGGCTCCCTCCAGGAGAGACCCCAGACCGGGCGTGTTCCATTACTGAGCTGCTCTCGCTCCCTTCCCCCCCATCTCTTCACCGTAAGCTCCGATGATTAGGAGCATCGCCCTCCATCGGAAGTCACCCAGCAATTAAGAAATATGCCTTGCACTGCTCTCTCCCGTTTTTTTTTTTTTCCTCCTCTCCTTTAAACCATGTAGGGAAAAAAAAGGAAACGAGGTGCTGAGGGCTGATGAAAGGGAGTGAGAAAGTGGTAGGAAGTGAAAGAGGAGAGAGCTGAGCGCGAAAAAAAAAAAAAAAGAAACGTAGACGGAGAAGGCTGAACGGCAGCATGTGGTGATGATGAGGAGGGACTACGGGGAAGAGCGGAGAGTGGAAGCGAAGGGAGCGTCAGGGATGGGGTGGATGGGGGGTGCCGGAGGGATATCGAACGTGTGTGCAGACGAAAAAGAGAGGGGGGAACATGAAAGTGTGTTCAGATGGGGAGAGATGGAGTGAGCCAGCGAATGAGTGAGAGGGAGAGAGAAGCACTCCACCATGACGCTTCTCTCCGGACGCCTTGAATAATTGAATCTTGCGTAGCGTCGCTGCCAGGCGCTGGTGATTTATTCATGTATATTTCAGGAAGTTGTAATCTTTTCATAGCTCGGCCGCTTTCCTTTGTGCTGGAGATGAAGGGTGACAGAATAGGGCCTGCTACCGGATCTCCATTATTAATACCCTGAGCCGCAGCTGCCGTAACCTCTTGAGCGCTCGAGCCGTCCACGATGAAAGGTCCGCCCCCTTTTCTCTCTTACCGGCGCGTGGGCAAACTCACCTCCAGAGTCCGCGTCCCATGCTCCTACGTGTGCCCTTTTGCCATGCTACCAGCCGTGTCTGGAGTTAACAGGCGCTGCCAGGCCATCTTCTCGGTTGTAGATCAGAGGGTAAGGCGATGGTTCTCCTCCGATTCTTCCATCTCTCTTTCTCCTTTCTCAAGGCTCTTTTCATTATGGCCCTGGCTCAGCCCCGGCCTGCGCTGTGTGGGAGGGTTTTTCTTTTTTTCTTTTTCTTTTTCTTTTTTTTTCTTTCCCTTCCTTTGCCAAGGCTCAGTGCTGGTAAATAAGTTGGGGTGGCTTTAAGCCGGGTCAGGGCCCCGGAGCAGGCACGGAGGAGCAAGTGAGTGAGAGAGAGAGAGAGAGAGACGCGAATTGATTGGGGCCTTTATATGTGGAAATGAGAAAATAGAAGGTTCCCTCAGAGCCCCACAACACTATCTATAACGCCAGCCGAATGAAATAACTCCAGCTTTTTTATTTGTTTCTCTTTTTTCTTTTCTATCTGTTCATTTTACTTTTTGATAACAAGTAGTGAAATGGAATGGAAAGGAGGAGAAGGGGGAGGAAAAAAAAACGGAGGGAGGATGAGCGGAAAAGCTGAGCACTCCAGATTGGATTGCGCTCCGTAGTCTTTACGCCAGTCGGGGCGTCGGTGTGCAGGTGCGTACTGTACCACAGCTGTGTGCATTAGATTATGACAGTATTGCAGTCAATAACGGCCAAATACAGTGGAGTAGACACAGGCTGAAGATCTGGGCAAGAAGCCTCATATGAACTGATGCGGAGACAGCTGGTGCTCCTCTTTCCCGGACGTCGGTAGAGCAGGGATGATGTTAGTGTTTGGTTGCTGTCTGGGAATCAATGGCCATGCCCTGGAGAATCCACTTCCATTACTCATGCATGAAGCCCAGATATTAGCTGCAACCCCGGTGCCCCCTCTTCAAAATGAGATTTTTTTTTGCCAGTGAAATCTCCAAATAGGATTTCTTCCACAAGACACAGTCGCCGACATAAACGGGTCATAACTTTCATAGAACTCGGTCATATAGTTGTAGATGGCCTCTTGCACGCATGTTAACATAGCCTCGAACCTTCGGAACCGTAGGATTGCTCCAGGCTGTGCTGGGTTTGTGTAACTTATTGACCCGATACCTAGCGCCCACCTCCCCACCCCCCCACCCCCGGGCAACGCCGGCAGATCAAGTGGCTTTCAATCCAAGCCACGCGTGTGCAAGGTGCCCGTTGTCAAACTGACGGCCACGTCTTCCCCCATTGACTCGGAGGCTGTCGTCATGGCAACATATTTCCAGCGCTAGTGCCTCTGGCACCACATGCTTGGTAAATGAGCGTGAAGCAAAGAATGTATAGGGGTGAGATCATCACGTAGATGGAGGCCATATTTTCATAAAGCTGAGGGAGGATTGAATATGCATTTCTTCTTGCTGGGTTATCCCATAGGATCCCATATTATGTAGTACATGGGAACGTCTATACAGACAAACACAGTTCCAGCCGCAGTAGATGAAGGACTGTATTGCGGTCTTCCACGAGCATGTCCACTAATAGTCATAGGAAACCAGTGAAATAGTCATCACTGGACACCACAGCCATTAAATTATACAGCAGGCGTATGTATATGGCAGCTAAATTATGGATTACCTTCACAAATGCATGATCTTTCACACTTGAGAACCACATGCTATTCTGAGCTTTTATTTGGCATGCAGGGGCAGTCTATTCATTTATTCATTCCTCTCTCTCTCTCTCTCTCTCTCTCTGGTACTGGGATGGTTTAGTAAGAGGCGTTTTCCTTTTTTTCTCTTTTTTTGAGAACCCTCATCAGCCATCTCTCCCCACTTAACATGCAGCAGTGTCATCCAGTGGCACACGTTATGCATTGCTTGAGTTTGAATATGCACAGGCGTGGAGCTGTTATTCAGAGGCACCGTCTAGCCTTCCATCTCATTCATCCCTCCCTCTCTCTCCCTCTCCCTCTGTTCTCTCTGTTCTGATCATGGTAGCATAGCTGAGTGGCCGGCCATTCACAGAGTCTGGCTGGAGATGTGGAGAAACCAGCTCCATTATCGCATCTATATTTGATGCTCCTCTTCGCTCTCGGTTCGGCTCGACAAGCACCTTGCGCCTGGCCTACACGCTCGCTTTCTCTCCTGACAGCTTTCACTCCTCTACCCTAGTGATATGGCGCAGAGAGAGAGAGAGAGAGAATGGAGGGAGAGAGAGAGAGAGAGGGTACATTGGGAAATGGGTGTATGTGCACATGTTCTCTGTGTACTGGTGCAAAGCACAAGGGCTATTGACATGTCAGGTTTTGGACGTGAGAGAGAGATTTTGGTGATTAAGGAGAGGGGGAGATAGAAAGCAAGAGAGAGAGAGAGAGAGAAGGAACACTGTTAAAGGAGTGCATGTGCATATACTCCCTCTGTGCAGGTATGAGGCACTGTGGCTTTTGGGTCCGTCTCATCGAGGCTCCACCCTGACTTCTCCTACCTGTGTCATGTTTATCTTGCCTTCATTTTTTGCCATTAGCGTGCTTTTGGGAATTCTGGAATCTGGAATCTACAGCTGTGTTCCAGTTGTCTACAAAACAAATACTATAGCCATACATGCACACTAGCAGGCTAATGTCAGTTGAAGTTTGTCTTGTGGGTGTACTGTTGTTGTTGAGTGTGGGTGTGTCAGGCTTCTAATAGAACAATGTAAATACAGGTAATATAGGTACATTTTCTCTCTTTATGTGTCTATGTATATATACACACACACACACACACACATATATATATATATGTATATGTGTGTGTGTGTGTGTGTGTGAGTGTGTATCTATACTTGTCACTGTTTTGTGCCCCGCTTGTTGCTAAATCACTGATACAGATAGCATACTCACATAGGAAATAACTGGACACTTGTCACTCTGCCGCCTACTAGTGTCAACATTTCTTCACTGTCCAAAAAAAAAAAAACGTGTCTCCATTTTTGTCGATTTCTACTTTTATGCATTATTTGAACACAGCAGCTGCCATTTACATTTCATGATGAATGGAGCAACAGAAATGGCCCAAAATCACTTGGAAAGAAGTCTGGTTCCATTGACTTACATTAGAATCGAATTAGGTTTTTGCCCTCTCAAGTAAAGTTGCCATTTTGGAGAGACTCGAGCACTCAATTAACTTCTTGAGGTGCCAGTATAGTAGTATAGTAGTCCCCATACATCCCTGTTCAGATGATTGTTGGATTCCGTCACGAGAAGATGTTAAAAATATATACAGGCCATTAATCTGCAATGCATGTTCTGTGTTTTAACAGGACTATGTGACAGTGTTGCTTGTATTTATGGTGATGTTGTTTTGCCAACATGCATCATATCAAGCGGTGGCCTTGTGGTGGGCTTTAGCCAACCACTTCCACCAGACTCATTTGATTATTACAGGAGTTGTCATAATAGATTTCAATTCAGCATCTACCGTTATTCCAAAATATGAGCTCCTCCCATTTTTATTAGCATTGTATTCTGGAACAGTGTCTTAACCACCATATTTAAAAGCAAATGATGCTAAATATGGATTTTTGAGTGCACTTTGCATATACCACATACTACATACCTCCCTCACATTTCAATTGGGATTGTGTCTACACACACCCGTACTTACGTATATCGTATATACACTTTAAACCCAATGTTTCTGTCATTTATACTGTACAGCCATGGAAACGTTGCCATGGTGGCAGTGTTCCTGCCAAAAATGGGTGATTATCAGAGGAAAGCTTTAGCAATTTCGATTCCTTATTTGAGGCAGAAAAAGGCAGGAGGACGCTCTGTGCCGTTTCATTTTTCATTGTGCAGTACTGGCTGATAGTGAACAGGAACAATGAGATGTTTGGCATTCATGGCTCCCAAAAAAACCCAAACCCTGTTTATTCCCTCGCTGTGGCCACTGACAAAACTGGTGAAAACTGAACTCTGCTTACTGCTGCCGTCTGGGGAATGTTGCCGATTGCAGTGCCACCATTTTCTATCCCTGTAGAAACTGAAGTATCCAGTTTGCCATCGTCTGTTTAATGTCCTTATAAACCCATCATAAGCCTCAGCCTCAGTTTTACTCTGTTATCCATTAGCTCTGTGTTTTTGGCTATGGATATGCAAATGCACTATCTTTCTGATTATTAGGCTCTTTGACCCCTGCTGAGGAGCTGCCTGTGTTAATGATCCGGGTGTCTGGAGGGACGCTACTAATAAAATGACTCTGCACTTCCATGCTGCTTCTAGGCCACACTCTTTAGCTGTAATATGGGCAATCAGGTTCTGCTTTGGAGAGCACACGTTCTGGTGGTTAAAAGTATAAGCAAAACAAAAACAATCACTTGCCCGAAAGATTTTCTGGCGTATGCACAGCAGCTTACAAGCGCGAGACCCTTACAGCCCCAAATCAGTGGAATTCTGCAGCCTGTACTCGAGTGTGTAGCGGAGCATCCTCAAGCTGTTGATTTTGGCCTGTGTCACCGAGAGTCGACACACACCGGTGAATTTCAAGCAGCCTCTCAGGTGACGGGGCCCGTGTTAGAAACAACAGTAGGCAGGTCTGCGTGTCACGCTGACACCTGAGGAGAGACGCTTCATTGCACACGCACATGTGTCCACAGGTCCAGCTTTGTGTCATGCTGTTCTCTTTGAAATCAAAGTGCTTTGTGAGTGTATATGTGATGCGTCAATCATGCGACAGTGCTCCGTCCTCTAAGAAAGAGAGATGAGGGAGAGAGAGTGGGGGGGTGGTAAAAAGAAAGAGAATGTGAAGGGAGAGAGGAGAACAGAGGGGGATGAGGAGCGAAAGAGAGAGAGAGAGAGAGTGAGAGAGAGATTGTGGCATCTTGGTGGAATTAACACAGACATGAACACTCACTCTGTCAGCATTGGATGCAACAGAGTGGGTTCTGTGCGTGTGTCCGTGTGTGTGTGTGTGCGCATGTGTCTGTGTGTGTGTAAAGTGCTCGAAGTCAGTGATCAGGAACAGCTAGACAGATACTGGAGCCCATGTAGTGGTCATGCCCCTCCAGCCTCTACCTGGCCTGAGAACTGCTGATAAGAAGAGAGACAGAGAGAGAGAGAGAGAGAGAGAGAGGAGCCAAAATTAAAAGAGAAAGGAAGAGGGAGAACAGGATAGTGGGAGCAAGATGGACTCTTGTATGGTCAGTCCCTCAGGCCTCTATAGTCATTAGTGTTTCCATAAATGATCCTGTAATTTCCTCACATTACGCTTCTGTATGAGGAGATGACTTCATTCTGCTGCTCCTCTGCTCTGGACAGTGCTTACTGTGTCTGTGTGTGTTCTTCTGCATTTTCCAGATAAAATGTTTTCACTGTAGAATATCATCTGCAGACTGTGCCTTTGTACAGGGCTTTTAGCTAAATGACTTTGTCTAGTGCTTTTAACCAAAGGGTGTTATTGGTTGAGGTTTTGCAGCATTGGTTCTGTTTGGTTACTGAGGTTCAGATCAGGGTTAGCTTTAGTCTCTGAAAATTATTATTACATACAGGTGTTTATATGTCCAAAAATCCATTCTTGTGGATGTTTATTTTAATACCATTTGAACATGGGAGCTGTCCTTTACATAGTGTGAGCATGTATTGGTGTATGGACAAAAGGTTCATAGTGCTGGACTGTGGGGCAGCGTAGTGTGGTCATGGTGTGGTGTTAGTGTCTGTCATGGAGAGCTGTGTTAATGACCTGCCTGCTGTCCCAGCTGTTCAGTAGCGCTGGGCAGCAGTCATCATCACTGCTGCTATATTTATATACACAGTGGATAGATAGATAGATAGATAGATAGATAGATAGATAGATAGATAGATAGACAGACAGACAGACAGACAGATAGATAGATAGATAGATAGATAGATAGATAGATAGATAGATAGACTGACAGACAGACAGACAGATAGATAGATAGATAGATAGATAGATAGATAGATAGATAGATAGATAGATAGATAGATAGATAGATGTGTGTGTGTGTAACAGTCTATATGTAATAATATTATGGTATAGGATATATTATTACCTAAATACAAATAAGTGGTTGCCCAGCAATGATATACATGAATTGCATTAATTATTGCAGGGATCATGGATTTGTTAAACCACATAACCAGCACACTTACAGCACACAGCTTATTGACTGACTGAATAACCATACCAAGTATTGGATGATAACTACAATCTATACTAGGTTTTCTGGAGGTCTGGAAATTTAATATGCATTAAATCACTACTCATTATATTAATATGATTTGTATTTACGGTAAAGTAAGTGCTCATCTAAGCAAATCTGAGCTGAAACGTTACCTTTCATGCCTGGAACTTGCACAGTACTGTATTTAAAGGCAGAGTATAATCAAAAGCAGATAGTTTCAAATATAAAATACACAGAGGGCATATTATTACATTTGGGTATGTGCAAATATGTAATATGTATATGGGCATATAATTCAGTTCCACACTTCCTGGCATTGTATAAAAACTAACCTCTTTGTGCATCTCTGCGTGCAAACCTGAGATTCACAATGTACGAATCTTATTTCCCGTTTCTTTTGTTCCTGCTTTGTGTGCCTCGGCACAATCAGAATCATGCTCAAAGACTTCTTTTCCTGAGTGCTGTTTTTTGTCTGATTGTAATTTTCTCGTGTCGATTGTGGTGCTATCTCTCTACAGGCTGTCGAGGGAAGCTGTGCGGTTTCGGCGCAGCGTGCGTGAGAGATCCGGTGGATCCATCGAAAGGTGACTGCGTGTGTGAGAAGGTGACGTGTCCGTCAGTGGTGGCGCCCGTGTGCGGTTCTGACTCCTCTACCTACTCTAACGAGTGTGAGCTGGAGAAGGCGCAATGCCACATGCAGAGGCGCATCAAGGTGATGCGGAAGGGACCCTGTGGTAAGTTCAGTCTACTCTTCTTCTTGCATATGCAGATATACACACAACACCACATGTCACACATCAAGTTGTTTTTTGTCCTGGATCCTGATGCGAGTCATTTAATACAGCTGGCAACAAGTCCATTGTGCCACATATATGCATATATATATATATATATATATATATATATACACACTCATCATCAAAAGTTTGCACACATAGTTGCACCCAGAAGGAATCAGTCAATATGAATGAAACTTGGTGGGTGGGTTTGATATGGTGAAACATGCAAATGATTCAAGTTTCATGCCCGCCCGTGCATGTGATGTAAGCAAGGACGGGTCTCATCGCTGTGCCGGACTGACCCAACTGCCACGAACGCGGACATTCAGCGAGCAGTGATCCCCTCCATGAGTCATCCTGTTAGTGCCAGCACCATTGACAGATGGCTGCGTGACGCAGGACTACATGCACGCAGACCATTACGACGACTGCCCTTAACACCACGTCAATGTCGTAAAAGACTGCAATGGTGTCGTGCCAGACTGTCATGGAGTGACTTATGGAGTCTTGGTGGAGATGACCAACAAATCCGTGTGTAGAGGCACCGTGGTCAGTGCCAAGATGAAGGGTTTGTTGTCATGCATCACACGTCCAGAAGGCCTGATGTCACTCCACCTCCACCCCTACTGCAAAATCTGCAGGAACTGTGTGAGAATATTCAAGCTGCACAGGATGGATTATCACAGGACACCATTAGGAACCTCTACAACTCCATTCCGAGACGTCTGGCATGTTGCATTGTTTTTTTTTCCAGGGTAATTTGGTGATATATCGCACTATTATCAGGAGAGCTGCATGCTCTGATGCAATAATGGTAGTTATTAACAAAGATATTCGGTGTTCAAGGTCAAAATAATATGCAAGTCTATTTAAAAACACAGAAATGATTTCTTTTGCATTAAAACAAAAACAACAAAAAACATACAGAACAAAACAATTAGAATGAAAAATGAGACCAATCTACTACTTTAACAGCTTATAAAGGTCACTGAAAGCCTCTGTTGTCCAAATGTACAGATCAGTGACCATTTGTCTCAGGAGGCGTTTTTACTTTATGCTTTTACTGGTGATATTTATAGCTATCTAGCTGTATAGAGCCACATTACACTCCTGACATTTCCCAAGTGCCTCTGCTCTTGTCAGTCCCGCAGCCACAAAGCATTTGTCTTATTTCAGCACACATCTGGAAGGAAATCTTGCTGTCTGTTTTTGGACGTTTTCAGACGTCCGCAAATCACATCTGAACCCGACAACAACAAAAACGTTTGGAAAAATGGCAGCAGAACGCTGATCTGTATGCAGTGCTTAATGGTCGGGCATACAGAAGACCCTGGAGAGATCTGTCCTAAAATTTCACAGGGATATTCAACATACTATACCACATGTGGCATGTTGCCAGGAAGCTCAGCTTCTCCAGTTTAAGGTGGAATTGGAAGTTTGTTGATATCTCAAGCAGTTGGAAAGTTCATGAAGTAGTGACACATCAAAAGGACAGTAAGTAAAAGACACCAAAATTCCAAGCAGATAAACATGCATGTACATATTCCCTCATAGCCAAAATATATGTGCAATATGTCAGTATATTTAGTAGACATGAAATTCCAGAAATCAGTAACACAGTGCAAGTAGATTAAGGTCAGTAAAACCAGTCCGATAAAATTTTCCAGCTACTTTTTAGCATTGTGTAGATTGTGTGACTGAACTGGTACGCTTTGACTATTTTATAAAATTCTTTTTTATGCAATATTGAATATATTCGTATTTCAAGTTATTCCCACGTGTGTTCTTACACTTTCCATGCATTAGTTGCAAATTCTGCATGTGGGTGCTTATCCATAGTCAAAAAAAGATGCCTGGTGGGATCTTTTAAAATACATTTAAGACATTTAAACAGCTTTTTAATAACTAGAAATATGCAATACTACTGCAAGTTTTTGGATAAATTCCGTTTATGCCACCCCTGCGACAGGGGCTTTAATAGAGTGCAGTTGGGTGAAATAGCCTTTAAATCAGAGCTATCTGCTCTCATGGTTTATGTCCTTTGCCTTCCACGTCCATGATGTAATGACACACTTACACAACAGTGCTTGTCCCAGTAATAATCATTTACTAGCATATTCATGATATGCTTAAATGTGGGTGGGAGTTTCTCTGTAGAGAATGGAGGGCGGTCTGCCACCGGAGTAGAGTGTGTTTAGTGTGCCAGTGTGCCTGTCCCTGAGTAATGGTGTGTGATGCTTGCTCAGGCCTGACCCCGTTATTAAGCAGCGCTCTGCGTCGACCAGCCTGACCAGCATAAGCAGCAATTACCGAGCCTTGTGGAACAGGACGTCCACGGCCTTCCAGCAGCTCTAATTAGCTGCCTCTCATGCCAGCTATAGCGAGGAGAAAGGGAGTGTGAGGCGAGCAGAGAGGCCTACCTCCTATCTCCCCTCGCCATTCACAAACACATAAAGGATGGCACTCGGCCGCTGTGCTAATGCTTGATTAACATGCTGCTTCGTGTTAAGTCACTCCTGACGCCCAGCGGGCTGCTAATGGACAGCAGCCTTCCTGTCTCTTAGAGAATGAAACAGTCACTGTGTGTCCGTCACTGCAGGTTACCTCCTCCTCCCTCCGCTGGCTGTGCTCTCCTTGGATGACTGGCAGGAGAGCGGACTCTGCGTAGCCTGGAGGATGGCAGTAGCCAGCTGAGAAAGGAAGGGGGAGCGCAGTGTTCCATTCCTTCTAGGACCCTTATGTTCTGTAAAATGAGTGTTCTTACATGTTGTTTAATTGTGGCTTACTCGTAGCTCATTGAAACAAGTGGAGGGATTCTGTTACAGGTACCAATTCTTAAACTTTTATGGCCATAGGACTTTTGAACTTCTAAGGAACACAACAAAATGTTCTCCACCAAAAGAGAGAAAGGCAGAACCTTGTGGACGAAGTACACAAGCCATGTACTTGAGTTAAAGTAGAGACACTCAATGTGAAATATTCTTCTAGTAAAAGTAGAAGTTCTTCTCTTTAGACTTCCACTGGAGTAAAAGTACTAAAGTACATTTACGGCATTTAGCTGACGCTCTTGTCCAGAGCGACTTACAAGGTTAACTGTGTTACAGGTAGGCCAATGTAGTGTTAGGAGTCTTGCCCAAGGACTCTTATTGGTGTAGCACAGCATAGTCACCCATACCAGGATTCGAACCCCAGTCTCCCACATGGGGTGGTGGCTCCCTGGCGGGTAGTGGTGTTATCCGCTGAGATACGCCAACCACATAACCATGTATGAAAGACATACAACCAGATATATATCCATGTATGAAAGACATATAACCAGATATATATCCATGCCATAAACACACTACAGAAATCATATACAGTCATGGGAGATTATTTACATTTAAGGTGTATGGCAGATTTATGGTATTTGATCATTTCTTACACAGGCAGGCGAAGGTGGAGTTAGGAGTCTTGCCCAAGGACCCCTTTTTGTATAGTATAGGGTGCTTGCCCAGGTGGGGGATCAAACCGTAGTCTACAACAAGGGAGGCTGACATGTTACCCACTACGCTACACCACCCAAAAGTATTTACCTTCAAATGTACTTAAGTGTGGAGAGTAACAGTAGCATGGTTTATTATGGCTCTAATGTCCTGTTATCATTTCTGGAACAAGGTGAAGAGACTCTAGTGTCACTCTCAGTCCACCAGTCTTTAATAGAAGGCCATTAATTAGTTTTAAAAAGTCAGATTTGCCACTATAATGGTCCATATCCACTTGCACTTTCTTTCGACTCCTTCCGCTGTTCCAGATCCCTCTGCTCGCTGCATGTAGGCGTGTCTGTTGATGTTTCTGTATGTAAATAAAGGAACTTGCAGTCTGGAAGTAGGCAGCCTTACTTTTTAATGAATGTCACATTAAGCTAAAGCTAATTCTAAGCTTTGAGCAAGGTTGAATATCACACATACAAGTTAGCTGTCTAGCTAATTAGCTTCAATGTCAAGGACAAGATATCAAAACTACTACCACTTAAATTCCAATATTGTAAAAAAAAATTGCAGCGAGGCAAAAGGGCAAGTGGACAAGAACGTAAATTGAATTATAAACGATGTAATTTGTTGTGTAATTACATTTAAATTGATTGCATAGTTACACAGTTATAACAACTCAAGAGTTAAACGGAGCTAAGGCAGCTAGCAAACTTTGATTCTGACAGTATTGAACCTGTAGGTGTTCATGTCGTCTCTTGGTGTTTGAAAGCAAACGAAGGTGTATGCGTTTGATTCTGCCGTTTGTGTGTGTGGGGATTTTTCTATGATGGTGTGGACATTGTGTGTGTATGTGTGTGTGTGTATGTAAGAGGATCAGTAGGGCTCATCACAGCGTGCTGGGAGCCAGTGCTAGGTGAGCAGTAGAGCAGCAGGGCAGTGGGCCGGACCTCGGGATCAATGGCCGAATTGATCAAGCTGCAACTGAGCTGTGTGTGCACTGAACACGTCCAAAAGTACTGACTGTTACTGCTGCATTTGCTCTCCCTCACTCTCCCCTCCTCTCTCTCTCTCTCTCTTGCTCGCAGTCTTTCTGTGTAATACTTTTCCAGTTGGAGAAGACAGATATTGCTTGTCTATACTGTAACTTGGCTGCCAAAATTAATCACAGCGTAACAGCAGTGGTTCGTATATCAACACTAAACACCTGTAACAGCAGTAGTATAACATTTTGTGAGTAGAATAAGAATCATCTGGTTGTACTTACATGGAACCAAAGCAAACCACTGATATTTTCATATAGTCATTTAGGCTGCATCTATATGGAAATCTTCCTTCTGGGCTGATAACAGCAACCAAAACCAACAAGATAGACCTTTGATTTGTTTTACATGACAAAACTAAATAAGAAATGACTGAACTTGTGCATTTACATGCAATTCACAGAATATTTATCAAGTATACCATCACTGTCCAACGAAAACCAATATATATAGTAAATGGACTTATCCAAAACAAATGGAACACTGTGAATCTAGCATTACCAGTAACACTTATTGGTATAACAGGAGCGATGCTGGTCCCCCAAGGCCAGACCTAATCTTATAACGAGAATATTAGTCTGGGGAAAACTTTGGGTGCTTGATTGCAGCGACCCAGTAACAACAATATGCTCATATATCTGAAACCTGCCCCCAAATTCCTGTAGTCCGTTGTCACAAATGGGTACTGTGGGCAAATGCTCCCGTGGAGAGAGATGCAACCGGTGGATAGCTACTTGCCCTGTGCTCCATAGAGAAAACCACGCAAAAGACAACCAGTGCGGTGTAATGGAGACCATTTGTTGGGCAGGGGAGCACCCACACTTCATTCATCACAATATAGGATAGCAGCAGTGAGTTAGAACATACAGGCTACAACCTGGAGCGACCACCTTGTGTGCATACCTGTTCATACTTCTGCTGTCTCACTCTGTCTCTCTGGAGTGCATGTGCCTACTCCAAGGCACTTAAAGTTACACCGTGCTGTTTTAACACTCACACAGTACAGTCAAGCCAAACAAGCTATCTGGCAAAACACTGTCATTGGCTTGTAGAGCTTTCTTCCTTTCCAAAAGGTAATGTTTGCTTTCACTGTGTATGCAACACACATGCTTAATGTGAGGTTTGTGGGGTAGGGGTGTTCTAATTAGACAAGCTAACTTATGTTATATCAATAGGATAATGACAGACTTGTTCACTTCATGAGACATTGGATTACTTCAGGAATTTCACACTCTGTTAGGTTCCCCCAATTAGTCTGCATTCTAACCCATATTTAGCTCAGAATTTCTCATGGTTGTCCCCAGACGGTCTCTTTACAACATCGTGTCTGGCTCTGTGGGACAACAGCAATACTGGCCTTGTCCACTACAGTGTTTATTTAAGGAATCAACTCGAAAGGAATATATACCATATATACTATATTGGCATCAGTTTGTGCAGCAGCATCAACAGGGAATAACCGTATGAGCTGTAATTACAGGCTGTAATTTCATTTTCAGGCTGTTAATTAATTTTCCCATAATTTGAGTAATATGTTAGCCCCTGACATGTCATGCACTCCTATTAGTGGATCATATTCAGTTTCCTAACCTGCTTCGAGGGGAGTCTCACCGAGAGGTGGCCTAGTATCTGCTTTATGCACAGACTGTTGTCTCCATTTCCCTCCCAAATGAGGATATTTGTTGGCTTGCTGAAATAAGCCTCTAATGGAGAAATCAATGTGTTTGTCCTTCTATTGACAGTCAAAGCCATGTTCTTTAATTGAAGAGGTACGCTTCATTTCTCGCAGATCCGTTACCTGCGGACTGGATTTGAGGACATAGTTGCACACACATCCTGTGTATAACTCAAGCAAGCCTCTCCCCTGCCTCTGTATGTCTCTCTCCCCGTCATTACGCACTTGTCACATTCGCGAGGTGCTAGCATACGAGGAGTAACAGCGGCTGTGGAAGCCTGTGGTAGTAATAGCTCTGCTGCAGATCTTCCCCATAGTGCAGTTACAGGAGGTGAGAGATCCCTGGAGACACAGAAGTATATGATTTCTCCACAAAACACAATCCAGTCAATATGAAAGTGCAGTTGCTAGTTTGCCCGCAGGGTAAGTACTTAAAATGATCCCCGCAGTGGAGACGCTGCATAATTTCTTTTAGATGCCGCGAAAGTGCAATCAGTGCACAATTCCTCCAGAAAGCTGTGGTGGAGAGTTAACTAATACCATTACATCTGGTTGATGTACACCACATAGAGTTGCCAGTTTATGAAGTGCCCTGACCTCCTACAGTACTGTACAAAAAAGACCACCCTTCATTTATTTAATGTCCAGTCAAAGCAGCTGTTCAGTACAAGCCGTCGTTTCTGAGTAGACTAAATGTACGATAAGCCAAATGCATAAGGATGGGGAAAGGAGGTCAAAGGAGGTTCCAAAACCTGGAGCTAAAAATAATATAAACATTTGTTTAAAAATGCAGAGATAATGGGACTCCTATCAACCATGAAAGACCGTCAGATAAACAGTCTTAAAGATTTCATCCCTGAGAGAGAAGAGAACATCATGCTCTTGAAAGTGATGGTCTGAAAGGATGTGTATCTGCCAAAACCCTGTAGAATAGCTAGATAAAAAATTGCAAATCAAACAAATAAAGCTGCCGAAGTTCTCAGAACGATGGACTGAGAAGCAGAAAGTGCAACCAGTGTACAGTACTGGAAAGTCTCAACCCTGGACCTGGAGGCACTCTGCCCTGCACCGTTCATGGCTTTCCCTGCTCCCACCTGGTTCTACGTAGCAGCTCATTAACAAACCTTAGTCGGGTTGCAGGGTGTGTGTTAAAGCAGGGGATCCACTAAAATGTCCAGGGCAGGGTCCCTCCAGGACCTGGGTTAAGAAACACTGCTTTAGAGATATGGAAAAACATGCAAGTCTCCTGAAAAGATGAAGCATTTTTTGCATGAACTTCTGTTAAATATGTGTTGATGTCTGCTTCTTTTCCTGACACACGGAAATCTAAATAACTTGTACTTAATGGCAATTTTGACTGAACATTAAACAGAAGTAGGGGGGCGGTCACTGACTTTTGCACTAGACTGACACTATATATGTCCAGTCCAAGTATCCAGACTCCTGTTTGTCCATCATTTCTTCCAAAATAAAGGCTATTATCAGGGAGCTTGTCCCATTTTTACAGCAATAACATCCTTCACTCACCAAACAGGCTTCTTACTTCCATTCAGGCGCAAGAGCATTAGTGAGGTTAGGCACTGGTATTGGACGATTAGGTCTGGCTCAAAAACGGCACTCCAACTCATCCCAAAGGTTTTCGAAGCTTCATCACTACAAAGAACACAATTTCTGTGCTCCCCAGTCCGACGCCAGGGAGCTTTACACCCCTCTAGCTGACTTGTGACATTGTGCGTGATCTTAAGTCGTCCCATTCTACTGGCAGTGCTTTTCTGTGGAGATTTCGTGGATGTATGCATACACTTGTGTCAGCAAGGCGTGTGGCTTAAAGTGATTGCCAAAAATTGGACTTACATCATTTACCCCTCAACGCATACAGTATGTTGCTTGATCAGCCACAACATGGTTGGTGTAAGCTCCGAAGTACACGATTAGCATAAAAATGGACAAAAGGACAGACAGAGTTTGGGCATGAAGGTGGTTCGTTTGACTTTCTGAGCTATGTTTAGCTTTTGTCCATTTTATAGATAGCAGTATCCCATACAGTGTCAGAAGCCACATTGTGAGAATGTTGGGCCACATTGTGAGAATGTCTTCAAAGGATCAGCTTTTCTTTGTCTCAGGAGAAATGACGTACATCTCAATACAGTCTTGAATAAAGACACATTCCGTTCAGCTCCTAAAAGAGGCACTGAACATATGCATTTAAATGTAGGGCGTTCTGGAGACGAATGAGCAATGCATGAGGCCTCTTTCTGCATTGATAGATTGCTGAAAGATTTCTTAGATATAGACAAGAAGTACAAAAATGAGATCTTGAAGGACCATATCGTCGCTGTCCAAAGAAAAACAGGTATCTCCTAAATGGCAACTTTACAGGAGAGGCCAAAAACCTCATTTAATTTGAATGGAAGTCAATGGAAACAGACGTCTTTCCAAGCAGTGTTGGGCCGTTTCTGTTGGTCCATTCTTCATGCAATTTCCGCACAGTGTAAATAGCAGCTCACGTGATCAAATGAGGCATAAAAGTGAAAATCAACAAAAATGGAGATACATGTTTTTCTTTGGACAGCAACGATATCCTCTATTTAGCATGTTAATTTGTGGCATAATTCATGTTAACGTTGCTATTTTCCATCATCTCTTGATCCTTTCAGACTTGAACAAGTTGTATTTGTGCCTGTAACTTGTGACTGATGCATAGATTAATCTCTCTCTCTGATTGGCTGTCCCATATTGTGCTTCATGCAAAAAGCAGCCCAGGCTGAAACACTCTTTATACATCAGGTCGGCACATCTGGGAACTTCAGCTTGAAACACGTCCCCACCCCTTTTTGGAGGAAGACAAATGACTCTCGCCGTAGACTGTAAAGTGAAATCACAGTACAAAACAAAACCAATAGAGAACTGCCAGAACTGAATTAGTGTCTTTGGGTCATTTATACACTATGTCAGGTTTATATTTGTCCACTCTGCCTGCCGTATCATGCTAACAATACATCGGAAACATACCTTAGTCGCTTCAGTCTCCCGGCATCAAGCTGGTGCAATAACCCCACTGAATGGTCAGAGGTTCCTACCTGGACATCTAATTTGTATCTTATTGAGTCTCCGGGTAAACACATTACCAGGGAGATATTCTACTTTTGAAAGTATAAATATTTTTTTTAGAAATATTTTGCGATTTTATGTGATATATTCTGCTTTTCAGTCCTGCTCTACAAATAGTAGTTAGACTATGTCAGCCAGGGCATCTAGACTGAGCCCCAAAAACAACATATCAGGGGAACAAATTTGAGATCTGCAATTTGTTGTTAGTATAGTCAGCCACACATCAGCTCTTCAGCATAGCATTATTAATTTATACCAGTTAGTTTAAAGTACAAATTTAAAAACACATTTAAACTTTCTCTGTTTTGCTGTTGTTGTCTATGTGGGGTGTGGGATGTGGGATTGATCCCCCCACCCACCAGAAAGGTGTGTGGTGATGAGAGCCTACTCTGGCAATGACATATTGCCAATCTGATGTATAATTTCAGCTGTAGGCTGAAAAGGTGAATACATGTGTTGCTTTTCATGGCATCGTTTCTGACCTGTATGATTTTGCTATGGACGAGCAGAGCTCACAGCAGCTTCAAGCTCAGCTTCAAATAACAAACCTTGTACTAAAGAAAATCCTACGATCTGATGGGGAAAACTGTGTTCATAGGACAGAGACAAACCTGTAAAATGCAGTGTCTGCAGCTACTATCAAGACTAAATTAAAATGGTCTCGAGAATCAAAATGACTCGAGAATCAAATTGGGCTCGGTCTCTGGAGTCTTAAGATTCAACTTTGATTCACATGAATCAACTCGTAAACATGATTTTTGACCAAATAGTTGCTTTAAAGTAGCTGAATCCACACATTAGAAGGGGAGTCCGGCTGCTTTGGTCTTATAATGTAGTTGATGTGACGGTCATGAATGAACCGCAGTGTGATGGATGGAGCTGGTTAAGGGCTGGTTAAGGTGCAGGGGCTGGCGCGTGACTTGGCCCGGCAGGACGTGACTCGGAGTGAAAGCTAAGTCGCTGCTGCCCCACCGCCTGATTGTTCCTCATGACAGCTCTTTACTCAGACGCAGCCGGCCTCCGGGTGACATCTGCATGGCCATGGAGCCGCTGACACGGCACGGCCGGCAATGCCTTGCGCAAATGAGTTTTCGCTCTCTCGCCCCGCTGTGTGGAAGCGCGTGCTGGCCTGTGAATGAGGGAGAGCAGTGCATAGGAGTGTGTGTGTGTTTGTGTGTGTATGTGTGTGTGTGTGCGCGTGTGGAGCCGCTTTCACACACACCCTCACCTGTCTGTGTGACATGGGACTCTATTCACACTCATCATCAGCTCCTCCTCTGCTTTCCCATTCCATCTGCTGGAGGATCTCCACTCCGTTCCTCAGCCTCCCTGCAGAATATATTTAGCCCAGCTGACGTCTGCCTGCCTGTGGCTCGCTCTGGCTGAGAACCAGCAGTCCCTCATCATATGATGATATCATTGTGACTGTGCCATCACTATGGCATAGTAGCCCCTTTCTACATTGACTGTTCCAGGCATTTTCAGTAACCTCAGGCTTCATTCTTCAGCTGAACCTGCTGTGCTTTTGGTTGATCACTGAAGTGTTGCATTAGGGCTGGATGATTTGGTTCAGATTGTTTCATTGAGCAAGTGTAATTATTATATAATTGTCTTAAAAGAGCCTACCCTTTTTTAACAAGGCCCTTTGGCTCTTTATATCTTTATGTTACATGCTGATTTCATGGTGTTTTTGGTCCAACCAGTGAGCAAGACATAAGAACAGAACAAAATTATGAATCATGTAAGAGGCCCAGAGGACCTGATTGAGAAACACTGCCTTAAGTCCTCCCTTCTATAAGACTAGCGTTTTGGCAGTTTTGCTAACAACAATATGTATTTCCTGAAACTTAATTTTAAATAGTCAGACAAGACAACAAAAGGCTTATTCTGGGTGCTCTGTGTTACGTCTCGTATAATAATATGAAAACAACTCCTGGACTTTTGTTGTTTTGTTTGTTTTGATGCTAAGAATGGCTAAAAGCTAACTGCCATGCTGGTTTGTGTTGATATAAATGAATGACTAGACTAATTTTCCCACAGGTAGTAAATAAAAGAAACTTAATTACCTAGTATAGCAAAGCTGCAAAGTTGTTCAAAGTTGTTCTGAAACATTTTTCACAAATTCATGGCCTGTTATCCTCTAGCTAGCCAACTCTACTAACTGTCATGCTAGCTTGGGCTGTTATGAGTGAATGGCTAGGCTTATTTTCCCATGTCCATGACCTATTTCACCACCTAGTGTACCGAAGTTGCAAACTTGTTCAACGTTGTTGTGATACATTTTACTCAAACTCATGGCCGTTGTTTTCTCCATAATTTAACCGTAGCTATCTAGCTAACTCTGCTAACTCCCGTGCTAGTTTGTGTTGTTATGAGTGAATGGCTAGACTAATTTTCCCATCTAGCGGCTAAAAAGTGTATTTTGCTGCCTAGGTTCAGGATATAAGTTCAAGATTTTGTTTCTAATACAGAGGCTGAAATGTGTTTGCTAAATATTAATGTTTGATTTTGCCAGTTCTGTTGTTGTTAGCGATTTGTGACCCAGGCTTATTCTGGGAAGTTTCCCAGTATTCTGTTTCCGTAGAGCAGCTCGCAGGACTGCATTGTTGCCCATGCTAATACGCTGCATTGTAATCCAGTTTGGCGGTGGAGATGAGCCGCTGTCTTCTGTATGTATGAGATGGATAAGGTGTGCATTAGTGAAGGGTGAGGCGAGGGGGCACTCATAAATAAATCACAGGCTCTTTCCCTGCCTGCGCAGCACCCTTGCCCGCCTTGTACGCACCCTATAGGGCCGTGTCCCAAATCCACCCCTGTAGATGCGCACGCAGACTGGCGAATGGAGGCTTTCTCTTCTCAGATGATAATGGAGTTTCTGAATGCTATCGCCAAGGCTCACTCCGCTGCTCATCCGCTGGCGAGCAGTGATACTTGTTAAACAAATCCTGTCTTTCTCCTCTCCTCTCTCACTCTCTCACCCGGCTCTCTCCCGATCACCTCACAAGGACCGGGCGCAGTGTTGGAGAGAGATAAGGAAGATTACAGCAGGCTGGGCGCATTAAAAAGCCGCATTTCCCGCATACTCTCCTCTAATAGCAGACAGGAGACGCTTTTTTACAACTTTTTACTCATGTATTTATGCATTTGACTTGCCTGAATAATGCATTGTTATTTTCCCTCCACTCTGCTCAGATGCACGACTGACACTGCAACACTAACAACAACTCGGAGACAATAGCACATTTTTTTATGCCGGGGAAAAAAACCAAAAAAACAATTATGATATCTTTTGTTGGAGTGTATAAAAACATACTTTGTATACAGAATGCACGCTTCCCTCTAAGTCGCTGTATATGTGTTTGTTTGAATTTGAATGCGGCTGTAATTTTGCTGCGCTTTCGAACGCAATTGATGGAGACATCCTAAGGAAGCAATCACAGCCTCCCCTCATGCAGCTCTCTTGTAAAAAGGGCTCTTAAAGTGGTTTACCTCTTCAAGAGGTGTGCTTGCAGCAGGAGGTAATGGATATTGAGCGTTACATTCATTTTCATATCTTGTGTGGCCCACTGCCAGATAATTGATCCTTGTGCAGCACCTCCTCTCCTGTTTGCTTCTGAATAATAACCCTGCTGCCTCTCTGTACTCGCCGGCTCCATCGGTAGATTAGCTGGCGACTTCTGTTCTTCCATTAATTCTCGAAGCTACTTTTGGAATGGCACATGCATGCATACAGGACTGCATCTAGTCAAGTGCAGGTGCACCTTAAAGGGGTGGTTCTGAGTAAAGTCAATATGTTCTCAGCAAGACAGCATATTTGAACATCCTTCGTCCATTAAGGAGAAGGTTACCTCATGTAGAAGATGATGACTGCCTCTAGTCTAACATTATGCTGTTAGCATTAGCTTGAATACTGATTTACCACACGGTGGCTAGAGGATTTCCCTTCACTTTTGAATGACCGAGGTAGCTTATCTGCAAAATGCTCTTTTGTGTTACTGGATTGGAAAATGTCAACTGTCCTTAACATCGCATGAACTCTTTATGGACCAGTAGAAATGATTCAAAATCTCCTGGAGTAGAATCTTGTTGCGTTAGTGCATTAACATTAACACAATTTTCATAAGCAAAAATCATGCCTGTAAATGTACTCCTCAGCTTGCTACTCAGTTGCTGTTGAATTAGTTCCGTTAAAGTTTGTACACAATCCTGTTGCTCCACTATTTAGGTTGACGGTTATCAAATTAATGTTAATTTATTTGTAAGTAATTCTGAAACTGAAACAAGGACACAGTGTCATTGATGCAAAGCACCAAAATTAGCACCAAAAGAGTGCTAATTGCACCCGGTTAGGTCAGGGCAATGATGAGTATTTCATTGTATCATGATAAATTTTGTCACAATATACCTTTCTGAGTATATCGAGGATGTCATCAGTGCTTCAGGAACACTGACTAGCTGCATATTTTATTAGAAACAGAGCATACCAGTAGGGATGCGCAATGATAATCGGAATCATATCGGTATCAGCAAATAGCTGATATAGCCACAAGTTCTAGATAGTTGTAGATACATGTATCAGCATATTTGTACATTAAAATGTCGGATATTGGCGTTGGTCATAATTCCCATATTGGTGCATCCATAATAATTAGTCCTATTGGTTTTATACAGAAATGTGGTATTACTGGAGCTTGTAATGTTCCACTTCATTAAACCACGGAAAAATTAAATATTGTAATATGCAAAAATGTATCATGATATTACATTTTTGTGCCATATCACCTGTATCTGTATGCCATTGTGAGAAATTCTCACCCTGCTAAATGTAAGTGAGTGAGTGAGTGAGTGAGTGAATGAATTACAAGCCAAGTTCCTGAGGTGATCCTCAGCGGTCACTATTGGGAATGCACATGCACAAGATGCATACATAGTGTTTCAGGTTTTGACTGTGTCCAGACTGTAATTTATTCTACTCATCTTGTCTGTTGTTATGTCCATTTTTGGTTTGTGTAACTGGTTTTGTAGAAGCTTCTATTACCTGTCAGCTACATTAGCCTTGTAGCTCTTGTCCAAAGCTATAGAAGCAAACTTCTTACTGCAAACTTGTCTTGGTTCATCAGATACATTTGGGGTAAAGGAGAAACCTGTGCAAATCAGATTTTTTGCTGATTTGTTCCTTGAAGACACATGACCCCTAAGACACAAATGTGCATGCGCCCACACTCACACCGGGTGGAGACGGCATAATCACATAGTAGCTTGGCCGCCGGGTGTCCGCCCCATCTCTCTCAGGTTAATGCAGTCAGAGAAATGCTCTTCCCATCAGGCATTGGGGCGAGGAGGGGGCAGCTTTGTGGTGACCCTCTCCGCAGCTCTATCTGCCTCTCTGAAGCACTCAGCCCCCTCTGAGAGAGGCCAGGTGGAGGACGCATCAAGGACTGTGAAAGAACTCTCCATACAGTCTGTACTTTTATGCCCTCTTGTCTGCTCACAACTGAAAATGGAAAAGACTGCTGGACTTCAGCCTGTGTAAGCTTATTTACTCTACAGTGCATGCAGATTTTGGTAATGCTTTATTGTTTGTTGGAGGGTTGTCGACAAAAGCACATAACTGGGTTGCAAAAGAGCTGCCAGATATCGGTTCGTGTGTAGCGGTTAAATACAGATTGTTGTTTATTTAATTATAGTAAGTAAAGACTAAAAGAGAAAGCACTGCATTCTCAACACTTTGTAGTGTACTATGATCGTTTGTTGAAATATGCCTTAACGGTTATTAATAGTCTTTCCTTTTTCTCCAAATTATCATCATTGTTATTGGGATATTTTGCTGAAACATTAGTAGTAATTCATAGTAGTGCAGATCAGACTATGGATTTCTGTAGTATAGTAGGGATAAACAATGCCATCGTAATAGGCAGCAAAGCTGATGATGTTATTGTTGTTGTTAATAGACTTATTTGTTTTTGTGCTTGAATATTGACATGTAAAGCATGAGATATTAATATAACGAATGTCATTGTACGCATACTTTGTTTACCCAGTATTATGCACTCATCGTCAAAAGAATAGTTGCACAAATAGTTGCACCCAGAAGGAATCAACCGACAGGAACGAAACTTGGTGGGTAGGTTTGACATTGTGAGACATGCGAATGATTCAGGTTTTTATGTGATGTAAGCAAAGATGGGCCTTATTGCTGTACCTGACTGACCCAGCAGCCTGGACTGTTACAACGACTGCCCTTAACATCACGTCATCGTTGCCAAAGACTGCAGTGGTGTCTTGCCAGACTGTCATGGAGTAACTCAGAATGGCAGAATGGCATCTTTAGTGACGAGTCCTGCTTTTGCCGAATCCGTGTGTGGAGGCACCCTGGCCAGCGCCAAGGTGAACAGCTTGTTGTCAAGCGTCCCATGTCCAGAAGGCCTTGTGTCACTCCACCTCCATACCTACCACAAAATCTGCAGGAACTGTGTGAGAATATTAAAGCTGCATGGGATGGATTATCACAGGACACCTTTAGGAATCTCTACAACTCCTTGTCTGGCATGTTGCGCTAGCTAACATAGTGGCCCGACGCCGTACTGAGAGACACTACTTCTATATGTGTAGTTCAGTAAATATTACCCATATCTGTCTAAATCTATCATCATTTATTGTTCCTAGTAACCTTTATCTTCCTTCCCAATGTCATTGCAATTCGACACTTCCTTCTGGGTGCAGCTATTCTTTTAATGATGAGTGTATTTGAATTGCAATATGTAAGCTGGATAGCATGCTGGTGCAGTGAGTAGCGCTGTTGTCTCACAGTGAGAAGGTGAGGATAAGATGGATTCAGTTCCCCTGACCGGTCGACCAGTGTCCTTTCTATATGGGGTTTGCATGTTCTTCCCCGTGGGTTTCCTCCCTCAGGCCAAAGACATGCAGTCATTTGAACTGGAGGTGCAAAGTTCTCCTTCTCTGTGATGGACTGGTGATCTCTCCAGGGTGTTTCCTGCCTCCTGCCCAGTCAGCTCAAGTTAGGGCTCCAACGCTTCCCCATGACCCAGAAGGACATGTGGTGTAGATGATGAGTGGGTGAGCATGTACGCCTTAGCCTCCGGACGTTGGTCCTACATCAGACCAGATTTGCACCTCCAACCAGCACATTTCCAGTGTGTCCTATTAGCAAAGCAATATGATTTCCTCTTTAACAGGCCCAACTTTAAATTTGTAAGGTAAAAATCAGCTACTTATTTAAATAATACAAATCTAATGTTGTGTAGTGCTACAACCGGCAACTGGCTGTTTAGCACAATGAGTCATGCATAATTATGCTACAGTATTGTGGTGTAGTTGTAGGAGCAGCTTTCAGATCCAGCTCGAGTGCACTTGTCTGCCTCACTTTCTTTTATGTCATACAACCGCAGCACAGATCATCTGAAAGCTGTGCTGTTTTCATGTTTGGAGCAAAAACAAAAACAGCAGATTCTGATCTAGCTTGATCCCAAAACTAGGTGCAGTTTTATTTTAGCTGATGCTTTATAACAGAGTAAAAATACTAATTAAACACAATAACATAATGGTTTTATTGTTCAGGGTCTGCAGCCCATATGTGTTTCATGTTACTTAACACACTGTGTCAGTTTTTGTCCAGCCTGAATAACCAGTGGCCTGTTAAATCATATGTCCAGATTTCCAAATCCTTTTTACTGAGGGAACAATGATGGTAATACCAGTGTTTGTATGTGTATGCGCATGCATGCACGTCTGTTTGTCTTTGTTTGTGTGCTTTGGCAGACTGTACGCTGGCTTGCGGAACGAGTGATTTGCCTCAGAATGTGCCTGATTGTGCTCACATTTTGTTGGAAAACAATCCTTTTTTTTTCCCACTGAACGTTCCCTGTTAGCCCAAATTTCATCGTCATACCAACATGAAGGAAATGGAGGATCTGTCCTCTATTATGCATTCATCTTTCATAAGGAAAACAAATATTATATTATTACCGCCTACTGCGGCCTCTGTCAGTTCCAGCCCGTCTGTTCGCTCACCGCTGCACATCATTGACCCCCTGAACTTTAGCTAATCCTAACACAGCATGCCCTCGGTCTGCTGACCTGTGTACAGCACAGACCAGCTCCTTGCTGAGCTCCGCTATTGTTGATTGTTCGCCCTGCTGTAATAAGTGCCTGCACTTTTTTATTGAGTTGTTTTACAAGCGGAACAATGTTTCCCTTCTCTGGGATAATTTTCCACTCTAATTCAGGTCCAGAGACGTAGCATATGCTCAAGGAACTGCACGTTCCAGCCTGCAGAGTAAGAACAGTATTTTAGCAGGATTTGTTGGCTTTTTCCCGCTGTGTTTATATGCAGGTTATCGTGCCGCACATGTTGAACACGATAGAGCTTGAGCTTCTCTGGGACAGCCTTTGGAAAACCTTCGACTGACTTTTGATCATGCTTAGCGTCCTATTTGAACTCCAGCTTCAGGAAGATAAAGCATACAGTGCATCTTAATAGACAGGTGTGCTCAGTAGCGTACAGGTCAGTTCTTTTGTTTACGGTCCGTTTTAGTTTAGTTAAAGTTTTACTTTGGTTCTAATTTTAATTTAGCTTGAGTTTAGGTTTAGTTTTAGTTTTGGTTTTCATTCTTGTGGTTTACGGTTTAGTTAAAAGTTTTACTCTGGTTCTAATTTTAGTTTAGTTTGGGTTTAGTTTTATTTATGGTCAGCTTTCGTTTTTTAGTTTTTGTTATCATGGTGAAACTGATGCATAAATTGCAGGTCATATTAGACTTGTTCTCTCACGATGAGTCTCTCTGAAGTAGCAGTTCAGCTCAGCTCAGCTAGTTGTATAAAGATAGTGCCTTATCTCTGTCTCCTAGAATTTCCATCAATAAAAAAAGAATCTGCATTTGTAATTAGTTAAGATGTAAACGTAGTGATAAAGACTGGTTTAGTTTTTGTGATTTCAGTGATTTTCTTGTTTGATTTTATTTATAAGCTTACTCATATCCAGTAAGCCTTCTTAAATAAATTAATACTGAAATTAAATTGAATTACTCATAACCAGCTCCACCCCAGGAGCTAGGTCTCCCCCAGTCACGCAATGCCGCCAAGCATAAACAAAACACACCTATGTGACTGACAATTAATGGAAGCTTGTAGGCCAATTAGCGTGATGTCGTCTGCATAGTCATTATCGGTGTTTGTCCTCTGTCGTTCGTTGTTAGCAGCGTTAACTTGTTTGAGTGAACAGTCCTTTTAAGTCAAGATGCTAAAATGAGTTTGAATATGCGTACCTTTGAATAACCACGCCCATTCCTAGTGCTAGGCCTCGCAAGCCATGAGTAGATTTATACTCCCACTGTTTAGCCCCCCCCTTCCCGTCTGTGGTGGGTTTAGGTTTAGGTCAGGAATATTACAGGCGTACACGAGAGAGCAGAGTGTCTGGCCTTTGAGCTCCACCAGGAGTGCCGTGTATTATCAGTTTTTGTGCCCGATTTTCTGTATTCAGGACTAACGGCGAAGCATGTAAAAGAGGAAGACAGCCGCAGTCAAATAAGCCCTTTGAAGAAGTACATCAAAAGAATGAATCATCCAGCCGTGGTGGGGATGACAGGAGCGACTGGTGGGAGAACGCCGAGAAAGTGAGGGGGAGTGAGGTGCGCGCGCGTGCGTGAGCGTGTGTCTGTACGTATGTGCGAGTGAGTGAAGGTACAGAAGGGGGTCTTCCCTCTTTGTCTCTGCGTTCTCTCTGTCTCCGGCTTTATGCATCACAGCAAGACCCAAACAAAGTATGTGCAGAGGCTGTGTGTGTGTGTGTGTGTGTTTGAATGGAGGGGAGGCTGAGGAAGAGTGACAGGAAGAGTTTATAGTCAGGAACTTCTGAAAGGTTGAGGCAGAGGGGAGAAGACTGGCATCGCCCGCAGCTTCCTCCTCATTATTTTCCTGCACGCGTGCACATGTGTTACTGTACTTGTTTACTTACTTCATCAGAGGTGATGCGTAGAGTACTGAGGCAAATACAAATTCAGCTCTGGAGTACTTTCTCTTCTTTGGCTCCGTGGAAAACGTACCCTTTCTGTGACTCTAAATCCAACCTTCTCCTTAGCTTCCAGGAAAGAGAAAAGTTTTTGTTGAGTTGGTAAAGTGGCAGTTAAAGCCCCATGGAGCGGAAATCTGTGCCTGCTTTCTAATGTAGTAAATCTAGTTCCTCTGTATACGTGCACAAAGTATGTGTTATGAATATCCTCCCACTGTCTAATAAATGACAGATGGATTTCACCATGGTTCTCTCCTCTCTGTGTGAACTGGGCGGACCTAATCTTGGGTAATGCTTGCGTAAGCATTTCCTAGCCAATCCCAAGGCTGACCACTCTTGCCCCGCCCCCACAAAACAGTTTCAGATTCAAAGAAGCTTGGCGAGGTAACCCAACCTAACCAAAAGCTACCAGGCTAGACCACCTGTCTGTAGCTACCTGTCGCTCATTCGTTCCTTCATCCATACACCAGCATTGTCCATTCATGTGTTGCTTCACCCATGTGTTCATATATTCATTTACACTTTGCTTCATCCATCCATTCGTCCATCCACTTCATCGTCCATGTTCGTCCACCCATCTGTCCACATGTCTGTTCATCCGTTCACTCGTTTATCTATACACCAACATTGTCCACTCCTCCACTCATTTATGTGTTGCTTTGCTCGTCTGTTCATCTGTTCATTCACACATTGCTTCATGCATCTATCCATCCATCTGTCAATCAAGCTTCTTATTAGCCACGGCCACACTGTTCTCAGATAGGTCTGATCAGCAGTTTTCAGCAGTGGGTTATCATATTTATGTCTTGTATTTTTCTTGTTTATTAATGACCTGTAGTGTAGGCTACACTGTGTCGAACTGTAACATGACCCCAGAATGTAGTTCCTGAAATACTCTGTGAAATGTTGTATGAAATACATAGACAATTACATCATATGGCTAAAACAGCTAGTAAGAGCCGTCCAGGCGCCTCAGTTTTGTCATTGCACTTGTTTAAAAGGTTACTTAACAGCTCCAGTGCTTTCCGGGTGGTGTATGATGATTTAGCATTGCACTGAGCCCCGATGATGATTGGAGGACGTAAGCTTCGGAGAGTATACTGTACACACCAAACCCTGGCTGTCTTGGCTCATCGCCTACATTGGAGCTCAGAGCAGAATTGTGTAGATTGGATATTTTGACTAGCTATCACTTTAATACCAGCAAAAAGAACCATTTGGTGCTCACAAATACAGCAGCACAAGTGCACACAAACACGCCCACACAGACACCTACGCACACGCATGCACTGTCACGCTGAAGAGAAGAGACACGTCACTTCTAGGCCTGTCATGTTGGGTGAAGGCATCAGACTGAAGCAGTGAGACAGCTCCCAGCCTAACCCACACTTTAATACACAACAGCAGCACCGTGTTCACACAGAGACGCAACAGTACACTCCCTCCCTCCCTCTAGATCTCATCTTCTCTCTCCCTCCCTCCCTCCCTCCCCCTCTCTCTCTCTTTCTCTCTCTCTCCCTCTCTCCCTCTCTCTATATATC
>CM067492.1:22515657-22546218 GCA_034552555.1 Semaprochilodus insignis
CTAGATCTCATTTTCTCTCTCCCTCCTTCTCTCTCTCTAGATCTCATCTTCTTTCTCTCTCCCTCCCTCCCCCTCTCTTTCTCTAGATCTCATCTTCTCTCTCCCTCCTTCTCTCTCTCTCTCTCTCTCTCTCTAGATCTCATCTCTCCCTACCTCTCTCTCTAGATCTCATCTTCTCTCTCCCTACTTCTCTCTTTGTCTTTCTTTCTGTTTTGTTCTGTCTTCTCTGTTCTTTTCTCACTTTCTCTTTTCTCTCTTCTTTCTCTATTTATCTCTCTTCTCTCTCCTCACTCTTTCTCCTCTTTTGTATCCTTTTGTGTCTTTATCTTCTTTCTCACTCGCTTTATATTTCTCCGCCTATCTCTATTTTGTATCTCTAACTTCTTTCTCACTCTCTCCTCTCTCTCTTTTCTTTCTTTCTCTCTCTCTCTCTCTCTCTCTCTCTCTCTCTCACACACACACACACACTATCCCAGCTTGCCTCCTCTCTTCATCTAGCTTATTAGTTTGCTGTGTGAGGTGGCTGGGCCTCCCTGTAGCAGGACCGAATGTGCCTACATTGCATTATTCCTCCCCCACTTCGCTCATTATCTAAACTTTAACCTGCCAAAACTCTGGGGCTGCGCTCCGCTGGGGTAGAGGAGTTAATTAGTCAGGAGGAGGATCCCCGCTTCATAGAGAGGTGAAAAACAGCCCCAGCTCCGGATGCACTTTTTCCCGCTCTGATACGAGCCCTAAATGAAGAGGCAGGAACCAGTCGACCTGATGCTTCAGAGCCACTTCGCTTGTTATGCTGGTCACATTCCTACGGGCAGTTTGCCTCCTTGAATGAGGCTGAGAGGGAGGCTTATCTGCGCTAACATGGCCTAGAGGTGCGTATGCGCCTTAAAGCCATGACGGCCTCTCGGTATTCAGATCCCTCTCACTCTCTCTGTTCTCCAGCTCTCTGCAACAGTAGGGGGTATCGCTTCTACCAATACTGAATGGGTTCAAACAAGGTTACAGGGCAAAGTCCGTTTAACTGAGTCAAAGCAAACAGTCTCAAAAGAAGAAAGTGCTCTCTTGGGAGTTTTTAACAGACGCCCCCCTCCTTCCCCGACTCCCCCACCCCACCGTGCAGTGTTGAAATCGAATTCTGCCTTAAACTGCTCTAATTGGCATATTGGCAAGATCTCAGTACTGTCATTCTGTCCATGATAAGCATGACGAAGCCAAACATCCATAGATCATAGATTTTTGCCGTGGACGACCACTGAGAGAAAAGACACTAATACACAAGCTGTAACGGTTCAGTCGGGCTTTGTTCCCATTCTGATGGAACTTTCTTCTCATTCGAATGGAATGCAATCTTCTGACAGAAAAAAGGCCTTTATGATGTGAATACGGTGTTAAATATATTATACTACTGGGATGGGATTAGTTTTATGTGGAGAGGTGGGGTAATGTAACTGTACCGCAGAGCCTCAGTAATATTTATGACTGATCCGCATGGGAAAAGACATTTTGTGTTTGAATTACAGACATGAAAGAGGCTTCTCAAATGACACGCTGCCGTCACACCAAAACTTCTATACACAAGATGCTCAGCTGCTCACAAATAGAAAACATGTCCAATTAATCCTGGTTTAGTTTCACCTAGCCATCAATCCAGCTGTATTAGGTGAATGTGATATGTCATTGGGTTGGGAGTTGCCAGCCAGCAGTCAGCAGTCATCCCATAAGAACAAGCCTTTATTGTTTAGCATGATTTCACATAGGACAATATATATTGACTTGATGTGCACCAATGGGAGGAACTCAGTAACGCATTAACTTGTATTCTCTGGGTAGTCCACATTAAACCAATACATATTGTCAAATCATGTTAAATGACAATAAAAGCTTGACTGTATGTGATAAAGCCGCCTGCTGGCTGGTAACTCCCAAGCCAACTTGTTCTGTCTGCACTTTAGACCTCTGATTTCTTGCTCTGATATGCAAACAAATGGCGTACTTACATTTCTTTGTTTTCCTTTATGCTGTTTAGTGTTTTTGTGCATTTTGTGTCTCTAGCTAACCTTAAGGGGGTTGATATTCCCGGGTGTTATCGTTATGCTTTGTTCTGGGGGGCAATTGGCCAGTAGACACACACATGCAGAATGCAGTGGGCCACGAACGTGTCCAGATAATGGGCACAGCAGTATTCGTCCCATTCCAAAATGTAAAAATATAGGGCTACGGTAGAAATTAGCATGCATCTCTTTCTGACTCCCTCGATGGCCAACACACATCTAGCAGCTCACCGGGAATTATCCTCCCAGTGCCCAGTCCTTCATTACTCCTTACTAAATGACACACCTGGAGTTTGTTTTACCTGCTGGTAAAGTGGTGTCTATCCAGTAGGCACAACAGCAGAATCCTGTGTGGGTCCAGTTTAAAGGCTGTTGTCATATTTACCATTAGACAGTTTATTGAGATAATTAGGTAGTCGCCGGCGTCTCCACTGGTATTGGGGGCCTGCGCCAGAAGCTCAAAAGAATCGCCGAGTTCAAGGGCATGATTGGGCACCTACTTTCAAGTCTGCTGTGCCTGTTCTGGCCTCAGACATACCACTGGTAGGCCAGCCCACACATCAGTATTGATTTATGGCTAGAACATTGTGAAAGATCAGACGGGTGACATCAAATACCTCATTGCTCCACCTGCTTGGCATTAAACTGAGACGCAGAGATGGGGCAGCATGAATCAGAGCTGTGTGTGTGTGTGTTGTCAATAGCGCTAGCTGTGAGCAAGTGTAAAGACTCACACCTCTGCATCCGCGTCTGTCCCCAGAGCCTGCGCCAAACCGACCCGGCTCTTCGTCTTCGTCATCATCCTACAGCTAGCTCCTCGCTCCGCTCTCCCGCAGCATCCGTTAATGAGCAAGAATATCGGGAGGAGAAGGGATTCGTCAGAAGTGACACGACATTACATTAGCACGGATTCCTCACAGAAAGGGGGTTATTTATTTCTTTGTTTGGTTGTTGAAACGTGGAGTTTTGTGAGCCGGGTACGAGGAGCCGGAAGTGTTCTGAAGTGTGAGATGTGTGAAGAACGAGGGAAGAAGAGAGCTTTTTTTAGGCAGGAGAAGGTATACAGAGAGCTGGCTTTGATCAGCCGCCACGCAGGCAGCTACGCCAGTATGCCATTCCTTTCATTAACGTGTGCCAAGTGTATTTCCACACATACGTGTATGTGGCGTTGCGGGGGAAAAGGAAGGAAAAATGAGGGAAAAAAGTGGAACGTGGTCTTCAGAGACACGCAAGGGAAGTAGAGGGAAAAAAGTCTTTAACTAAACAAGCGGGCTGGAGTTGACTCTGATTCGCCCAGACTAAAAAAAGCTCCACAAATGATGCGCCGAGGGATTGTGAGCTGATATGCGTCTGTGATGAAAATATAAAAAAAAAAAAAGGCGAGTCGTGGACAAAGAGAGTGATAATAGGCAATATAGCAGAGCGGGGCGAGGGATGGCGGGGTTGCTGGACTGTAGGAAATGAAACAGAGCATCTCTGGAGTGCCCACCCTCCATCCGCACCCCCAACTCCCCTCCTCCCACACCTAGCCTTGTCCTTTCTCAATGCCTTGCATAAATATTTATCTCAAAATATAATAAGAATAATAATAATGATAGTAATCAGGTGGCGCTTCCGAACGTAGCGCCTCAAATAGGAATACATATTTATTTCAGTCAAATTGCCTCTTCGCCATGGCAGGGGCGGGGGAAAGTTGTCCCCCTCCTCATTTATGGAGAATTAAAGCCATTGCCGAGTGGCGAGGTGTTTAATAAGATAGAGACAACGTCCTCCGGAGGAAAAACATGGCTTTTTTTTTCTTCCTTCCTCATTTTTCAGAGAGCTACAAAAGAAATAGGCTGATTAGGTCCTCTCTCCACTGCAGAGAAGGCATGCTTGAAGCATAGCAATTGAGAATGTATTGTGAATGCAAAGCTTGCTTGAATCGGTCCATGCTAAATTAGAGGGACTTGTTTGCACAGCCAGCCAGCTGTGACCGCGAATTCGGAGTGTGCAGCGCGCCGCCCGCTCTGGAGCCCCAGACTAAGCCACTTCACTGTGCCATCTGGTGCGATGCGCAGGCCAGGCTGAGCCACGAGGAGTCCGCCCGCCAGCTCGCGTCTCACTTTCCCCCTGCTCCTCAATGCCCATGTTGACACACGGCCCTCAGCTGGACCCCCCGGCTTTATTTCCACATAAAAACAGGCATTGGGCAAAGCAGTCCGGATCTCTTTAGCTTTCCACGCACACTCAGATACAAAGGCTTTCTCTCAGGTTCATCTCCTCCACCCAGGTGCTCTGTGAAACTTTCAGAAGCCCTTGTTTTCCGGGAGATGTATGCGATGGAAAAAGTTAACTGGGGTGCCGAGAATCAGTAATGAGGGACGTGGAGGAATATAGACTGTTAACCCCTTAAACTATCAGGCCCCACACTTCAGTTCCTCACCCTCATAACTACATATTTATATAGCACCTATACGATTCTGGTATGTTAGCACTAAGCTAACAGTCATTCGTGTCAACATATTTTATCTGTTCTAGATCAAACACAGCATAATATTTGAAACTTGTAACAAACATACACTCATCGTCAAAAGAATATCTGCACAAATAGCTGCACCAAGAAGGAATCCACCGGCAGGAATGAAACTTGGTGGGTAGGTTTGACATGCTTAGCCGCATAAGCAAGGACGGGCCTTATTGCTGTACCTGACTGACCCAACTGCGGACATTCAGAGAGCAGTGATGCCCTCTATAAGTCATCCTGTTAGTGCCAACACCATTGATACATGGCTGCACAACGCAGGACTACATGCACGCAGGCCGTTACAACGACTGACCTTAACACCAAGCCAACGCCACCGAAGGCTGTAATGGTGTCTTGCCTGACTGTCATGGAGTGACTCAGAATGGCAGCAGGTCATCTTCAGTGGCAAATCTGTGTGTGGAGACACCATGGTCAGCGACAAGATGAATGGTTTGTTGTCATGTGTCCAGAAGGCCTGGTGTTACTCCATCTCCACGCCTACTGCAAAATGCCCCAGAACTGCGTGAGAATATTCAAGCTGCATGGGATGCATTGTCACAGGACACCATTAGGAACCTCTACAACTCCATGCCGAGACGTCTGGCACGTTGTGTTAGCAAATATGGTGGCCGGGTACCATACTGAGAGACACTACTTCTGTATGTGTAGCTCAATAAATATTGTCCATATCAGTCTAAATGTATCATCATTTATTGTTCCTGGTAACCTTTATCTTCCTTCCCAATAGCATTGCAATCTGATACTTCCTTCTGGGTGCAACTATTCTTCTGATGATGAGTGTATTAACTTGTATTGCACCTTATATGTAGCAGTTTAAGAGTGACTTCTTCAGTAAAGAGTCCTGGCATAGAACTGCCACATTTGACTGAAATGGTCAGTCACTGGTCAGGCAGTGGCTACCATTCTCAGCTAGTTATAAAGCTTTAAGTGATGTTGTTGTTGTTTTTTTTTTTTTTTTACAAGATTGGTTCCACTGTAACTGTATTTAACTGTACTGCTTGTGTGTGTATGTCCTCAGCCCTGAAAGACCCGTGCAGTGGAGTCACCTGTAGCTACGGCAGCACCTGCATCCAGTCGTCTGATGGCTTGTCCGCTAAGTGCATGTGTCCTCTGAGCTGTGAGCGAGTGCCCAAGCAGACTGTATGTGGCAGTGATGGCCTGGACTATCCCAGCGAGTGTGAGCTCAACATGAAGGCCTGCTCTACCCAGAAGAACATCCGTGTCCAGCACACCGGCTCCTGCGGTCAGTGCCACTTTTTGCGTGCATCATCTATGCTACTCAAATAATTAATTAATCACAGTTAAACTGCTTGATTTTTTGTATGTACATGATGTGCCATTCTAGACTGATAGGTTTGGGTTTTTAGGGTTACATTTTTGGGACTAAAATGTCTGATTTGTAGTCTCAAAGTTCATTGGTGATTTGGCCAATGAATGGTATTCCGCAATACCAGTATGATTTTGTATTGCACTGATTTCCTGCACAGAGTTTCCCATTTGGATCAGATCATAACATTCCTAATAGTAGTTATTAAGATTACTAACTAAATAATAATTAGGGGTGCGACAGTGCATTGTGACATTGTGGTGTTGTGCATTTGTGGAGATGGAAACAGTCAGCGCCAATCAACTCCACACTCAACACTCGCCTTGGCTTAAAGTTGCAGTGGTGTTAGTAAGTTATGCACACAACATGATTACAGTCATCATTTTTCTTCGTTTGCGTCTTGTTCAAAATATAGCAGTTGTATAACCAGTATCATATATCAAATTGAAATAGGGTCTGAGTGCATCATTCCAACCCTAATAGTAAGCCTAGGGTGCCAGAGGCTAATCAGATTTCACTTCATTCTTATTAAGGGAGATTACAGGTGTGATGACCTACAGAACAAAAGTTTCGTGCCATAAAGAAAGACGGAAAGCAACAGCAAAGCCATTACCGATGTATTTCTAAATATGCCTCTCGAATTTCCATTATCATCCTCACTCCCGACAGCTTCCATCACGTTCCCCATCTGACTGCCTGGTTCCGTGAGTATGAGCCCTTTGTAGTGGGAACTGTTGGCACTGATAAAGAAGGAAACGTTGGATCGACTAAAAATGGTTCCTCTGTTGATCACATCTAAAGGTTTAAATTAGCTGCGTGAAGATAATCACTACTTTTTTCTGCCAATCAGCTTCACTGAGATGACATAAAAGCTTTCGATGTGTTACATGCGATAAATTGAAGACGCTTTTTAAGTCTGCACTTCAACAGCGTGTGTTTAATTGGGTCTGAAATTCCGCACCAAACCAAGGCTGAATAAACGCACATTTGTGTTTATGGACTTGCAGAAGTTTCGTCGATTGCTCCACCGGGTTCCGGGTTTTTTGGTAACGTTCCGCGTCACCTGGGATTTCAAAGGTAGGCTCGTTGAGAGCGGAGTGTAGGAGTGCTTTTAAAAATACATGGAGAATTTCAGATAAATCATTCCGCGCCGAGCGACAGCTCCCTCCTACCTCACCTCGCGAGCTGTCTGAATTTTAGATTCCCCTCTTCTTTGATTAAATTCAGGCTGTTTCATGTTGGGTTAAAGTTTTTTGAGTCATGAGGACGGAATGTCTTCTGTTCATGAAAGAGCTTTCTGCCACGCCGGACCATCTAATGACGTCTCTCCTCCTCACTGTCAGACGACTTGTCTGAGCGCTCTCATTTCCTGCCACTCTCGGACACGACAGAGGATTCGAATGTGATGTGTCATGCTGTTCTGGATCCTGCAATTCAGGACGTCTTCATTTAACGCAATTCAGCCGAGCACACTGCTGTGTAGGGGAGTTGAAACGGAGCCACTCCCTGCGGGTCAGGACCTGCACTACGTGGACTGCTTGACCAGGCCGCTTATTGCGAAGATGTCTTTGGGTTGTGAAGATACGGGTACAATATATACGGTCTTAAAAACAAAGAGCTGCATTGTTCTTGGCTTGGAGATATGTCTCTATGATGAACTTTTAATTTGTATAGAGCCTTTAACTTGGTGTCGGTTCTGCAGCTTCAAACAGGTTCTTCGCAATTGCACATCTCATTTACAGCACTCGTTCCTGAAAGTAGAGTTTGTATTGGTCTCGCAAGCCGTTTGGCAGAGAGTCTGGTACTTAGTACTGCATAACGTGGGCAAGAGCAGCCTACATTGTCTGGAAGAGACGTTTGGCAGGCATGCCAAACGACCAATCACAGCCCGCTGTTTTGTAGCGAGGAGGCGATTGTGAAAATCCCACTGATATTTCTGGGCCTGAAAGACTCATTTTATTTTTCTTCACGGCGTACCAGGCAGCTCTATGCTACAGCTTACTAGAATTTAGCTGGGCAAACAAAACTTTATTTCCCATCTGAATGATAAATAAAGGAAGTGCGTATGTACAGATGTGTGGATAACTGATCGGAATGCAGCTGATAAAATGAAAGTGATTGTGGCCAGCGTTGAGTTCAGAAGATATAGTGCTATAGATATAATAGCTCTCTTAGAGCATCTGTGGCTGAGATACCCCTTAATCTTTTCCTGTAGCGATGCACTTTCCTTAAGATCAGCATCAAAATGTAGTCATGCTCATACTACTCAAACCCTTATCAGAACTCTGCTCTTGGAACACTACTATATAACAACTCCAGCTATTCAATCTGTAGCCTAAAAGTACTAAAACAAGTCAACTACCACACAAAGCCTGAATGAAGCTTGTTGGTCTGCAGGGGCTATTTTGGTGAAGCTGCCAGTCTGATGACAGCTGCCAATCAGTGTGCAGCTGTGATAAACGGATCCTATTATGCTTACAGTGCCTCCACACACAGATTCATTGGTCGTCTCCACCAAGACAAAAACGGGACTCGTCGCTAAAGATAACCCGCTGCCATTCTGAGTCACTCCACGACAATCTGGCACCACACCATTGCAGTCTTTGGCGATGTCATCGTAACGATCTGCATGCATGTAGTCCTGCGTCATACAGCCATCTGGATGACTCATGGAGGGCATGAATGCTCGCTGAATGTCTGCCGTCATGGCTGTTGGGTCAGTCTGGTACAGCGACAAGGCCTGTCCTTGCTTACGTCATATGCCTGTCCGAGCTTGAAACTTCAACCATGCGCATATCTTACGATGTCAAACCTACACACCAAGTTTCATTCCTGACGGTTGGTTCCTTCTGGGTGCAACTATTTGAGCAACTGTTTGGCATTATAGGGCAGCATAGAACACTTCCATAGCAAGACCTGAATAAGTTAGTCAGGTCAGCTGTAACCTGAGTGTGTCCATGCATCTGATACTTGCTGGTGTTTTGGTCTTCATCCTCAGTCAGTCATTGAAGACTTGCAGTTAAGGTGCCACACCTCTGGGTTTAGATGCCAGGGAGTCCTGTTCGTGCTAGTGAAGATTTCTGAGTGAAGTCTGAGTGTACGGAGTGGCATACACTGTGAATACTCAAGCTTGGCTTGCAGTGCAGAATCGTGCCTTGTCACAGCTCTGTGGTTATTTGATTCACTAAAAGTAATAACAGACTTGCTTGTGAGAGATATTAAAAATCTAGCTCACTGAGCTAACGTGCTGTCTGTAAAGCGTGGCTGTGCTTGTGCTCATACACAAGAAACTATAACGGCAGGCCAGTGATGTGTGATTTTTCTCTGCATTTGGAAAAGGATTCCAAACGATGTGTTCTGGGTAGGTCTTCTGAAAGTTTCCTTCACTTGAGGAGGGTGACTTTGAGCTGTTCTCCAGCAGGCAAGGTTCAGGCAGCTCCTTAAATGATGGCCCCCCCAGGAGGCAGAGCCCGATGAATGGCCCCATCCCCGCAGGACCACAGTAATAGATGTCTCAGAGTGCTCTCCGTCTCATGCCCCTCAGGAGGAACGATGTACTGGAAGCTGAGAGCACCCAGCAGCCCTAAATCTAACTCAGCCATGCCGTCATGGACATTACTGACTCCGAGACGTATTGTACCAGTCAAACGTTTGCACGCACCTGATTGAATATGCTTCTTATCCTGAACTCAACAAGGATGTGACAGTGAAATACTGCAATATAGTTATTCAGATTTTAGTAGAGATATTATAGTGATTCAGATGCAAGTAGGAAATTGGATGCTTTAAAATGAATTCATTTCCAAAACAAAAAGCTCTTGCTTTTATTTTACTGCTTGGTGATTTATCCGTAGGGTTCCCCGGATGCACTGTCAGGTGTCATCTACCGGAAGTGGCAAAAATATTCCTTTAAAAGCTTTTTAAGGCAGTAGTTTAATGAGAGTACAACAGTCACAGATTTTATCATCAACGTACATTGCATGAGCAGATTCAGCCTGGGCTACTACCAGTGGCTAGAGGGGCAGACTACAACATTGCATCAATGAAGTAAAAAGATATAAGTGGCAATAAAGAATTGCCATATCTTTGGCAGCCTGATATAAGCTCACCTGACAATAAATTTGTCACCTGTGACTGAAACCTACCTAATAGTGTGCAAAACCTCCATGAGCACCAGTAACAGCTGCTATTCGATTTGGCATGGACGGCATCAATGTTAAGCCGGTCTTGCATCACAGAAATGCGCAGTTGGGGCAGATTTGGTGGATGCCTTTCCTGGCACAATTCTGAGGAGAGTTTCTTGTAGACTGGGATTTTTGCCACTGCTGGTAGACCCGTATGACCGTACGCTTCCATATACCTGCAGATTCAGCTACTTCCTTCACTCTATGGCCTTTGTGGCACGCCTAAATGCAGTCATTCCTTTTGAACCATTTCCCCACACATCAAACGAGACATTCACTGCACTGTACCACCTCATCTCAATATATGAATCCCGTCACTCACATCCCGCAGGTATTTATAGCCCCATGTTCCTCGTGCAAAGCCATCTTCAGTACCCTGAAGTTACTACCACCTTGAGTTTTTGTCTGGTGAGCTTTGTATATTGGATATTTGTATATATTTTCAAGCCTTCTGGAAAAGTAACCCAGGTGGCACTTCACAAAGCTGTTTGAGAGAATGCCAAGCCTGGGTAAAGCTGCGTCAGCGCAAACTGGGTCTACTGTGAAGAATCTGAAATATAAGACGCAGGAAAGTTGTGTTTTTCTCAAATAAATGTACCGTCCCAGAGATAGAAGGTTCTCTTTAGATGGCGACAACGTCTTCACTGTTATTCTAATATGTGGATAATCACAAATATACAAGAAGTCATTCTATAAGTAGGTGTCCCCAAACTTTTGACTACTTTGCTATTGTCAATGTTATACTGTAGTCTCACACCCAAAGACATACGCATGCCAAAGGCTTCAGTATGTGTCTTGCCGAAGAGCCATTCCTTCATTAAAAGATAAATCAACCAAAACTAAACCACAGAAAGTATTTGAGTTCATTAGCATGTGAAGGTGGTTGCGGTTTCACACCACCCTCGCAAACCTTGCAGGGGGAAGAAAGTACAACCAAGCCAAAAAGCAAACCCAGGCATGTACCCTAGACACGCACCGTGGGACACCAGCCATTGTTGTTTCAATGGACGCTCACACAAATTAAAGCTGGCTCTGTATACGCACTAAACCGGATAAACCGTGTCTATAGCTTCTTCTCATCCAGCATCTAGGCCTGGGCCAAGCCGGCCTCTTCACTCTGGAGCCAGGCTAATAGAGTAGGCTCATCCCACAGCTGGAGCTCCCTGCCTGCCTCTGGCTAATTACAGCAACCCTGGTGTGGCGGCCTGAGCCTGGACGCTGGGCTGTTGGCCTGTCCGGCTGCTGTTAATGGGAGGTAATGGTTTATTGCAGCAGCAATGGCTGGCTCACATAGCGGCGTATAACTTATTATGGGCAGGCCTTTGTTCCTGGTCCATGTGTTTTCTCATACGTAGGCCATTCCATCGTGGTAATGTACACAACCCCTGACCTGACACCGACTCTGCATGTATTACTGCTCTCTCTCTCTCTCTGCTCTCTTTTTCTCTCTGTAGTCCCTTTTATGTGTCGCTTGTCATTCTTTGTCTTTAATCCAGGGCCTTGCAATCAGCGTGTGTGTGTCTATCTCTGCCTGCCTCTTTGTTTCTCTTCATTTGTCTTTTTTTCTTTTTTGCCCGATTCCTTTCCTTACTTCTCCCTTTCTGTTTTTTGCGCCCATTCTTTCTTCTTTTCTCGTTTCTCTTTGTTCTTTCTCTAGTTTTGTTAAATCTTTATTCCTCTCGTTCGGAACCCATTTTCTCTGTCTGTCTCTTTCTCTCTCTGTGTTTCTCTCAGTCTCTCTCTCTTCTTCTTTTTCTCTCCCCTGATGTGAATGACTCGCTCACAGCTTGGCATTGTGGTAATCTGCGACAGTGCCTGAGAAGTGCTTTGTCTCTTCTCTGTGTGGAAAAAGTGCGGAGGCTGGCGACACTGTCAGGCTAATTTCGACAGCCAACATGGCATTTCGTTACGATTATATGTGTGGCGCTGCTAGGGCCTGGCCAAATGCGCCCCGTGGCCACCTGCACGCATTAGCTCTCTCTCAGCCATCAGTCCACTGTCGTCAGTTGTCAGCAGCACGTTTCAGCTTCAGACGGCTGTAAGGCATTTTTCGTTTGTGACTGGCGCATTAGGGCTTTTATCCATAGCGACCTCATGCCAGCCTGGATGTGACCGGGGACGTTATCAGTCTACTGATGAATATGGAAAATATGTTGAAATATGAATGAGATGGCTCATTCATTGCTAGTGAGGCTCAACGTGGTGGTTGTACTGTTAGTCCCTGCCTGTAGTACAAAGATACAGTTGGCATAACTGGGAAAAGACCCTCTCTAATATGAGCAGATCCTTGATTAGCAGTCCTACTTTGAGACGCTTCAGCCATAAATTCTGAGTGTAGGGATATGAGAAGTGACGGTACATAGAAAGCATCAACTGAACTCAAAAGAGGTTCATGTAGTACTGTGCTACAATCAGTGTAGTACTCTTACAATCCATTCATAGGGATGTCATCATCAAAAGGTGTGGTAAGCAGGACATCAGTTGCTAGCTATGTGGATTACTATGAGAAAATTCCATTCCATTCTCCAAAATCACATACTTTAAATACCAGTTTCATAGTGGTTACTGAGCAACTCAATCCTACTGAATAATAAGCCTTAAAGTGAACTCCTCTCTCTTCTCCCTTCTTCATTCCTGTCTTTCTCTCACTCACAGATCCGTGCAGTGGCATCCAGGCACAATTTGATGTTATGTGCATTGTGAGCACACAGACCCTTAAGGTAGAGACGTCAGCTCTTGCTGAATCCTGCCCGCCGGAGGCCGAGCCTCTGTGTGCCAGCGATGGGAGGACCTACAACAGCGAGTGCGAGATGCAGAGCACGGGCATCAAACTGGAGCGCCACCTCAAGAAGACCCACTCAGGACCCTGCAGGAAGCAAGGTACGTTACCACTACCAAGTTTTGAAATCACCTCTCAGAAGTTTAAAATGAACTCTTGCAAGTTTAGAGAAGTTTAAAACACTTGTGAGTTTGAAATAAACACTCAGTTTTTAAAATCAGCACTCAGAGGTTTAAAATCAGCACTCAGAGGTTTAAAATCAGCACTCAGAGGTTAAGAAAAGTTAAAAACACTTACAAGTTTAATATCAACATTTAAAAGTTTGAAATTAACACTCAGAAGATTGAAATCAACGTTCAGAAGTTTAAAATTAACATTCAGAAATTACATTAACACTTAACAGTTTAACACTTAAAAGTTAAAAATCATCGCTCAGAAGTTTGAAATTAACACTCAGAAGTTAAAATTAACACTCAGAAGTTTAACATCAAAACACAGTCACTGTAGTTCACTTGGTTGAAGATTAATCACAGCTTCACAGATGTATGCATGTGATGATGTAGAGTCACGCCCTATTACAATGCACATCTTCACAGATTCATTAATAAGTAGTAGTAAGCTCTAATATTAATTTTAGTTTTGTAGAAAGTGAGTAATAGTGGTGTAGATGAATGTGAAAGCTGTACATAAGTATAAGGTTACAGTAGAATTAACCTCCAGAACTGAGAATAGTTTTGAGCATTCAGTCATTTCTAGTTTTTCCCAAAGTGCCTAAAATAAAGAATATAACATCTAACCATTTTCTTATTGTTTTGTTTGTATTGTATTGTTTAAATCATCTGTATGAAATTACAGAAATGAACATGCACACAGTGAGAAGTGATTCCGGACTTCTGAACAGTATTGTAGGTCAGTGTAAGCAGCGCTCCTCTTGCCCAGATAGCATCAGCCTCTGCCCGCATGTGGCTCCCAAACTCCGATCAAGCGGCCCGCAGCGGCGTTTGATTTATTTTGTCATGGCTGCAGTGAGGAGGCTTTGGACAAATTAAGTCGGGTTAGCGGCGCTGTCATGCCTGCGCGATACCAATCTCCACAAATCCAATTTGCCTGTCGGGCGCTGGCAGGTGTATTGTGGCAGGACTGGATCTTCGGCAGTGATGAAAAGATCCTCCCCGCCTGGCTGTGACGCCCCGCGGTCATGCACACACACAACAAGCGTGCCTCACTCGCCGTACAGTAGATTATTATTTGTGTGCAGAGTTGGTCCCGGTCTGCAGTGATGGGGTGTTATGTCTGGGCTTCTGTTTTCCGACAGGCAGGTGTGTAGGAGTGTGTATGTTTGTGTCTCTGCAGGTTTGTTTTAATACAGTTTATAGGACTAAAATAACCCACCTCATCAGCCTCACCAGGACCGACGAAAACTCAAAACAAGCTTTCTTGTTGCTGGGCTGATATCAATATAAAGGAGTCACTTTAGTGTGTAATAGGCCTGTGTTACTCAACCCTGGACCTGGAGGCACATTGCCCTGCACACATGCTTCCCCTGCTCCCAACACACCTGATTCAACTGATCAGCTCATTAACAAGCCCCCCTCAGAGTTGCAGGGTGGGGGTTTAAAGCAGGGAACCCACTAAACTGTGCAGGGCAGGGTCCCCCCAGGACCAGGGTTGAGAAACAGTGTTATAGGGGATGCAGCTTAAATTGGTTATTGTGGCCCTGCACCGCTGCTCCTTTGCATAAATTTGAGCTGAGCTCCACGTCATCGCGGCAATCAGATTGCTGTTGTTGCACTGAAACTTAAAGCCTTCTAGCTGCATCATATACGGTATGTATGTATATGTATAAGTATGTACAGCCATATCCAAAATTTTGAACGTCCCTGCTCCAATGTTTTGATGATTTTCTAGGTGAAAATGAGTGACCACATCCTTCACATAGAATACACCTAAATATGACATTTTCTCTGCACATTTAGTGCACAGTTTTATGTTTGATTTCTGACTTTAAAGGAGCAGTGTGTAAGATTTTGGGGGATCTATTAGCAGACGTGGAATGTAGTTTACATTAGTGTGTGATCACCTGTGACTACATATCATTGTGTTTTAATTGGCTTGGAATGAGCCCTTCACATATCTAGCAGGTCGCCTTCCAACAGAGGCTGCCATGTACAGCCGTAAATATTGCTACAGCATCCCAGAACGAACATGAAGAGAATGAATTTTGAAGTTTAGTATTATGCAGTAAGCAACCTCACTGCCAGAGGTTACATACTGCTCCTTTAAACATATATATTTTTAAATTTTGAAAAAATGGGGGGAAAATAAACATGCCAAAACTTTTGCACAGGCCTCCTTTAATATTTCCAGTCTTCCAGAATTCAGCAAATTATTAGTAGTTGAAATGCACTGGCTGGGTTGAATGACGTTAACCAGTCTATTTTCCCAATTAAGACGCAGTTCAGGACGTTGTAGAGAACTCAGTCCAAACCTGTAGCAAGCTTGAGCTCAGAGAGATACAGTCTGTTCTCATCAGTATGTAGAGTCTGTCACATCTTTGAAAAGGCAGGTTGGGTAATGCAATCAAATGTAAATCAAGCACTGACTTGTACAATAACATAATAAGTCCCCTGATTTTCTCCATCCGATGAAAGGCCTCTGTAATTATAAAGCAGTACAGCTCGACTGTGACAGCTTAACACAACTGTGAATAGAAAAAGATTCAAATCAATCTGAATGGAATTAGATAATTGATTAAATAATCAGGCACGGTAATTAATTCAAAACCCCTGAGTGAGTCAATATCAGCTGTCTGATTGTGCAAGAGAGAGAGAGAGATAGGGGGCGAGAGAAAGAGGGACCGGAGAAGAGAAAGGGAGGAACAAAGAGGGAGAGAAAGGGATAGGACAGGAGAATGAAAGAGAGAGAGGAGAGAAGAGGATGAGAGAAAGAAAGAAGGAGAGAGCAAAGGACAGCATGAGAGTGAGAGCAAGGGAGAAGAAGACTTTGGAAGAGAAGGAGAGAGAGAGAGAGAGAGAGATGGGAGGCCAGAGGGAGATCAAGGAGAAAGTAGTGTGAGAGAGCAAACGGTAGAGAAAGAGAGGAACAAAAAGGGAGACAAGGGGGGCCAAGGATGAAAGAAACAAAGAAGGAGAAAGTACCAAAGGATGAGAGTGAGAGTGAGAGCAAGGGAGAAGAAGAAAGGTACAGTGGAAGAGAAGGAGAGAGAGATGGAAATCCAGAGAGAGAGCAATGGGAAGGAGCGAGAGAGAGGGAGAGGAGAAGAGAAATAAGGAAAGAAGGAGAGAGAAGGATAGGACAAGAGAATGTGAGAGAGGGAGAAGGGGATGAGAGGAAGAAAGAAGGAGAGATAGAATGAAGGACAGCGTGAGAGTGAGAGCAAGGGAGAAGAAGAAAGGTACAGTGGAGCGAAGGAGAGAGAGAGAAAGATCATGGGGGAAGGAGTGGGAGAGAGGGACATGGGAAAAGAATGATGGGAACAAGGAGGAAGAGAGAAGGATAGGACAGGATAATGAGAGAGAGGTAGAAGAGGATGAAAGGAAGAAAGAAGGAGAGAGAACAAAGGACAGCATGAGAGTGAGAGCAAGGGAGGAGAAGAAAGATACAGTGGAAGAGGAGAGAGAAAAAGAAGGGAAGCCTGAGAGAGAGCAAGGGGGAAGGAGTGAAGGAGAGGAACAGGGGAAGAGAAGGAGAGGAACAAAGAGGAGTTAGGGAAAGAGGATGAGAGAGAGAGGTAGAAGAGGATGAGAGAAAGAAAGAAGGGGAGAGAGAGCAAAGGACAGCGTGGGAGTGAGAGCAAGGGTAAAAAAGAAAGGTACAGTGGAAGAGAAGGAGAGAGAGACAGCAAGGGAGAAGGAGTGAGAGCGAGGGACAGGGGAAGGAAAGAGAGGGAGGAAGACTGAGATGGACAGAGAGAGAGTAAGAAAGAGAGAGAGAGTCTCAGCATTGATTACCACAGAGCCTATTAGCATTATACACAGATCTGTTGACATGTGGTGTTTGTGCGTTTGCCTTCCCCAGAGGAGTGCCAGGAGGAGTGTAAATTCAGCGCGGTGTGTTTGCTGGAGCACGGGAAGCCGCGCTGCTCCTGCGAGCCGATCCGTTGCGACGCCACCTACAAGCCCTTGTGCGGCAAGGACGGTCACACGTACCCCAATGACTGCGAGAGGAGGAACGCAGAGTGCACGACACAAACACACATCCCTGTGAAACAGCAAGGGCCATGCGGTGAGTAGAGAAGTATGGTGGTGGAACAGAACAGGTCTCCATGTGGAATGTGGACTGTACGGTAGTCTGTGTGTGTATATGTACGTGTCTCCTGTATGTGTGTTTGACTGTATGTGTCTCGTCCTGTCCGGTGAGTACATAAGCTCAGCTCTTGTATTATATAACTGTCCCTGTCCAGGTTAAAGGTCACCATTTACCCTCATCACTATCAAGCCCATCATTCCTCCATTAGCTTATATCAGACATGAAACACTGACACCATGTCTCCTTCATGTCGATCATACCGCCAGTGCCAGTCGTCCACCCCCCGTCCTCGTCCTCGTTCTCGTCGTCTCATCCCTCTCTGATGTCCATGTTGGCTGTCTTTAAAGTGTCTTCTTTCTGTTTCAGTGCGTCTCTCTGTCTGTCTTTGTCCGTGTGACGTCTGCTTCCCGGCTGCCGCGGAATGCAAACGGGGGGAGAGGTGAACCTTTCAACCTCTCTCCGGCCTGTAGGTCTCCATCAGGTGGCCCTCAAAGGGCCGGTCGGGTTTACATAACTGCTCTGTCCTCCACCGTCTGTTTGTCCCTCTGTCTGTGTGTCTGTACTATGGAGTAGCAGTCTTATTTCTCCCTGTAGCTCTTCTCTGGAGGGAAAGAAAGTGTCACAGAGGTTGGGAAACTTCTTGTTTTTGTGTATGACGTGTTTGCTTGGATGGTCCCCCCCCACACCCCCATCCCCCTTACTGTTTTGACCCTGTAGTCCCTGAGAATGTAGTCCTTTGTCCTGCACAGCAAAGAGCATGCAGTCCCCCTTAGGAATGGACATGGCCATTCAAATATACAGATATCCAAACTCGTTTTAGTGAGTTGGGTTGTTTGCTGTACTGGGTATTCAAGTTAGGCATGTATTGGGGAAAAAAGAGGAATTTTGTCACACCAAATCCTCACAAAAGACAGGCTTTTATTTTGGAGAAGCAGAAGAAAAACTGAGACTTTCGTTGCCTCATTCAGGAGCTACAATATTTTGGCAAAGGTTCGTCTAGTTATTGAGACAGTCACCTTGGTTGTCACCATGATAACACCGAGGCAACTGTGATTGGTCGAGTGAGTTGGTTCGTGATTCTTAACATTATAGCATGTGTCCTGTATTTAAGTGCTGTTTATGTGATATGTGCTGTACTGCGTAAACGTTTTAGGCAGATGAAAAAAATCATTTTAAAGGCTGTGTATTTGGGCAGTGAGTGTAATTCTGCTCAGTTATGCAGCAATAAATACAAAATACATGAAACAAGTGATGATTTTATGTATGTCAGTGTGTTCGTTCAACTGCTTCCTGACCCCTTCCTGTGGAAGCCCAGTATTGTCTGTAGATTATCATCAAATAATCCTAATAAAATAAAATGAATAATTAAATAACATTGCCTAATAACACCAGGCCAAGAGACAACCAATGAAATGTAGTCTTTTGGCTAACTCCATGTTGAAGGTTGGTTAACGTGCATTGTGCCTGATTAGCCTAATCAATACTTCATTATGTTGATGTGATTGTCCAAGAGAACTCTGGAACGGAACGTCGTTTTTCTAACTAGTTTTTCTAACATACTGTTCTAATATGAGATTTCTATATGCAGTTACAAACTTACTGCCGAGATAATTAGCTTAAAATTTTGTACTTAAATGTCTAATTGCTTTTTTCCACCGACGTGGTGCCGCTGGCTATGCCTAAATCCTGAACCACTCTGCACTTTTCCACCACAACTTGTTAGTGGCTCTCTGGTCTGACTCGCTGGTCTGGAGCCTAGGAACCCGTGACGTAGATGGTAAAAGGGCGTGGTACTTCAATCACCATGAAAGTTGTTGATGCCGCTATTTTCCAAAAAAACAATGAAAGCAGCAGCAGAATGAGCCACCAGTGGTCTGCTTTAGGAAGAACATGTTCAGCCAGGTTGTTTTATTCGTGGTCTCCCAACTTCTGATTCCGGAATAAGGACTGCCCACATCCAGATACGTAATCGCTCAGTTCTCAAACCAGTGGAAAAGGGGACTCGTACTTAACAGGTTCGATAGATCCTGGGGACCAACACCAGCTCTGGCACTTTTTTAGTGGAAAAGAGGTATAAGACTTTTCCATGGTACTGTACATTTGAATGGCAGAAGTGGTTAAAATGCCCATCCCTAATCCCCCAGCCCCCTGCCATTGTAACCCCTGTTATCCCACAGAACACCGTCAAAACCGCTACACTAACCGAGCTTAGAGTTTCTCTCCTGTCCTAACCACAAAACACCCGCAGCTGCAGGAGCTGTGGTGACAGTTACTTAAGAAAGAAAGCAATCTTCTGTTTTGCTGTCTCTCTCTCTCTCTCTACTTCCCTCTCTTTCTCTCTTTCCCCCTCTCCCCCGTATCACCCACTAAGACTCATTAGCATTGTTTTCCCGTCGTCTTGGAAAGATGCATAAATTATCATGCCGAATGGCAGAGCGCTTATGTGTTTTGCTTTAATTCATTATTTCTGACAAAGTAAATGGTTCGGTCTTCTCTCACACGGGTTTCGCCAGTAGCAAGTTACAGTACGCTTTTTTCCCTCTCTTTCTCTCCTCACAGAGAAAAAAAATATTTATTTAAATTTTCATATTTTACAAACAGCTCTAGAAACACCTCTTGGATTTAATTAAACATCAAAAGCTGAGCGGTGGGGCCGAGGCGGGATGCGCTGCGCTGTGCAGGGGGAGATAGCGGGCACTCAGGGGAGGGACGACTTGTGCTCTGGACACCTGCAAACAGTTTGATGTTTAATTACACAGCGCTTCATCCTTTGTCTTTCCCTCCCTCTCCTTCTCCCTCCTCCCTCCCCCCACCCCCGAGTCCTGGCCCTCCTCGACTGGGTCTGAGAGATGAGCGTGTGAGGCTGCGTGCATCCAGCTTTCTGAAGTTACGGTCTTTTAAGAGCCTCTTAGATCAACGGGCGAGACAAAGGCTATTTCTCCTGCTGGGGAGGGACAGGGGGCTGGTGATGCTTAAATGGACCCCTCGTCACATACTGATCAGTAGCAGAGGTGGTGTGTGTGTGTGTGTGTGTGTGTGTGTGTGTATTTGTGTGCACTGCAGGGACCAGGCGAAGTTTAAGAGCGTGTCAGTGTTGATCTAAGATCATGACACGGTACACAAACTTCCTGTCATCCTCAGAGAGCAAACTGAGAGAGAGAGAGAGAGAGAGAGAGAGAGGAAGAGGTAGCAAGTTAGAAGCGTTAGAAGAATAGTAGCGAGATATGGAAAAGAAAGAAAGAAAGAAAGTAAGAAAAAAGATAGGAAGAAATAAAGAGAAAGAAAGAGGGATAGAACCAAAGAAAGAAAAAAAGAGAAAGAAAGAATGAGAGAGAAAGAAAGAAGGAAAGAAAGAAAAAAGAAAAAGAAAGAAAGAAAACAAGAGAGAAAGAAAGATAGAAAGACAGGGTGAACAGCACACAGAACAAAGTATGCAATCAAGAACAGAACAAGCACAGAATAGAGGTTAAAAAAAAAGAAAGGTGACGAAGATTGACGAACGAGAGAAAAGAAAAAGAGATATAACGAAAGAAATAGGAAAGAGAATAAGAGAAAGGCAGACAAAGACAGAGGTCTGATTGAGGAGGCCCAGCTGCTCCCAACCAAACAAATGTGACCTCCTGACAGAGGAGCGATCTGTAATAGTGTGCATGGTCAGAGAGTAGACCCGGTCACTGCTGTAAGGGTTATACATCTGAAAGTATGTCCATTATTCCATTCATACAGCAGCTCACCCACACTAAAGCACAGCTGCTATCACCAGGCCCTTCAGCCTGCTGCTCGGATGCTGGGGACACCTTGAAGTCCGCCACAGATGGGCCTAACACCGTGTAATGTCAAGGGGCTACGGGAAGTGATGGGAGCATGAAAGAAAAGAGAAATAAAACGAGATAATGCGCAGTCAGAACTGTCAGCGGACCTGTACATAGTCTTACTGTGTTCCACTGTAATATGAGGTCAGGTCAAGCCTCAGTGTCCATCAAAGAGGGAGAGATAGAAGGACAGGAAGAGAGAACAGCCTGGTCCTTTGTGTTCCAGATGCTTTCAAACTTTCAGCCCGAATGAAAATATCCCCGGTGTGAGTCGCACCTAGACCTGTTTCTCTTGCTCACACTTTCACACCCTTAAAGGCCCCGTATGTGGAGGTTTCGGAGGGGGGTTGTACACCATAAACACTCATTACAGTCATTTTTACATGGCCTCTCCTAATGCTTTAGAGTTCAACATCCTGGTTTTGTGACTGTATCTTTGTGGTTAAGATAAGCAAATAATCTCTTCTGTGATTGGCTGACCTGTATTGTGCCTCATTCGTAAAGCAGCCTAGACTGAAACAGCCCTTGTATCTTCATTGTTAGTAGATAAACAGGCCTGAACTGCCGAAGAGGGAAATATGAATGTATGAGTCAGTGTTCATTCAAAATGGGCTGTTTTTGCAGGTTCATTTCCGAGCGCCGTTCTTAGTCAGTACATTGATATAAGGTTAGAGTAGTGAATGGTACATTGTGAAAAGCTCCTCGGAACCCGAATCTGTTTTCTTTCTAATTGAGTTAGTTCAGAAAAACTTAGCGAACTACAGCTAACCCAGTAAGCTTAGGACACCTGTCTGTAGCCGTGTGCTGCCCATTTATTCCTTTACCCATATGCCAACACTGTTCGTTTACCCGTTCCTTCATTCACGTTTTCCTCCTTCTGTCTAAACATCTGTTTCTTTGTGCGTTCCTTTGTCTGTCCGTCTGCACCTCTGTCCAGTTAGCGTCACATTCAGCCCTGTATGGGTGGGCAAAGCAGGCTAGGAGTGTTAAAAAGAAAGCTGTCAATCAAGCTGCTCATTAGCCACGCCCACACGGTTCTGAGTCACATCTGTGTCATACAGTTGATTACCTTAGGCATTAATTTCAACACATTATCCTGAACAGGAAGCCTGCTATAAATCATATTTACAGCAGGAGCCAATGAGCAGTTGCTTCAGGCGTAATGCAAAATGTGGGGATATTAAGATATTATGTGCGTTATGTTATATTGACCGTTATGAACATTGAACTCTCATATCTACCGTTCCCTAGATGTTAGTAAATCAGTGCATGTATTAGTCATGACACTGTTATGACCTCAGGACTATAAAGCACAAAAAGGTTAGAAGGCCATAGCAAGAAGCCCATAGTAGTCATAGTGGTCATTTAGGCCACATTAGACAGCCTTTTAAGCGTTATAGCCGCTCTCTTCTCACACACGTCCTGCAGTATTTATGCCGCCACTGTAACGCTGAGCCTTTCTGACATATCGGAAAAGGCTCTGTGCAGCAGTTAACACAAACACCTGTCCAACACATTTCCACCTACAGTATGAGCTCATAGCAGTCTGAGAGAGAGACAGCGCTTCTCCCTGTTTCAGTGGACTGGAGCTCAGTGGGCGTAGCAGGTAGTAGTGCGAGGCTAATTATGCAATAGGCTCTATCTCTCTCTCGTCACATGTGGCAGCAGCAGTGTATAATTGACACTGTACATACTGTTGACCCAGCTGGAGTCAGCATAGTATTAAGGGTGGATGTCTCGGGCCTAAAGACCCCACATACCTGCCACCACCTCTTTACCTCTCTGTCGTCTCTCTCCCAGAGCAGTGACTCATGAAGACTAACACTGTGCTCCAGCGTGGGGCTGTCGTGCACTAGCTGCATGAGCAGAGCAGCCAGAGACTCATGTGCCCAAGGTGAAGAGACACCTAATACGGAGCATCTGCATGTTTATTTGATTAGCATCTCTGACTGGAAATGACGCCTCTGTGAACACATGTTATTTTTTACTCTGGAAGAAAAATAGGCAAAACAATAAGAAGTTAAGCGGCCATTGAGCGGCGCCGGGCCTGAAGTGCTCTGGTTAATGAATCCAATTAGAGGTGCGGATCGGAGAGCCAGGGTAACGCGATTATATTTAGCTCGACCCTCGGCAGCTCGCTGTGAGAGAGAGGGGAATCTGGGTCACCGTGGTAACTGAGGAAGCCTTCACCAGTCTGTGTGTGTCTGCATGTGTGCGTGTGTGTGTGTGTGTGTGTGTGTGTGTGTGTGTTCGTGCTTCTGTTAGGGGTGTGAATCTCGGTGTGAAGCTGTTTGATCCGAATGTTTAGGAAGGGATTCAATGCATCACTAAATCTTAGATTTCACCCCAATTTGATTAGATTCAGATTTACTTTAAAAGTATGCTCAACATGTAAATTCACTCATCAAAAGAATAGCTGCACCCAGAAGGAAGTGTGGGATTGTAATGCCATTGGGAAATATAAGAAAGGAAAGGAAGATAAAGGTTACCAGGAACAATAAATGATGATACCTTTAGTCTGATATGGGTAATATTTGTTGAGCTACACATACAGAAATAGTACCTCTCAGTATGGCGATGGGCCGCCATGTTAATGCAACATGCTTTTCATTCCTGTTGGTTGATTCCTTCTGGGTGCATCTATTTGTGCAGCTATTATTTTGATGATAAGTATATAGTACATATATTATACTATATGTTATACTATATGTATAACTGTATATATGAATATGTATCCATATTCACAAAAACGAGAAAACACTTTTGGAATTTGAACTGTATGGAATAGAAAGAAAGAAAGCAAAGAATATTCGGTTTTCCATAAAAAAAAAAAATGTCCCATTCACTTCCAAGTCCATATAGTCTGTTTATGGAAACTAAGCTGTGCAACAGCCAGTTGTGGTTTTGCAGCCTAATTCTGCATATCTAGCCTACAGCAGTTTAACGCCACCCGTTCACGATTAAGTTATAAATAGTGTTATACAGAACAGCCAGTCATAACAGAGGCATTCATCTGCACATATATTAGTTCTAAAGGCAGAGTAACAACAACAGCCAGAACTGTTTCATTCAACAATTAGTCACAATTAGACACAAATAACACAAGTGCAAAAAACAGAATTGAAAGAGAAATTCAAGGTACAGGCCGTTTAACTTGTTTTGCATGTTTTTATGTTTGAAATAAGCCTGATCTTTTTGTTTTGAGCTCATAAATTGTGCATAATTAGTACTAAGATCACCAAATAGATGCAGCTGAATTTCCACGTTTATCTTTATTCATTTTTACAGCCCTAGTTTCTGTGTTACTGTGCTTATGAGCGTCGTGCAGTACTCTGCCTCCTTTCCCTGCCTCCCCCACCTGCCTTCATTCTTTCTCCTCTGTTCAAAGCTCTCCATGTGCTACTTAATGCTAGTCTGGGGGAAATCTGTCAGCTCAACCACATCTTCCTCCTGCATTAATGTGCGTCCACCATGAAATGGTGACTTGTGTTGTCACCCTAGTTTATTCTTGCTCCTCTTTATTCCTCCCTTCACTCCTCGGCCCGGTTCACGGGGCTTAAGCTCGCTCATTGCCTGTAGGTAAGGGGAGGGCAACTGAATTAGTTGCTTGTTTAAATTCATATAGTGTGGAGGGAAAAGTTTGTATGCCCTTGCAGCCATTGCTTAGTGATAAGTGCTCCGTCAAAAAGCAAACAGCGCCTCAGGGGGGATTTCTGGCTGCGTCGCGCTAATATTTTCCTCTCTCTCTTCTGCTCGTGCCTACACGCTAATAAATGTTTTCCCCTGAGCCTTAGGGAGGAAGAGAAAGGGAGAAAAGTAGAGGAGGGGAGGGTGTGAATGCGGTAGCACCTCAGAAATACAGCAACAGAAGTCAAGAGTCTATTCTGGTATCCACTGTAAGAGCACAGTATTTTGCGCTAAGCATAAGCTTTTGATGCCTAGTTAATGGTTCACAGTTGTATTGCTCGTACTGATAGTGATGATGAAGCTCTGCGAGTAGAGATTTATGATATCAGCTATCCATTAGTTTGTGCTACACTGACAGTGAGGCCAGGGGTAACCAACCATTCAAAGAACGCAGGCCGAACCGCAGTCCGCAGCGTTTTTGATGGACTTGAGCATGGGGGTGAGGGCGATCCTGCGATACACATGATTAGCCTGTTTTGCTGTTGTCAAGAAATGTTTTATCTCCAAACAGCTTCAAGGCCTCATTCGCTAGCTTGTCTCCAAACACCACACGCGGTGGTTTTGCTGTATTAGCATTCCCAGTGGCAATGAATCTGCATTTTATGCAGCTGTCATCATATTTTTGATTGAATGATGTTCATTTTTTTCTTGGTATCATTTTCTTCTTGGTGTTTGCAGCGCAAGTTTAAAGTTTGTTTCCTTGTTCTTGAGTCAGCCAGAAACAACCAGCAAGCTCACATGGGGCCATACAGAAATGGCATCTAGGCGATATGTTTAAAAGTTAATTAATTAAATAATATATTACTATAATAGTGTTGCATGGATGGTAGCATTAGATTTCAATAGTTAGGCCTCCCCATCCTCAAAGCTGCACTGCTGTGGTCCTGGTATCAAAAATGGGTCGACAGTCCAGTACCATTATGTGGCTTATAGGTTGGGAGCCCTTGTTTTTGCCATATGACTGGTTTTGGGGTTCTCTGGATGGTACTCTCTAGCAGACATTAAGATATCCAGCTGAACCAAAGTCCAGAGTAGTCCAAAGAACTAGATAAAGTGCTATTTTAGTCTAAATAGCACCTCAAATTAGTACATCGTCAGCTGTGCCATTGCTGTTTTGTGTGTAGGCATATAGGCAAAGTTATATAGCTGTAAGTTGTGGCAAGGTTCCAGCACAGTCTGAATGCACCAGTTATGCATCAGTTAGCCTAAAATAGACTACCATATAATAAAGACATTTTAAACAAACACTGAAAATCTGGCAACCCTAATTTTCAGTTATAGGCAGGGTGTGTGGAGCAAAACTGTCTGTCCACAACAATTCCCACCATGGCTATAATGGGCCTGCAGTGACAGTGAAGGTATTTTAGCATTCGGCTAACAGATTAGAAAAAATAGGATGAATCATCCGGGAGAATGTCTTTACGAAAGGCAGCACTTTCCAGCCTTTTGGATTTGCATGGATATAAAGACCTTCTTGATGTCACTCGGGCCCGCAAAACTGGATCAACACACACCTCACAAGTGGTGAACGTGAAACGTTATGTCCTGCTAGCAAGGAAAGAAGTTTTAATTCTGCAACATCCATCTCTACCTAGTTAGCACTAACGCCCTTCCCTCTTCGACTGGGCGGATCTGAGGGAGTGTAGTGTCTCCGCCTTCTCATCCAGAAGGGCCTTATCACAATTCACATGTTGCCGGTAATCCTGATCCGAAAGACGAGGCCCAGGAGATCTCCATCTCCATATGCATAAGCAATAGCCGAGCATGCTAAACTGTCTCTGCCTCCTCCATGTATGAAGCGGATGGCATTCTGTCATGGGGGGCTTAAAGACCCCCCGTCGCTGCACAGGCTGCTTGGCTGGAACTCGACAGCACTGTAAACCCGGTTAAGGCTAAAAACCCCATTAGCTTGTCAGACGCAGTCTTTAAGTCTCGCCTAATGGTGGTGAGTGAGAGGCAGTGCGCCTCCTCGATGGGAGACGTGTATCAGGACGGGTTTTGACAGCCTGCAGTCGCCGGCCCTTCAGCGCAAGAGGCTGAGGAAGAGGAGCAGCCGTGGGAGCTGTCAGCACCCATAATCCCCACGGGTCCCATCTTGACAGTGGAGTTTCGGGCTAATTAAAGCAATGGTTCTGTGAAATATCAGGTTTACACAGTCTTCTCCTAGTACAGCCAGGCTACGTCTGGTGTCTGAAGTTCTCTTCTTTTGTTTAGCTTGGAGCTAGATGGAGGCTAATGTAGCGAACACGTAATGGAGGTGTGTGATCACTGATTAACCAATCCCCAGTAAAATAATAAAGTAATTCAGACTTTAACGAGCAGCTCTGTAATGCCAGAATCAGGCTACACAAATTAGGCACAGTTTTGACATAGCTGACATTTTTCCAGCACTGGGCCCGAATATGAGCACCATTTACACAGAGGTGCCTTAAATTTAGAACGGATTTCAAACAAGAAGCTGGCAAATACGAAGCCAGCATCAGCTTACCTTAATAAATGCATTCATTTAGCTCAGTAAATTCATCCTTAATCAAGAAATAACTTCAAATGTCACTTGGAGATGCTTAATGAGTGGCTAACGAGCAGCACAACTGAGCTGCTGCTGGACTGTTGAATGTGGCTATTGCTGCGTCCCACACCACACACTCAATACATTGCCTACTACGGTAAGTAGTGCGCTTCTTTATGGTATATACTCTATATGTAGCATAGAACTTTAGAGAGCTAATATGTGGTTCGGGCGCAACAATAATAACACAGCAGGGAATCTCTACCATTCCGTGTATGTACAGACTCGTCATCATGCTGTCGGGTTGGTAGCATCCTTTGGAGGCAATTATGCCTATGAGTTTGAAAGCAAGTCGAGCAGTTGGAGGAGTTAGAGAGGGGTCGTATCGTGGGGCTGTGGGAAGCGGGATGGTCTTATTGACGTATTGCGTGCCATACCGATTGTGCGGCTGCTACCATAGCACGCTATTGGCAGCAGTGAATTAGAGGTAGGCATACACCAGTGACATTAAGGATCTGGGAAACCTACGCAAACAATGGAGAGAGGACCTACGAATTGTTCGACATGCGTGGAGTGACCCCACAGCCACACTTGTGGACATTCAGCGAGCAGTGATGCCCTCCATGAGTCATCCTGTTATGACTGTTAGAACGAAAACATGTACAGAAGCACCCTGGTCAGTACCAAGAGGAACGGTTTGTTCAGAACCTCCAGAAGGCCTGGTGTTACTCCACCTCCACCCCTACCACACAATCTGCAGGAACGGTGTGAGAATATTCAAGCTGCATGGGATGGATTATCACAGGACACCATTAGGAACTTTTACAACTCCATGCTGAGACATCTGGTGTGATGCTTTAGCAAACATGATGGCCCAACACCATACTGAGAGACACTACTTCTGTATGTGTAGCTCAATAAATATTGCCCATATCAGTCTAAATTTATCTTTATCTTCCTTCCCAATGGCATTGCAATCTGACACTCCCTTCTGGGTGCAGCTATTCTTTTGATGATGAGTGTATAACACTTAAATACTGTATAAACCCCTTGAATGTATCGTTTAATGTTCTGTAAAAAATTGTTTTACACTTTACTGCCTCCATAGAATCAGTCATGGCTTTGTTATAACTGCCACTGCGCTGCCAGGCACCGCCTACCAAAATGGTAGCAGTGTGATAGAGTGACGTCAGTGGAATACTATGAATAGATAACAGTATGTCATATAGTGTCATTACAGAAGCAAAACTGAGATGCAAGAAGCAAGCTATTCCTGTCCCCCACTTGTGCAAGCACACCTTGCTAAGAAGTGTCTATAGGCAAGAGTTACTACATGAACCTTCTTGTAACATGGTTAAACTGTAAGGAGCTCTGGATATGGGGGGTCAAACAAATGCATACATGCAAATGATTGGTATATGCTTCTGCTACTGACTAGCTAATGTAGCCTCTTAGCTCATACTAAAGAAGCGAATTTCAGATATGTCTTCAGGCAAACATGGAAAGCAGTAGAGCAGAAATACGGGCAAAATGTACATGTCTTTATTTGCCAATGTGTCATTGTAAGCTTCAGCAGAGGGAGTGGACAATTCAGGGAGGAGTGGAGAATGATGATGCCCATGATACGCAAGACCCCCCCGGGCACCTGGTGGCAGGGAGGGCGTGGGGTGTGTGTATATGTGCACTGGGGCGTGCGTGAAAGCTGTGGCTGGGGTGATGGGAGCTATATTTGCGCTTTGCAAGCCACGTCTGCTCTCTAACACCCCCGGCCCACCATGCCTGATCATAGCAATTAGCCGGTTCTCAGAGTCCCCGCTGCTCTCTCACACCTTCTCATTATCAGGCCTGCTTTTGTACTCCCGCACACACACATTCGCGCTGAAAACATGCGTGGGCTTCCTGTTTATCTACATCTGCTACTTTTACTTCTTTCTTCCTCCCTGTCGCATTCCCACCAGCCGCTTTCTAGTACTTCCCCGCGAACGGAGCCCCAAAACTTCTGACGTGGTTGGCACGTGCCCCTCGTCTCCCAGCGGCTGTCCCGCGGAGGCATATGGCTGTCAACCCTCTGCAGCTGGAGTCCTTGAGCGGTGACTGTGCAGCGCAGGCCTCGGGGACCACAGCCTGCGATTTCAAAGAGACTTCCGCTGCCTCTGGAAAAAAAAAGAGGGTCTCATTTTTTACTGAGAGAATATGCAAGCCATCTCAATTACCAAAGCTCGCCTCGGCTGCTGGAAGTTCCTACAAAGTCTGTAATCGTGGCTGCATGTAAGATTATTTTTCAGAGAAAGAACTTTTCTCTCTCTCTCTCTTTTTTATTTCCTTGCCTCTCCCTTCTCACTTTCTGCTTTTTTCCTTTCCTTTCCATTCCTTGACTTAATAAATCTGCAAGAATTTCTCCCCTACAGAGGGAGTGAGAAATCGAAAAGGGAGGGGTGGGGAGGTGGGGTTGGGGGTGAAGGAAAGGAAGAAAGAAAGAGGGTTTCGGTTGTTCTTTCATCTTTTTTTGGGAGGGAGTGGGGAGGGGACAACGACAGACAAAGCGTTATCGGAGGCTGCAGTTGCGTTTTCGAAGCCGCGCCCTGGGAAATGGGTCATTCCAACCTTTTAGAAGGCCACAAGTGCTTACTGATGAGCGCACTCCCACTGTACTTCATCCACAGTCGCAGAGGAGACGCCGTGCAGAAAGGAGACCGGGGCAAAAGCCTGCTTTGAAGCCCTGAGAAATTAGACCCCGCTCCGCTGTTTACATATTTATGTGGCAATTGAGAGAAATTTTAATCCCTCCTCCCTCAAAACACGAATCAATAGCTGGGTTCCGCTACTTAAGCTCAGACATTCTCCTGACCGTAAACACCCGCCTCGCTTCACCCCATGTTGCCAAGCATTTCAGCACACCAATGTAACAGGGAGGAAGGTGACCCGCAGCCTTGCATTCTCTGCCAAAAAGGCAGTGCTGCCATAGAAGAACCACTTTTTTCAGGGCTCTTTAATGAACTAATTGGGAAAATGAGATTAAAGAACTTCCACATAATGTAAAAAGAAATTAGTCCTCAAAACCTTTGTTTTCCCAGTTTTTCTCTTTCCTTTAGTGTGTCATGTGGCTTTTTGTGCACATGATCAGGCTGCAAAGTTATAAAACCCAACGTGCACATCAGAGGGAGAAACACTTTCCCATAGAAACCACTTTTCTCTGCGGCCTGAAGCGGCTCGTTGGAATTCCAGCCCTTTTCTCTGTTACAAGATGACATCATCTCATAACACAATCCCTATTACCTGCCTACCAGCAAGCTTGGCGCTAGCTTGTGAAGGTGGATCAGGTCAACCAGCTTGTTCTTCCTGACTTTCATGATCGGACTTAAACTAATACTGTAGAACTGACGCCGTTGTAAGAACAGCCACAGAGGTGTGGGGGC